>CM066035.1:579860739-580193711 GCA_033557465.1 Ichthyophis bannanicus
GCATGGAGCGGCAGGTGCACCTACTCTTGCCATCTTACTGGGCAGACTAGATGAACCATACTGGTCTTTATCTGCCGTCATTTACTATGTTACTATGTTACTCCATTCCACACCATGCAGTTGACATGTGAATTAGCATTCGCTAAGGATCAAGCTACTGCATTAACTGTTACCAAGGCTGTGCATGAATGCATACTAATTCACATGTTGTTGGACAAATCTGATTTCTTTGACTGTGGGCCTGATTCTGATTATGACGTACAACTCTTTTGTACATCTGGGAAGACCCGGACGTACAAAGGAGTTCATGATTCTGATCCTGCGGGGCACGTCTAACCCCATGGGACCAGAATCGCAAACAGGCCTGTATGTGCAGGCCGGGACTGCGATTCAGTCCTGGCCTGCATGTACAGCGATAGCCCAGCTAACTCAGCGAGGGCTTTTAAATGGAGCCGTGGCGCCATGACGTCCCATTGCCATGGCACTGCGGCTCCATTAAAAAGCTGTGATGCCGGCCGCTGCCCAACAAAGTTAATTCCCCGTAGCCCGATACCCTATTCGGCCTCCTAAGGCCTGAATCGAGCTGCGAGGCAATACCCTTACCCCCACACCCCTTCCGTGCACTAACTTCACAAAAATAAAAACACCCAGAGAGTTATTCCACCTCGGAGGTGGAATAACTTCCCCGGCCAATTCGCTGGCACTGGACGTACAGGGCCAACATCAGAATCGGCTCTGTATGTCCAGAGGCAGCAACCGCCCACTGCCCGCCCCTGTGCCACCTCATTCCTGCCCCTGTCTATCTTCCCCGCACAACCAACGGGGCATTGGGACGCCCATCCCCGCTATTCGTACCTCAGAATGACCCCCTGTGTGAGCAGAGAATTGGAACAACGAGGAGCACTAGATATGATATACTTAGATTTAAGTGAGACTTTTGAAATCATTTTGTATCAGTGACTTATAAATAAACCGAATGCCTTCGGCATTGATTCTAGAATGACTGACTGGGTAAGAAATTGGTTGAGTGGGAGGCGCTAGAGGGTAGTAGTAAATGGAGTTCACTCTGAAGATAGGGGCATTATCAGGGGATGTGACTTGGGGATTGGTCCTTGGTACTGTTTTAACATTTTTGTAAATGATATTGTGGAAAATCTGTCCGGAAAGGTATGCCTCTTTGTGGATGATACCAAAATCTGCAATAGGACAGGCATCCAGGAAGATGTAGATAACATGGGAAGGGATCCATTGAAGCTTGCAGAATGGTCAAGAATTTGGCAGCTAAGATTTAATGTAAAAAAATGCAAGGTCGTGTATTTGGGCTGCAAAAGCCCAAGGGAGTGGTACGCATTAAGAGGTGAAGTACTTCATTGCAGAAAAGAAGATTGGGACCTGGGGGTGATCATATCAGATGATCTTAAAGTAGCCAAATAGATAGAAAAGGTGAGGGCAAACGCCAGAAGGATGTTTGGTTGCATAGGGAGAGGAATGGCCAGCAGCAGAAAGAAGGTGATAGTGCCTTTGTATAAATCTCCACTAAGAGCTCATTTGGAGTACTGTGTACCATTCTGGAGACTGCACCTTCAAAAGAATATAAATAGGAAGGAGTCAGTCCAGAGGGCAGCTACTGAAATGGTCAGTGACCTTTCTCATAAGGCATATAGGGAAAGAGGCAAAGATTTCAATATGTATACTTAGGAGGGGAGAGGGGAGATATACTAGAGACATTTAAATACCTCTGTGATATAAATGCAGAGGAGGTGCATTTATACCACAGTTAAAAGGAAGCTCTGTAACGAGGGGTCATAGGATGAAGGTGAAAGGAAGAGAGACTCAGGAGTAATCTGAGGAAATATTTCTTTAGGGAAAGGGCAGTGAATTTGTGAAATAGCCTTCCAGTGATCTGGTGGAGACACAAAAAGTATCTGAATTCAAGAAAGCATGGGACAAGTACAGAGGATCTCTGAGGGAGATGATGGGATTGTAGAGCTTCATAGTTCTTATGGATGGGCAAACCAGATAGGCTGTATAGTCTATCCCTCATGATTTTCTATGTTTTTGTGGTTCTATGTAGTGAGATATTTCTGTATTCAATTACATTGCATGCTAAATGGTTCACAACTGTCATCTGGGTAAATTAAATCATCTAATCAAAAAAGTGTAATTTTTATGGCAAAAAAGGACAATTAAGGGAAAGAGAGGTCACTGCATTCAAGAACAGCGTGATATCCTATATGCCAAAGATTTCCAAATACAAATCCTTAATTAAGTGAACAGGGGCTATAATGAAGCAGTCCGTGGAGGCTTGCAGGCCTGCAGGTCAATTGTACGCAGTGATCTGCCAGCTAATTTTCAAAAGGAAACGCCCCATCGAATTTCCCTTTGAAAATTTAGGCAAGCAGGAGAAAGCAGGCTCTTTGTACCCATCTAATATAGCACCTATTTGAAGCAGGTTAAAGGTATCCCTGAGAGAGTATGTGCATGACTTTCAAAATGAAATTTCTTCACAGTAGTCTCCCTCCATCCGCTTAGCCTCTTCTCCCTTTTTTGTGGCAAGTAGAAGTACCTAAGCTGTGACTAGCGCAAGAACTCGAACCTGTATAGTGGTCAAAATAATTTTGAAACACTTTGGGGGGGTGGATTTTCAGTAGTGGCGGCCAGCACAGTCAAAGCAGCTGGTTGTTGCTGCTTTAACACTGCCCCGGATATTCAATGCTAGGACTATGTCTGGGTCTCAGCACTGAATATCCGGGTTGCCCGGATTGTGATCTTGTAATCTGGTCTGTGGTGATAATCAACCACTGGCTGGATTGCAAAATTAGCTGAAGTTAGGACAGCCATTCAGCTGTCCTAACTTTAGCGAGTCAGGGTAACCGGGCCATAATTGAATATCACCACGGTCCGGTTAACCCATGGTACCACCCTTTCTCTGTCCCCAGAACGCAGCAGCAGCAGCGCATTAGTACTACTGAATATCTCGATGAAAGTGATTAATGCAGTTGGCGGGTCTGTTAACTGCATTAATTGCATTGAATATCTCCCCTCATTTCCACAGGTAAAATGTTTTTTACTTGTAGAAATGGCTTTGATTATTGCCTTCAGAACAGAAATGTATACTAAATAGAAACTAAGCAACCCGATTCCTTCATACTTCCCAAATCTAATCCAGATCCTGGTCCATCATCACTAAATGGATAACCAAGATCTACAGGTTTGATAAATGTCTCTGATATTATACTTAGACATGGTTTCACAGAATTTCTGGCCCAAAAACATGGCAAAAGAAAAATCTTTGGAGTAAATCTCTACAGCAGGAGTCAATAGATTCACATGGCAAAAAATCCAGTTAGCCAGACAAACTTTGGGCCAGATAGGAAACAGGAAGGAAGATCACCAGCAATACAAGAGTTAAGAACAAGTTGGCTAGAGCCAGTCCCCATGGAGTTGTGATAACTGTGAAAAAAAGCCAGTTGTTTTTTTTATTTGCTGTAAACCTCTAGTAACCTTTCAGGTATGTTTTTGTTTGGGAAGCAGCCACAGCCACCTCTTTAATTGACAAAATTGCCTTGTAATGAAAATTTATAAAAACAAAACAAAACAAAATGAAACAAACTCGCAAATGACATAGGACACTAAACAAAACACAATTTTTGGCGTGCACATCCCTAGTTGTTACTGCTTGTTATCTGCATTCTACATTATTAACCATGCCATTAATTTGAGGTATCAAACTTTAACTTGCGTTAACAGCATGTTGTCTTCTCAGCAGTGCAATAGTACCATGAGACTGTTTCTAGGAGGTCAGAGGTGCCATTTTGAAATAGGCACCTGATGTTTTCCTTTTCCTGATCCATTGAAAGGAATAGATAAGTCTTTCCATTATATAATGGGGGGTAGGGAGGTGGGGCTGGGGGAAGGTGGGAGGGAGTGGAATTGATGTTGGGGGAAGGGTCTTGCGGGTAAAAGCAGGATGCCATTGGCTTTTACACCTGCCCTTTGATTGAAACCCTAGTTCTCAACTGGGAGCTGGCACTGGCTCACATATCAGGACAGATGCAAAAGCCAATGTAAATATTTTTCAAAACAGACATGTCTTCCCATTGCAAAATGGAAAGCACCCATCTGTGGGGCATGCCCAAATCACTCCTCTGCCATTTCTTCGCCTTGCCCCTTTTAAATCTCTACATCCCAGGGGGAATACACATCCAAACAGCAGCTTTCTAAAATTGTTATTTGGACATATATATGAGATCTAGGCATGTAAATGCATCTAGATATTTGTAAAATGACCTCCTAGACTCCTTTGTATCTTTCTAAATTAGTTGCTTACTTGCCCTCTTATCCTAGGCAACCTGTTAAATTCAGTCTCCACGTGTCTTCAGTGCAGATCAAGAAAAAAATTCACTGTTACACTGTAATTGAAGCTTCTTTGGTTCCTCTGCTGTGGCTTGTCCATTCTTCTTGCTGTGAGATTTGAATTCATCGCGGCTTTGCTGCTGGCCAAGCTGACATCTTGGACCTGCCACTTGAATGGAAGAAGATTCTGCTGATGTTCGTCAACGTGAAATTTTTTTAAAAAAGTAGTTCATTATCGGGAAACACTCAATTCTTGATTTTTATTGTTCTCGTTTTCCTGATTCGTTGGAAGAAATTGAAATACTTGAGATATCTGAAAGGGAATCCTCACTGCTGGAAGCATTCTCCTCATTCATAGTTTTTTTTCGTTGGTAGTACATTTGAACATTCTCATTAAACTGTTCATCTGAGAGCCCAAAGCAGAAGCAAGGCTCCGTATCCTGAGAACTGCAAGACATAAGTAGGCGATACAGTTATCCTGCCATGCATCGCCAAACAGAGTAGACTTGACTCACTGACCCAAAATCTTTGGTCTGTGAAATCTTCTGCTGGCAAACATGTTCCTGAATTAGTTCAGATTTAAGTAATCTTGTGCCTGCATTTGCAAATTTAATTCTATCTGCACAAAGTTGAACATAATTAAGAAAATTACCACATCATGCAAATAGGATTTTTAATGAGTTATTCTAGCACAGGAAACAAGAATACTATAAATGCAGTGGTACATGAAAGTGAGAGACAGAAAAACAGATGATGATGAGTCAGTAAGTATACAGTACCAAAGATTTAACTGGTTTCTCATTAAATATTTCCTATCAAGCTTTATGAACTGTTGTGGTAATGGTGAACAGTTTTACTGCCTTCTGTCTAAAGTATTTTTAAATGTTTCCTGTGAGATAGAAATTCTGTTCCATGATTTGGTACACAAGTAACACAGGAATAAGTAAATGAACTGAGAATAGTTATGTACTTAAAAATCTCCTTGATAGACCAATTGTAATTTGGAGTTCTAGTAACAGTAGTAGGCTTTGACATAGCTGGAGTCTTTGTAGAGTGAGAGACATTTGCTGACTCGACATCTAAATTATACATAGATATTCTTGTTCTCTTTTGGCCAGCATTAAAGAGGTAATGTTAGCTGCAGAAAGTTAGTTGATATCAAACACACAAGTCATTTAATTTCCATGACTTAGTGCATGGATGGACCTTTATGTGTGTGACGTCATATGGTAGGCACTAGCATCAGGCTGATAGCGCATACTGGCAGTGTGGGTATGCACAGAGATGGAGCTTGGACAGATCACAGATTTACTGTACATGCTACGCTATAATTACGTGCATACTTTACAGATCTAGCCATGGGCATTTATGCCAGCCCTAGTGATTGTACCTAGATTTTATGCGCATTCTTGCCACTTACGCCTCTATTTCATAAAAACAAGTGCCTGGGTTTTTTTTATAAAAGAAGCTTTAGTTAGGTGCATTCTGGGTGACTAAAACTAGGAGTCTGGTTATAAAATTACCCTCTAAATGTGAGGTTTCAGAAGGTTTCTTCTTGCCCTCTGTACTGAAACTGAGAACAGACACAGAGGATCCCTACATAACAAGAGGGTGGAATCAAAGCAAACGTAAATAACTGCATAAATGCAGAGGGGTAACCTACCTGGAGAGCAGGTACAACCTTAATCAAAAGCATAGAGGGGAAGTAACCTGCACAGAGTGGCAGGTGCAGCACTACAACTCCAGCCACCTTTCTGGGCAGACTAGATGCACCATGCTGGGCTTTATCTGCCGTCATTTACTATGTTACTATATAATATGGAGGCTTGAGACCTTGCCACCTGACCCCATGGGGACGCAAACTATTTGGATCTTCTTTGAACTGTGAGAACTAAAACCACTATGAAAATAGATTCTGAGGACGGCCATAGAGATGGGGGACTTATTCCACCTCGGAGGTGGAATAGGTCCCCCTAGACATCGGGGGACCGCAACACTGGGTGAAAATAAGAGATAAGGCGTGCCGGCAGATCCCTGCAGCCCGACCCTGGTCATGGGAGGCCAGAATGGGGGTCGGGCTGCAGGGAAAGGATGTTTTCTCTGGCAGCTGGGGATTGCGAGTCCTGAATGGAGCTATGGTGCCATGGTGATGGGATGCCATGGCACTGCGGATCCATTCAGGAGCCTGGCTATACTAGATGGGGATTGTCAAGGCGTGCTGCCATTCAGAATCGGGGCATGGCCTGCACATCCAGGCCGGTAGACCCGATTCTGATCTCAAGGGAGCTAGACGTGCCCACAGAATCAAAATTGGGTCTACCTCTTGTCACCCTCTCGGTGGCCAGCCCAGCGCCTAGGGCGCTGAGAGTTGGTCTGCCTTTGTATTCCTGACTCAGAGAGTATGACCCTGCATTGGTCCTGCAAGGCCCTCTGGGAATGGTAATCCCTTTTACCCTTTGAGAACAGAAGAGTTGTAGTCGAGTGTTTCAGGCAATGACAAGAATTTATTTCCCCTTCCCAACGGATTTCAATGCAGGTAAATAACTTAGGACAAACTGCCATACAATTGGCTTGAGGGATATGTACAAGAACTCAGGTAAATTAGCCTTATCAGCTTCAGGCTCACAACGTGTAGTGCTCGGTACAAACAAACAATAACTGCTTCCTTCAGCAAAAGAAAATGTTCCCCCATTCTTTCTGTTGCTTTACCAGCTTTCCCAAACTAGTGTTCAGCACAGAGACTCAACGTGGTCAGCAAAACATAACGTGCAATCCATCTGGTTATCCACTATTTCACTGCTATCAGAGTCAATCTGCATTTCTTCAGCATCCACAATAGCAGGGTGTGTCAGTGAGCTGCTATCCTGAACTTTAAAGCAGAAGTCTTCACTATCCTCACATGGCTTCTCTCGGTAGCACTCTAAAGGATAGGACTGTGAATTACCGTATATACTGAAGTTTCTTTTTGGAGAGTCTGCTACATTCTGGCAACTGCAGGGAAATACTTTATAACTAGGTTCCAATCTATGTACGTTGTGAAGCCTACCTTTCGGCTTTGGAGGGAAAGGAATTCTCAGCTCTGCAAAGTCAGACTGATTCCCAAACACAGCTTGTGTTTGTTTGTCTCTTAGCCTCGTAGCTTCAGCCTTAGAGGTACAAGTATTGTCATGCCAGCAGGTTTCTCTCTCTGGAGCATGTGAGTTTTCCCAAGCCTGCCTTCCAGGAAATATCTTATCCTTCTTACCTTTACCAGACGTCACCTGTCCTGTGCTGCTTCTTTCTGGCGTTAGGACTATGGCTCCCTTGGTTCTCACCTCTTGACGTCTTCCTTCTTTCTGCTCCCCCCTAGTCCAGGTTAATGACCACTTTTTATCATCCTGTTTCCCCGGGCTAAACTGTGCCCCTCCCTTAAACAGATATATCTCATTATCTCCTGAACTAGGGACTACGTCACAGCATGGGAGTGTCTTTCCAGCTCGTGACTCTCTTTGTTTACATTCTCTCTGAAAACACTGAGCCATGTGCTCAGACTGCCTGTCAGTTTCTGCAATGGAATCCTCTTCTCTCACCAACTCCATAGGCTCAGAAGGATCTTCTTCATGACACTCTGAATGCCCCGATTCTGATTGGCCGCATAGGGGCTGTACGGCCAATACAGAATTGGCCTCAATGGGCCTAGTTTTACCCACAAGTCGCTAACCGGGTAGCGGTGCAATATTGCTGCTATCCAGTTAGACTGCTGTCGTCTCAGTTCCGCCCCAGAATGCCCACAACACGCCCAGATAATAAGCAGTTAGCATCGGATCGTGTAGGGGAGATAATCAGGGATATTCACCATGTTAGTGCCATTGAATATCCCATTCAGCAGCATTTACATGGTTTACAGGCCTGTAAACTGTGTAAATGCCTCAAATATCTGGTCCCAAGTGTTTAATTCAGCAATAAAATTTGTTTCTATATTGCATTAGAAATGAATTATTACTCAAAGACATTTATATCGGGCCTGATATTCCAAGGCATTTACACGGTTTACAGACTGTAGCCCCGCACTGATGATATCCCCTCGAATGGTGATGAAACGTCTGCAATCAAACCATCAAGCTCGGAGAACAATCCAACATCATGATCACCAACTTGAGCTACCAGTATTCACAAACATCTCTGAACTCACAGTATTGTAAAATTCTGCAAACTTTAATTATTCAAAAAGCACAATGGGTCTGATATTCAATTGGGATGGCTATGCGCAGCTATGGCACATAGCTGTCACCCCCAACCTCTAACCCCGGATATCCAATTCCAGGGTCATATGCAGTCCCGGCATTGACTATTCAGGGTCACCGCACAGCCTCTGATGCCGCAGAAGCTAATATTGCACCATTACCTAGTTAGCTCTCATAGGTACATAAGAACATAAGACATGCCATACTGTGTCACAACAAAGTCCATCAAGCCGAGTATTCTGTTTCCAAGAATGGCCAATTCAGGCCACAAGTGCCTGGCAGTTTCCAAAAAAGACATACAGGTTCCACAGTGCTTGTATTGGGGTAAGCAGTGAATTTCCCGGGTCATCTTTAATAATGGTTTATGGATCTTTCCTCCAGGAACTTGTTCAAACCTTTTTTAAACCCAGCTACACTAATAGCTTTTACTACATCCTCCACTAATGAATTCCAGTGTTTGATTTTGCATTGAGTGAAAAAATATTTTCTCTTATAAGTCTTAAACAGGTTACACTGTAACTTCATTAACTTCATTGTATTGTCCCTAGTCTTTCTACATTTTGATGGCATAAACAATCATAGTATATGATGGCAGATAAAGACCAGTATGGTCCATCTAGTCTGCCCAGTGAGGGGGCAAGAATAGGTGCACCTGCCACTCCATGCAGGTCACCCCTCCCCTTGCCTCTGTTTAGGGGTGTAGCCACCGTTCCGTGTAGGTCACCCCTATTTGTTGAGAATAAGCGATAGCTATGTTTATTTTGATTTTATCCTGTTGTTATAAAGGGATCCACTGTGTCTGTCCCATGCCTTGTTTGGCCTTTCAATGATTTCTAATATTGCAGAAGTAGTGAGGCAGAGGGAAGGTTCTTGGAGTGAGGCAAATAACACTACCGCCTTGTTTTCCCCTTGGGGAACTGAGAGGTAGGTGGATAGTTGGACGGGGAAGTATTTGTATGAAACACTCTTCCACTCAAACCACCACTCCCTTCCCCCTTCTCTCACTGTACTTTTTACCCCTTTGCCTCTCTTCTTGCTCCTCTCTTACCTCCCTCTCAATACACTCTTTTGCTCCCTCTCTTTCCACTCCCTCCCTTCTGTTTGTTCTTACTCCTCCCTCCCACCCCCCTCTTCTCCTCTCTCATCTATACTCTCTTTCCCTGGTCCTGAAGTTTCAGAGTAAGGCACACCTACGTACAAGCTTTTAGTACTGCATCACTGAAAGTAAGTAGCATTAAGAAGCCACACACCAGTCCTGCAGTCCTGCAGCAGGGCATTCGTGCAGATACATACCCTGATCCTGCAGCCCCAGGAGCCAAATGGTCTTGTACACACTCCCAGTGCTGTAGCTTTGGAGCAAGGAGACTAACACATACCCCCAGCCCTGCATCACCAAGAGCATCTTCTTATGTTCTTATGAGCATGGAAAGCATGTTCTTGGCCATTATCGCAAAGTGTGAGGCCCTGCTGCTGCATAGAAGAGCAGGAACATAAGAATATAAGAAATGCCATACTGGGTCAGACGAAGGTCCAGCCAGCCCAGTATCCTGTTTCCAACAGATCACAAGGACCTGGCAGGTTCCCAGAAAGGTGCACAGGTTCCACAGTGCTCGTCCTGGGGTAAGCAGTGGATTTCCCTAGTCCTCTCCTGTGAAGCTGCTACTGGCCTGCTGTGCAGGTAGTGCGGGTGTGCTGCTTGCATGGCACTCACCCTGTCCACTTTCTGCCCCTAATCCTCCCACTTGTAACCCTAACGTGCCATGGACTGTTGCCGCCGTAATCCAGCAGTGCTAATAAGGCCTTGTGCTAACTGTCAACACAGGTCCAGTGCGCACCTTTAGAGAATGTCATATCTGCGCTGACAACTAGCGCCATTTAGTCATGTATGTCACCCATGTTGCCAATTGAAACCCCACAGTCTTCTCAGCAGCTTAGCATCCGGATGAGATAAGGATGTCAGACATCAAGCCATGGAGGCGCTAATGTGGATGTAGCATATTCTAAGCTGCTGAAAAGACTGTGATATTTGAATTGGAAGATGAGAATTGGCTTGCTGTGCAGATTTTGAGATAAGTTCCTAATAATCCTAAAGCAAGGAGTATGATTTATTGTCGGAAACATAGCATTGTTTTGGTTGTCTGAATGAATGGTATATATATTCTGCTGAGTTCAGCGATTTAATTTATTGGTGTGAAATGTTGGCTACAGATGGGTGCCAAAATAAAAGAGTAAAAAGGACCGTTGCATTGGTGAACTGTGGAGACTATACTGCAAAAGATTGCTGGGTCCAGCAAAAATATGTTTTTCTTTAAATAAAGAGCCTGATATTCAAAGGATATTTACACGGGTTACAGCCCAGTAACCCATGTAAATGCCCTAAATTGAGATATTCAATGGCACTTACATGGTTAGTAAAGCCCATTACATGCCCCGATGCTCTACGGTTACATCGGGGTGGAGACTGCTGCTAACCGGATAGCAGTGATATTGTACCATTACCCGGTTAGCGATCCGTGGCTAAAACTAGGCCAGCTTCTGACCCCCTCTGACATAACTTCCTGTCGGAGGGGGGTCAGAAGCGGCAGGCTATGTGTGCCGAAGCACATGGCCTGTCTTGGGTGCTATGCCATGCCGCCCACAGAGGTCTTCTGCCCTAGGCAGCCGCCTAGCCTGCCTAGTAGATAGGCCAGCCCTCGTTAGTGTGTGTTTCTTGGGGAATGTCTGTGTGTATGTGTTTGGAGTTTTGGGAGTGTGTGTGTGTGTGTGTGTGTGTGAAGGAGTGTTTATGATGATGTTTATTTAAAGTTTTCTATACTGTCCTAGACCAGAAACATAGAAACATAGAAATATGACGACAGAAAAAGACCACATGGCCTATCTAGTCTGTCCTTCCATATCAACAACTACAACAGTCCCCTTTTTACCTTATCCTCTGTGTTTGTCCCATGCTTTTTTGAATTTAGTTACTGTCCTCATCTCTACCACCTCCACTGGGAGACTATTCCACGGATCCACTACTCTTTCCGTAAAGAAATATTTCCGCATATCACTCCTGAATCTATCTCCCTTCACCCTCATCCCATGTCCCCTCGTAGCAGAACTTGCTTTCAATTAAAAGAGGCTCTCTCCCTGAACATTTATGCCACGGAGGTATTTAAATATCTCAATCATATCACCTCTATCAGAGCGGTTTACAAAGGCTAAAAATATAAAATGAAAGAAGAAAATAATGCCAGTTAAAAACAGGAAATTATGGGAGTTAGAGCACTGATCCCAGAGGAAACAGAGTAAGACAGTCAGGAGCCACCTCCATCCTAACCCGATTAACCCTGATCAGCTCTGTCTAAATATGGGTGGCTGTGTGTTTCGAATGGTGGGGGTATGTTTGTACTTTCCTTTGCCCTGCACCTACTCCTTGTTCCTCCCACTCTTTTGTATTATTCCCCATTCCTATCCTTCACTGCTCTCTTGCACTCTCTCTTTTTCCAGCCACCCACCCATGCACACTCGCTCCTTTGCTACCCAACCTTGCACTTAGTCTAGGGCCTTTCCCTCCCTCCCTCCCTCCCCTTCCATTATGATCAACCTCTAACACAGCCCCTTCCCATGCCCTGCCCCTTTCTTTCCTTCTAATCCTGCCCCCTTTCCATAAACTCTGCCCTCCTCAACCATCCTTTCCCTTAGGCTCCACCCCTTCTCTCCTGGCCACAGCCCCACTCTTCTGGCTGGTAGGACCAGGGGCCTCCTGAACATATGCACACACAGACACCCCTCTTCACACACACGCACACACACACACACACACACACACACACACACACACTAACATACACATGGACCTCCTTCTTCTTAAACCACAGCCCTGCTGCTCTGGCCGACAGGACCCAGGGTCACTCATCAACCTTTTCAAGCCATAGCCCCGGCCCTTCATGCTGACAGGACAAGGATTCCCACCGGCTCTTCATCCTACAGCTTTCAGCAAACATGCACACAGACAAAAATTCTCCAGCATTACCCTTGACAATAGACGCTAAGCTCAAGTGAAAGATGCCTAAAAAGGGTACTTATTAGTAATAAAAAGCACCAGCAGCTCAAATATACTACACAATGGAGTTTACAAGTCAATGTTGTTAATATCAATGACTGAAAAAGTTTGTTTGCACTCCCATTTGCTGGATAAATTCCAAGATCAAAGTTGTGTTTTTGACATGCAGAGCTCCCTATTAGATATATGCTTTTTTTCCTGGATCTCAAGGGAAGAAGGTACCATGATGGTCACTGAATGAAAAGCATGTAAGCACATCAAGTTGTAACTCATCTTCATATCTAACCACTGCAAGAAAGTATTCCAGTGAAACATTAATGCTAACTTTTAGGACCTTGACAGATACTTGTGACCTGGATTGGTCACTGTTGGAAGTAGGATACTCGGCTTGATGGATCTTTGGTCTGACACAGTATGGCATATCTTATATTCTTATGTTCTCACATCAACTATTGGGCCTTATCAAGCTCTTCATTATGGGATGCTTTCTTTTTAACTTTCCAACATCCTTTCTATTGAAGTGCAATTGTTATGTTATGATTCTTAAACTAGTTGAAAGTCAAAGCCAAAAAATGTTCATCCTTTGATATTAACGTGCTCCTTTTATAAAAAAGCACAGTTGAGGCATTCTTCTCTAATGTCTACTTTAGTCTCTATTTTGTGATTATATAATTCTAGTGAAACTGTTCTAACTAGCCATACCAATAGAAATTACTAACCTTTGTCCACTGCAGAATCTTACTACAAGTTGTGTTCCGTTGTATCCCAAAATAACACCAGGCAGGAATGTCAGTGAGGATGGATGTGTTATTGCTAGCACATGACTCCCAACATGAAGAGCATGAGGTGGACTGTATTTCCCAAAGATCCCAGACGCATCCTGTACCACCATTTGTTCATTGGCCCAACAAATCACATACTGTCTTCCCTCACCAGCTCTCGCCGTCACTTTGGCTGTGAGAAACAAATGGAACATGCCAGTCCAAAATCAGAGGTCAGCTGGATTAATGAGGAAGCATTAGGATTTAATTGACTCTTATTTTACTTTGTAAATTCTTTTTATTTGCCAGAACAATCTACAAAGCATATGGTAAGAGATAAGAGCATCATTACAATCATTCGAGGTGTACATATCAGAAATCTATGTCTTCGTCTGGATAAACATGTAACTCTCCATCATTTGGTACACTCACCCTAATTTTTATTTATTCCTACACTATAGACATATTCATACATCAGAGGTACAGCCAATGCCACTTATACTTATTTACCCCTTTACTTCAGCCCCTATGGGGTATCCAGCTAACATGGACATTGCCATCTTTCCTTCTAAACTAAATAGGGGTAATTTTATAAGTGGGAGCCTAGTTAAAGCTCTATTTACAGCACCTACGTTAAGCTTATTTTATAAAAACCAGTAGGTGTATACTTGCCTTTATAACATGCTAATGAAGTTGCATAGATTGTGCTTTAAGTTAAGGCGCGAACATTTACATCAGCCCTAGAAAAGTGTAAATGCCCACGTTTGAGATTTATCAAGAATGCGTGTAAATTATAAAATTTTATAATCTAGGTGTACACTTGTGTGCCCCATCCATGCGCATCCCATCAGCAAAGTGCATGCTATCAAGCAATGTGCATATTTTTAAAGTGGTTGAATTTTATAATAGGTCATGAATGCACATATGTGGTCACATACACACATTAGTGACTAAAATAACCCCTAATTAAATGCATATTTGATGCCTGAAAGTACACACGCCCTCATAAAATTACCCCCAGTGAATCTAAACCACGCTTTGTAGGAACTTTTTTTTAAAATTATTTATTTATAAGTTTTAACAATACTACAAGCATGAAAATTGTGACAGAAACATGAGTTGTAAAGCTAAAAAGAAAGTAACAAAGGAAAAAATAATCCCTCAATTGTGATTTACAATACAACTCTAAAATAGACCCCAATAAAAGAGGGGGGCAAAGTGAAAATACTTGGGGAATTCAAAAGAAACAAAAACCAATCAAAATAGAAATTGGTCATAGGCACACACCCCAGCACTCTACAACACACTACGCTACCTATTCCTGGTCACCACCACCCCCTCCCAGCCCCGCCAATGTCGGCAACTTCTTAAGGTCCAGGAAGGCCTGGAGCTGCTCAGGTGCAAAGAAAATATATTTAACCCCAGGAAATGAAAAAAACATTTGCAGGGATAACGCAGACGGAAGCTAGCCCCCAAGGCAACTGTCTCTTGTCGCATGATCAAAAATTGACGTCTTCGCTCTTGTGTAGCGCTACACACATCAGGAAAAATTCTTATACTATCACCCAGAAAAGGCACAGAGAGCTTTTTAAAATACAAAGACAACACCCCGGAAAGATCAGTTTCAAATACAAAAGTAACCAATAATGTAGATCAAGCCTGCACAGAAAGTGAGGAACTTTCAAGAAAATCTGAGAGATTATCAGGAACTACTGAAACAGGTAAATCTTGCCCAACTTTCTTCACAGGTGAAAAATAGGCTCTAGTTATTGGAGGAAATGCAGAATCGGGAATAGTAAGCACCTCAGACATATATTTCTTGAAAGTATCCAAAGGAGAAACATTTAAGAGCTGGAGAACATTTAGAATTCTCAGGTTTATCCCCCTAAACTTATTTTCAAACTGTTCCAAGTTCTGGTCAATCACAGCCTTAGAATCACTAACATCTTTAACAATCTCAGCAAGTCTCTCATGTGTGTCCTTCTCAAAGTTCAAACCTTGCGTAGAATTTTGAGCCACTACTTGCACTAGGGCAGAGACGTCCAATGCACACTTAGAAACTGTTGCATCCAGCTTCACTAACATCCTCCAAATAGTGTCCAACGAAATCTCACCAGACCTCTGTTGCTGGAGACCAGAAGGTAGATTCATTTGCAAATTTTCCACCACAACCGGCAAAACACCGGAGACAAGCTCACCAGCTGACTCGGAACCCTCCACAAGCTGCTCAGCATGAGTGGAAGGAGCTGACCGCGGCATTGAACAGGAAGCAGGCTGACCCACTATTCCACCTTCTTCTCCAGAGGTCACTAGCACGATGTCAATGGGGCCTGATTCCACAGGCTCCGGATCCAGTGGGGCAGTTGAACGCGGCTGCGGGTTAGCTGTACTCTGCACAACTGTGGATGCCTCCCCATTGGAAGATCACAGCAACGAGCCCTCCGATGCAGCCTTCTCCAGCGCCAGGGCCTTTAGGAGGAGCATCTCGATCTGCTGTTGCCCCGCCGCGGGGGAAACACCTTTCGCCGGCTTGACTCTAGGGTTCCCACGCCACTTAGGAGGCATATCGAGGAATAATTCAAACAGGAAAAGATTGAGATGCTACACACCTAGAGTGCCGTCATCTTAACTCCGCCCCTGAGATTCCTTCTTTCTATTCTAACTAAACAAAGAAAATTCAAGGCTTCATAATATTCAATGGGGAAATGAAACAGGTATGTTTATAAGTACAGAAACAATAATAGACTGGGTCTGAGAAAAAAGTGCAAGGTGAGACAAAGAGAAGGGAGCTGTGTGAGAGAGAGCTTGTAGGAACCTTTTATAACACCTTTGGAAAGTAGAGCTCAGGAAGAGAGCATAATTAAGTACATGAAAGATGACAAAAAAGGGGGTGGAGGCCTCAATTGGTACTTGGGTAAATAAGAGGATAAATCACAGGAGGATCATCATTTTTAGGAATGCAGCCCTACCAAACCAAGTCAATTGTAAATCCTACAAATCTCAACACCCCTCCAGTCTTTGGCCACCTTCTGTGTCAACGGTATATAATTCAGACTAAAAAGGTCTGACAACGCAGCTGGGATTTTAACCCCTCAATATCTCAGGGTTTATGTTGCCAGTCTGAAAGGGAATCTGTCAGGCAAATCTTCCACCTGTCCTATCAATTTTACTTTAAAATCTGAAATATCTGAGAAATCTTTGATTTCATCTAGAAGATGAGGTTTAGAATTGTCAGAACTTTTTTTCACAAAGAGGCCAAATCAGATCAGGCCGTCTGGACGTCCAAAAAGTGGAGTGCCCCAAAGTCATCCGATTCTGCAACCGCTGGAGCTATATGTTCCCGCGGCTGCAGAATCGAGGCACTTGGACCTGCAAGATGGACCCCAATTCTGCAGCAGGGAATGTCCATCCATTTACCTGGCTATCCCTCCCTATGCTCCTGGTGCTGTGTCATCTCGTCACCATGGTACCGGGATGCCATGCAGGAACACAGCCAGCCTGACACCATGAGCATACATTTCCCCTGCCGTCCGACCCTAGGTGGGAGATGCCAGGACCAGGATCGAGCAGCGGGGGCCTTCCTGCCCCTGTGCCATGTGAAGGTGAGGGTTTCCTGGTCCAATCCCTGCCTATCATCAGACTTATTCCACCTTGGAGGTGGAATAAGTCCAATGTCCATCTTTCTGCGGCCGGATGTTCAGGGCCATGACCGGAATAAGCCCTGTATGTCCGAGGTCGTGGGACAACCTCCTCTCCGCCCACTATCTGCCTTGTCACCGCCCCTTCCTGCCCCTATCCAGAGCTCCCCACACAAAGGTCCTATATGTGTGGGGAGCTATCAGGTCAGAATAGGTTAACAGTGAATAGCAGGTGTTGTACATCCAAACCAGATATATATCCCCACTATTCGCTGTTTGGAATGACCCCCAAAGAATTGTATCATCCGCATACACTGAGATCTTATGTGACATCCCCCTGCTTCAATTGATTCTATTAGCTCATTACCTCAAATCTGACAAGCAAAGGGCTCTATCACCAGGGTGAACAGTAGAGTTGAAATAGGCAGTTCTGCCTTGTACTCCTGTGGTGTGTAAATTTGTTTGACTTACAGGCATTCCCTATAATCACCTCTTGGGTTTATGATATAAAGCCTACACCCAGTTCAAGAAGTTAATCCCCATATTCAGATGTTCCAGCAGGATGAAGGCATAGGCCACTTCACTTTGTCAAAAGTCTTTTGTATATCCTAGACACTGCATAACACCTTCTCTTGCCTGATACCTGCTGTGTGAATCACATGTGAAGGGTAACTGTATGAAGTCAGGCCTAGTTAACACTTGTTTTCACTGGTGTATTTTATGCTTATTTTTTAAAATAAAGTACGCAAAAAAGTGGCAGAGAAGGTTAAGGTGTGATGATACCTTACAACTGCCTTAGAGCTACTGAAAATTACCATGCATAATTTTTGCAAGTATAAGCGTAAATTATAGTAATCAGGGCCATCCCAAGTATATTTGATGCCCTAGGCAAATCATTGGCTTACATCCCCACCCCACTCCCAGCCCCACCACATCCATCCAACATCTCCCCATCCCAAACCCTCACCCCAAGGTCTCCAGCATCTCCCTTTCCCTACCCCCCCAGGTCTCCAATATTTCTCTCCTTCCATTTTCCCTTCCACAAGGTATCCAGCATTTCTCCCTTCTTTCCTTACCCCCCCCCCCCCACCACAGGTGTTCAGTATTTCCCCCCTTTTCCTCCTCCCCCCCCCCCCCACCACACTACCTCAGTGGAAGGCCCAAAAGTAGGCTTTGGAGACAGCAGCACAATAAAACTGAGGAAATTAGGCATCATATTCAGCATGTTCTCCAATCTATCCCCCTCTTCCCCAAGTTCAGCATCTCCCCATTATGTCCCTAATTCCCCTTTCTATCATATCCATCATATCCCGTACCTCCTCTGTATTCCCCTCCCAAGTCCAGCATCACCATTTCCCAGTTGCACCTTCTACAGTAAGTTGCAACCTGGCTGGGTCTGACCTCCGAATCTACAGCAGCTGTGATGAAATGTAAGTGAAGGGACATGCAGGGCTAGCTTTCAGGATATGCATGCCCCCTCTGAAATAGACTTCCTGCATATGTGAGGGTGGGACTGGCACTGCTTTCAGTGCACATGTTCTGAAGGTTGGCCCTGCGCACCCTTTCACTTACATTTTATTACAACTGATACAGATTCACAGGTGAGACCCAGACAGGGTTGCGATTTTCAACAGCTGATGGGGGGAAGAGCAGGAGAGCCTGGGGGTGGAGAGGGGAACAGCTGCAGCCTGCAAGAACTGACCTTGATTTCACTGGTGGTCAGCAGAAAGCCAACTCTTGCATTGGCCAGTTCTCTGTCCTGCTGACTACTGGCCTGCCACTTAAAAATCTAGAGATCCAAGATAGCCAATTGCAGGCATGCTTGGGCATCTGGCATCTAAATGGGTAGGAAACTGAAGGGAAAGAGGGCTGGATGCCCTTCTCTAGCTCCCTCGACATCCTCTCCTTTACCTACAGTGGTTGGTCCGATTGACGCTTTCCTTTGCCGGCCAGCTCAGAAACCGTTTTTTACAGAGGAGTTAAGCCTGATTGGATCGGCTCTGGAGTCGGATGACTTGGCGCTGTCCTCAGGCAGTGATTCTGTCTCCCCCAGAGCATGGCATTCAATGAAGGAGCGTTGCTCCCAAGAGTTGCCGGGGGAACTGCGGCTTCCTGACGCTGATTGCGTTGGTGTTTGTGTCGGCAGTCGAGGGGCAGCCTCAGGGCTCCAAGCTGAGATAGTGGTTCTACTGTATCTATGGATCAACAGGGAAGCATCACCCTTTCTGTGTCAGCAAGTGGAGAGCAGGCAGTAGAGGAGACTGTCATACAGCGTCGGGCACTCACAATGGGAGGATAGGAAGACCGCCCTGTTGTGATGGAGGTGCCCTTGCTGGATTTTTCTCTTCGATGTCTTGAAATTTTTACTTTGGAATTGATTTGGAATGCCATCGTTCAGCTGGGTACAGCTCTTTTACATCAGGTAACTTCCTTGGCAACAACATTTGGATGTTATTGAGAAATCTCAGCTAAGGTACTTTTACTTCAAAACTCTCTTGCCGCAGTCCAAACACAAGTTAAATTGGTGGAGGAATGCTCTGATATACATATTAAGGAGGCTGCCATAACTTCTGTTAATCTGGAGTCCTTGAAAATTCTGCAAGAGCAGCTAATTTGCATTTGGTAAACTTTCCTCGAGTGTCACTTATACCTGCTAAGGATATGTTCCGCAGTTATTTTACAGATATTCTAGGCATTCCTCCAGAATCACACCCACCGATTGTTAAGTCATATTATCTTCCTTGTGCAAAAAAGGATAATATTGTAAGGAATGATTTGGGGGTAGGCCAAGTTGAGGTGCATAATTTAACTGATATTTTGGAGTCTTCTCATGAAGAGGTAGTCACACCATCTACCATGTTGCTTACATTGGCATTATTGCCAGATAAAGAATGGTTAATGAAAATCTTTTTTAAGAAAAGGAATGTTCAGTTTAAGGGGCTTTTGGTAAGAATGTATCCTGACCTGGCTCAAGAAACACAGTGAAGGAGGTGGGAGTTTCTCCTCCTACACCTGGGCGTTCAGCAGCTAGGAGGCCTCTTTTTCCTAAAGTTTCCTTGTAAATGCTTGATCAAGTATCAAACTTGTTCCTATATTTTTTATGAGCGCTCCCAGCTCATTGTTTGGGTGGTAATGCTTGACAAAAGTGGAAAGTAATGCCCATGTTGCTGCCTGACAAATGTCTGCAGGGACTACCGAGCTCTGTCTGTCCATGAAGACGCTTGTGCTCGGGTAGAATGGGTGTGAAAACCCTCTGGAACTGGCTGGTTGTGCAACAGATACACAGAGGCAATAGCCCCCTTAATCCAGCACCCTAAAGTCTACTGAGCCACCGCATCACCCTTGCGTGGGCCAGAAAACAGCACAAAAAGATGGTCAAACTTAAGAAAAGAATTTGTAACCTCCAAGTACCGGAGAAACACCCTCTGGACATCCACAAGGCGAAGGTCCTTATCCTTCCCCCAACACTGCTCCTTAGAGAAGGATGGCAAGCAGATCACCTGATTCACATGAAGGGAGAAATCACCATAGGCAAGAAGGAATGTACGGGCCAAATGAAAATGGCCTCCTTCAAAAAAGACAGATAAGGATCTCGGCAAGACAGAACCTGCAGCTCAGAAATCCACCTTGCGGAACAAATCGCAACCAAGAAGACCATCTTGAGTGTCAAAACCTGCAAAGTTGCATGCTTCAATGGCTCAAATGATGTCAACATCAGGGCCCTGAGCACCAGACAGATTTCAGGAAGGGACCACAGACCAGAGGGGAAGACACAGATGCCAACCCCTCTGATGAAAGTGCGAGATATCCGGGTGCAAGGCTAGAGACTTACCAACCACTGGACCTCAGAAACAGGCCAAAGCTGCCACCTGAACTTTTAGGAAGCTAAGGGAAAAGCCCTTCTTCAGGCCATCATGTAGAAAAAAACAACAGGAGCCAACTGCCAGGGGCCATGCCATCACTTAAAGAGGCATCAGACCTGCATGTGTGCTAGCCTGATAGACCTCCTCCACACTTGAAGCAGAGTACAGACTACTGTCAGAGAATAGCCCTTATGTGCTAGCCATTTCCTCTCAAGAGTCAAGCTGTAAGCAAGAAGGGAATGGGATCCTCCGGGATAATCGGTCCCTGCTGCAATAGGCTCCGAGATGGCAACAACAAAGAGGAGGTACCTGCCAGAGCCGCATCAGGTCTTCGAACTATCCTCTGCTCGGCCAATCCGGCACCACCAGGACAATCCTGCCCAGGTGGCATTCTATATGCCAAATCCCACAAGGGGCCATGGAGGAAACATGTTCAGCAGGTGCTGACTTGGTCAAGGTTGGGCCAAGGTGTCGACGCCCTCAGACCCTGTCTCCGTACAGTGACTGAAGAAGCAGCAAACTTTGGCATTGGAGTAGGTCATCATCAGATCCATTCTGGGGTGACCCCAGCAGTGCAGAATCAACTGAAACTCCTCCTGACTCAACTCCCAGTCTCCAGGATCTAGAGAGTGCTGACTGAGGAAGCCTGCTTCCACATTGTCCACCCTGGCAATGTGCTGAGCTGACAAAGCTAGGAGGTTCTTTTCTGCCCAGGCAAGCAAGACAGCCATCTCCAGAGCTACCCTGGCACTCCTCATACAGTCTTGCCAATTGATATATGCCACCACTGTAGCATTGTCTGAAAACACTCAAACCACCCAGCCCTCGACCAGGGGCCAGAAACGCAGAAGAGCTATCCTGATAGCCCTTGCCTTGAGGTGGTTGATGGATCACATTGTTTTGCCGCGGTCCAGTGGCCCTGGGCCATATGGTCTTGGCAATGGGCTCCCCAGCCTGAGAGACTGGCATCCATCATCAGGAGGATCCAGGAGACATCGTCCAGTGGCACACCCTTCCTCACAATCAATGGGAGCGGGAGCCTGCACTCGAACTCTTGAGAACTCAAGAACCACCAAGCTAGCAAGGATTGCTGTAGCAGTCACATGTGAGCACGCGCCCATGGTACCATCTTTACGATCACCACCATCAATCTGAGAAGCTGAAGATAATCGCAGACTGTGGGAGTCTGGTGCACACTGAACAGCACCAGGCAATCCAACAGTATTTTGACTTCCTCCTCTGGCAGGAAAATTCTGCCTACTCGAGTGTTGAAGTATGCTCCCAGAAATTCCAGGGACTAGGAAGGCAACAGCTGGGTCTTTTCTCCGATTGATCACCCAGCCAAGGCTTTCCAAAAATGACACCACTCGGGATACCCTCCAAGATGCTTCTGAAAGGGAACGAGTCCAGATGAGCCAGTTGTCCACATATAGATGGATACAGATCACTCTTTACCACAGCTGCCACCACCATGACCTTGAAGATTGTCCTCAGGATGGTGGATAGCCTGAAAGGGAGGGTGGCAAAATGATGTTGAGAGCCAAGTATGGCAAAATGCAGATACCTTTGCTGATCAGCCAGGATATGAAAATATGCCTCAGTCAGATCTAGAGAAGCCAAGAACCCCCCTTGGTGCACTGCTTGAATCATACGCAAGTGCTCATTGACCCTCTTGAGTTCTAGAATAGGCAGGAAGGAACATTCTTTTTGGGCAGCACAAAATAGATGGAGTATCTGCCTTTTCTCCACTCAGCTAGTGGGATGGGCACCACCGCCTTAAGACACAGCATATTGTCGAAGGTGGTCCACACATCATCACTTTGATCACAGACCCACGAGGAAGATGATGAAGGCATCCAGAATCAGGTTTTTGCATTCTAAGACATAGCCAAACTGAATGGTATCTATCACCTTGGTACCCCAGACCCATTCCTGAAGAGAAAGTTGAAGCCTGCCTCCAACTGGAGAAACCAGGGAATGGGCCCCCCCCCCAACTTTCATTGCACAGCCTGGGAGGGTCCTCCTCTGGAGGTGACCGAGTCCCTGGGTCCACGTGCTCTACGAAAAGACTGAGAACAAACCAGAAGCCTGGAAGCAGAGGGAAAGAAAGTTTTCCAGGCCAGTAACAATGAAAATCCTGAGAGCCCAGGGATCTGGCCAGTGCGCCCTCGGTATATAGGCAGAGTCTGACGAGATGGCACCCCAGCCCGCTTCATAGGCCCCCTAGACCTGTCTTCAGGAAAGTAGTAAGATTTCATCTCATGCAAATCCTTTGCCAGCTTCTCCAAATTGGCTGCAAAATAAGCTTTCCCTTAAAAGCTAGTTGAGCCAACTGGGGTTTTGGAAGGTGAGTCTGCTGCCTAGTGCTGGAGCCAAGTCCAATGCCATGACAGTGTTAGGGCACTATCCCTGGTCTCCAAACATACAGAACAAACAACAGGGATGAGAAAGTGATGTAGGAAAAATCCTTCATTCAGTGCTGCAAACGGACACAACTCATAAACAGTATGAAACCAAACTGATACCGCCTTGATTGTAGGATAAGGCGGTATAGAAATACTGTTAAATAAATAAAATAAAATAAACTAGGTAGCATATCTTACATAGTAACATAATAAATGGCGCAGATAAAGACCAGTATGGTCCATCTAGTCTGCCCAGCAAGGTGGCAAGAGTAGGTGCACCTGCCGCTCCGTGCAAGTCACCCCTCCCCATGTCTTTGTTTAGGGGTGAACCCACCGCTCCGTGTAGGGCACCCCTCTTTGTTGAGAAATTAGATAGTTATTTTGATTTTATCCTGTTGCTATTTTATCCTGTTGCTATAGAGGGATCCACTGTGTCTGTCCCATGCTATTTTGAATTCTGTCACTGTATTTGCCCCCACCACTTCCATCGGGAGGGCATTCCAAGCATCCACCACCCTTTCAGTGAAAAAGTATTTCCTGATATTGCCTTTCAATTTACCCCGTCCATCCCCACTATTCGTGGCTCAGAATAACCCCCATACAGTCCTCATATGTTATTTTTTATTTTAAAATATGGTCTTACATTCAGTAATTGCTCTCTTTTATGAGTTCTATTTGTTTGCAGCATTGTGCTGATATCTCACATTCTGGGAAAGGCATTTAGGTGATATACATATTTTCAGATATGATTTTTGATGATAACATTACTATTTCTCTGAACATTTAAACTATACCTGCATTTATTTGTTTGGTCTGTTTACCATATGTTTTCGTCATATATTTTGTAAGATGAACTTAGTTTGGTTTTCTTTTTGTCTTTTATTTAATAGCGCAGTTCTTCCCTTTTTTATTTTCTATCTTTTCATTTTTTCATTTGGACAAAATGGTTTTTGAAAAATCATTCATATGGTTTGAACCTTAAGGTCAAGGGTGAGTTACCATTGGCTCTGATCATCCTATAGTGATTGGCTCATTTTGCTGCCTCTTTCCAACATTTAAATAGGTCAGGGGTTGGCGTTTTAGACTGTTTGTGAGCTGCTTGATATCTTTTCAATGGCTCTGTTATTTGATGTAATACAGGTAATTGTATGTCATTCTCCTGGATCTTGTGAGTTTACAGTTCCTTTTTATTTTGTGACACACACTTCTGATGGTTCATGAGTTTTAATATGTGCATGGTGATATATATTTTCTTAAGTGCTTGGACACTTTGTTTTATTTACATTCTCTTATATACCGCGCTATTCTGCATCAGTGCGGTTTACATTGAACAGGGCATTATAACTTGGAGATAACTATTTTACAGGGAACATGGGCTATGGAGGGTTAAGTGGCTTGCCCAATACCACAAGGAGCACCTGTGGGACTAGAAACCCCAGTCCTTCCAGCCCAAGGTTGCTGTCCTCTAGTGGGATTTGAACCCCCGACCTTAAGTACCTTGCCCCAACCACTAGGCCACTCCTCCACTCCACTATATTATTCATTTTAACGTAGTATTTGTTTAGAACAGTTGTTTGCTATAAAGGGCTTAATTTATTGCAACAGCATTATGTGATGCTTTTCAGACATTTAGCCCTGGTGAAACATTTTTGCCATTATATTTTTTATTGTTTCCCTCTTATCTCTAATGATAAAATATTTCTCTTTTCAGCTTTGGAGTCACGCAGTCCTAACTATTTGAAGGACGATTTGAAAGCTCTTTTTATGGTCTTTGCCAACTCTTATTATTGTTTCTTCTACAATAGTTATATATTTTGTCAGTGTTGACACGTTCCTTTTTCTTTCCTTTTATTTGAATTGATTCTTTTTAAATAATATGTATTCTCTCCTTGATCATTTAATGAAGTGTTCTAATCAATTATCACCCCTTTTTTGACCCCCTTTTTACAGACATAGATCCTTTTTACACTTATACAATGATTTCATTTTCTTTCGGAGAGTTTTTGCATAGCAGATATTTTGGAGCACTTTTAAGGATAGATGTTCTATATATTTTTTTATTTTATATTTGTGAAATTTTACAATATAATCAAGAAAGAAACATAGTTCTTTCCTGCGGAAACAGGTTGACACTCGGAAAAACAAAACATATAACAAAATAGGAAAATACACACGACTCCACTACATCTCCTGTGGCAAATTTAAGAAATTATACATACAATGCCAATCACACTAGCCCACTATAAAGAGGGAACTCTTATTTATTTAGCTGTATTTATATCCTGCTTTTCACTGGATCAAAGCGGTCAATTGGGGGATACATTTAACACAAGGGGATATGAGTCACATATGTTAATACTTACAGGGAACATGGGCAATGGAGGGTTAAGTGGCTTGCCCAAGACCACAAGTAGTGCTTATAGGACTAGAAATCCCAGTCCCTCTGGCCTGAGATTGCTGTCCCCAGGTGGGACTTGAACCACCGGCCCTCCAGCCTGAAGTACCTTGTCCTAACCACTAGACCACTCCTCCTGTTATAAAGTAATAATAACTATACCAAATATGTAAGAAACAAGGTAGCAGTCAAAATTCAGGACAAACACATCATGAGTTAAGGAGGATCACTTATTAAGTCTGACCGCTTAACGCTAATGAAGGCTACCAGCTGGGAGGGCTCAAAGAAAATATAGGAAACCGCCTGGTACTTCACCAGACATTTACAAGGATGTTTAAGAAAGAAAAGCCCTCCCAGCTGTAGGACTCCAGAACGGAGCAGGAGAAACTCCCCTATATTTTTTTGCTTTTCAAGCTCCTCCTCAGTCATTAGAGGTGGTTCATCCATATCTTAAAAGAACATTTTTGGTTTTGTTACTTTGGGCACATATTTTTTAGCTTGGTTCTTTTTAATAATTTGGGGCCGTGGCTCCAATATGGCACGGAAGCCACTACCACTATTTAGTAAACATACCCCATAGTTTTATCTTGACAGTGAGCAGTATTTAATTGTGCCGCATTAGCAATGTGCCCTACTCAACTGTAATTTTAACGGCTACAAGTAAGTAATTGGTTCTCTTGTTTTATGACATTCCTCCCTTCCATCCCCTTCTCTGTTCTATATGTTTTTATATGTGGTGGTGTTCAGACTTTGAATATCTTTGGCCTGGCTTTTTGCAAAATGATATGTCTTTTTACATTTAAAGTTTTTATATACTGTTGCCTTCATTGTTTTTTTTTCCTCATTTATTATTATATATTGATTGCTATTTAATTATTCATTTGTTTTCTTCTATGTTTATGATTGTATCCCATGCTTAGCATTTATTTTTTTATTTTATATGATTTATTTATATGGCATGGACCATATTGTTTATTATTATGTATAATCATTATTTTTTGCATGTTTGCACAATATTTAGGGTTCTCCTTTTCAATGTTTTTATTGTATGGCTCACTTTTTTAAAAACTCTGTTTATTTACCACCAATATAACGTACACATCAACATAAACATAATTACATACCACCGCAGGACAGGGCTGCCTCTTATCCACTGCCCAGGAAGTATACCACCAAACACCAAGTGGGTTATTAACATTTTACCTGACCCCCCACACCCCTCCCCTCCCCCACTCCCCACTCTCCCTTCCCCACTCCCTCCCACCCTCCCAGTCACAACCACCAATTTTCTCAAAATAGAACACCTATCCTCATTGACTAATACAACATTGTTCCTATTCCAGCATCCCAAGTCCCGCTCTCCATACCACCCCAAGGATTTTCAGCCCACTTGCAAAATTTCATTACGGCAATAAGGTCCCAACATCTGTATATAAGGTTCCCAGGTCAGCAAAAAAACAGACCAACGATGCACATTCCCCCGAGCCCCCCACCGCTCCGAGAGCATCAGCTGATGGAAGCTATTGTGCCATTCCCAATAAGTAGCAGACACATGTTCTCTCCATCTATGGAGTATTGGGCCTTTGCCCACCAGACAGGCCTTTTGCACCAGCAAGCGCTCCCATCTCCCCTTCGGGGTCCGAGCTGATCTAAGACGACCAATGGTCCAGTCCATTTAATCTGCTGGTTAAGTAGCTTACTCAGAAAGCTGCTGATCCGCGACCAGTAGGGACGTATTTTCTTACAGCCCCATCACATATGGCTCAGATAGCAAGGGGTGCCGTACAACATGGACATCCCCCATCTAAAGTCAAATGACTACGTAGCGCTCGTCTGGGAGAGAAATTTGCTCTAGTCACACGTTTAAATTGCACTTCCCTCCACCTCGCACCTTCTACCAAATCCACTATTTTCCGCAGAGCATTCCGCATGGATCCTGGTTCTATCTCCTGACCCAGTTCGGCCGCCCACACTGCCTCTACTCCCGAATAATCCGGCCGTGGCCTATACCGATCCAGCCTACCCTTTAACACTGAAATAGTAGGCGGTTTCTCTTCACCCAGTTCAAAAAATTCTAGGATCTGTGCTGAACTGTCCACACTTAGCTCTTTCACTGGAAGGGAAGCGACATAGTGCGAGAGCTGAGCACACGCAAAATAATGACTGAAGCACAGATCATATTCCTTGCACAGTAAAGCAAACGTTTTGCATTTACCGGCTACATCCACCACATGCCCCCAAACTTTGGAGTCCCCCCAAGCGCCTCTCCCAAAAGACCGCAGTGTCAGAGCCCGGCGTAAAGTCACCATTGCCTTGTAAAGGTAACCAACTAGAAACATGCATGGATCTGTTCCAGTATATATTCAACTGTCTCCAAGTAAGCCGCGCCAAATCCAACAGCACACTCCCATTCACTCTACCGGGTAAACGCGAGTGCTCAGCATGCAACACCGCCAACAATGTCTGAGGGGCGACAAAGGCTTCCTCCAGAGCCCGGAGTATAGACTTCCGTATCACCTAACCAGTCACCAATGTGACACGCTTGGCATGCAAGGGCATATAGCCCCAAGTCTGGAACTCCCATACCTCCGCCTTTACACCACCCTTTCAAACGGTTCAATGGAATATGAGCACGCGCCCCCTTCCATAAAAACCCTTGTATTTCCTTTTTTATTTGATCTAGGTCTCTTCATAGTAACCACACCAGGAGGGTCTGCATCCAGTATAAAATTTGCGGCAAAACCACCATCTGCAGCGCAGCCATTCTACCCAATAAAGACAGCAGAAAGGGGTTCCATGCTCTTAGCTGCATCCGTAATCGGGACAAAACTTTATCGAAGTTCCATTTGTATAATTCCTGAGGCTTTCCCGGCAGCAGAATACCCAAATATACGAAGGCCTCCTCTGCCCACTTAAGCAGAAAAGGACTCCCCCATGTTGTCAGAAGTCTGCCTGAAACATCTAGAGCTTCCGACTTATCTTTATTAATCTTCAACCCTGCAAAACTCCCAAAGTATGAAAACTCCTCCAACAGTCTCGGCAACGACTCTTGCGGTGAAAGCAGGTGCACCAACATATCGTCAGCGAAGGCCGATAACTTAAAGTCTAATCGGCCCACCCGCACACCTCTGATGGTCTCTGATTGTTCTATCTTCCTTATCAAAGGGTCTAAAGACAATACAAATAAGAGGGGGAAGAGAGGACATCCCTGTCTAGTGCCCCTCTCTAAAGGAAATTCCTCAGACAGCAGTCCATTACATATCACTCTGGCTGTTGGTGCTGCATAAAGATTCTCAACCATTTTACAGAAGGGAGACCCCAGCCCATAGTATGGTAACAACAGTCACAGGTACTGCCAGTTGACCCTATCAAATGCCTTTTCTGCATCGAAACTGACCAGCAGAGACTGAAGTTGACGATCCTGTACCCATTCCAACGATGCCAGGATCTTCCGCAAATTACGCACCGCATATCTCCCTTTCATGAAACCAACCTGTGTATCATGCACTAAATCACCCAAGACTCCCGCCAAGCGGTCCGCCAATATTTTAGACAATATTTTCAAATCGAAGTTCAGCAGGGAGATGGGCCTGTACGAGGCCGCCTGGACCGTGTCTTTACCCGGCTTGGGGAGTAAGATAATATGTGCCTTGTTTTTCCCCCACCTAAACATACCTTGCTCAGCTCTTCCTCTGAATACCTCCACAAGAGCTGGAGAAACAGCACCACTCAACAATTTGTAGAATTCTGCCCCGTACCCATCCGGGCCAGGCGTCTTGCAGCAACTTGCCTTAGAAATTACCTGTTGCACTTCTAGCTCTGTAATAGGTTTGCCCAGCTGGGCTCTCTGCTCCTCCCCTAGTTTAGGCAAATCTAATTCCCTTAAATACTCCTCCATTCTAGCCGGGGATCCCCTTTCCTCCATATACAGCTTCCGAAAAAAAGTTTGAAACACTTGGGTAATCCCTTTACTCTCCTTGTGCAATAGCTCTTGGTCGTCTCGTACCACTGCAATCATTCGCGATCCCCTACTACCCCTCAAACATCGTGCCAAAGGTTTCCCGGGTTTGTCCCCCAAACTGATATAGCTGATAACGATAATATAGGACCGATTTCTTGGCTCGTCTATGAAAGAACTCATTTAAACTGACTTGGGCTTCCCAGAGTTCCTTCTTAGTTGCTGTACCTAGGGAGCTGGCATATTTCCATCTAGCTTTAGTCACTCGTTTTTCCAGACGGACAATTTGTTCCGATATCAGTTTACGTTTCCTAGCCAAAAAACCTATAATATCACCCTCAACACCACTTTGGCTATCTCCCAAAATAACTCTGGGTCGTCTTCGTGCCTCTTATTGTTCAGTGCATATTCCTACCATCTTTTCCCCAAAAACTGATGAAATTGACATCCTTATACAACTCCAATGGGAACTGCCAGATGTGCGTTCTATAAGCTCCCCCCCCCACCAATAAAGGTCGACCCATACCCATGCATGATCCAAAATTTCCGTAGGGCCAATCTGTGTGTCCCCTACCTGGGCAAAAAGGCCCTCCGATATTAAAATATAATCAATTTGAGCACTCGAACCATGTGCGCGAGACTGATGGGTGAAGTCTCTTTTGAGGGGGTGTAACAACCTCCAGGGATCCACTGTTCCTATCTGCCTCCTAAAGTTTCCCAACACATGCGCCATCTGCATTCATGCCTGCACTCCGTCCCCCTTAGAAGGATCCAGATCCACATGAAACACTCCATTGAAATCTCCACCCAGTATCAAAGAAATCTTGGGCAGCTGTTCCACTTTGGATGCAAGATGAGTATAAAGCTCCTGATCCAATACATTGGGACTATACAAATTACCCAAAATAACAGGTTTCCCTTCCAAGACCCTCTGCAACAACAAAAATCTTCCCGCTGGATCAGCAACTTCCCTTTCCACCACAAACCGCACCCTCTTATGGATCAAGATAATCAATCCACCCTTTTTCCCCTGCACAGGGACTCCCCACTGCTGTCCTACCCAATCCCTGCACATTTTTAGATGCTCTTCAGCCGTCTCGTGGGTTTCTTGTAGTAAGGCAATGTCACAATGCTGTCTGGCCAATGCTTTCAAGATTTTATACCGCTTAATCAGGCTTCCCATCTTCAGGTTGGCAGAGGGAGTTCTGGTTTATGCCACACATTACACACCACTATTCAGGAAGAAGCTCTCCCAGCCTGGAGCTTCCCACGTAGCTGTTGGTCAATGTCTGCCTCAAGCCCTCCACCCTTCTCTTGGTTGTGACCCCCTCCCCCCTTCTCTTACTACCTCCCGACCCCTATCCAACCCCATCCTACCTCCCTTCCCCCCCAAATATAGCCCCCTTCTCTTCCTAACCTTTACCGCTACCTCTGCCTTCCTGTCCCCTAGAGGTCTCGCTTGGTGCGTACGGTTGCCCCCCCCCCCCCCCGCCATGCAATATAACATAAGGCAATGAAGGGAAAGCAAGGAGAAAGAAAGATATATAGAAGGGGGGGCACAATTTTCCAATCTTGTAACAGAGAACTTTGCTAAGCAAAAACAGTCTAGTTTTCTATTTTTCTCCAGGCGCTGTCCCTGAAGCTACACAGTAGCATCTCCAGAGGGCCCATCCCAAACCTCCAGTTTTTACACCATCTCTGATCCGCTGACTCTTCTTCGTACAGTTATTCAAGATGGGTTTTCCACTCAGACACTCCCCTGACCATACAAGATAGCCACCAAATGTTCATGTAGGAGATGCTGTGTCTGCCATTCCACCACACAGGAGATCCTCTATGTAACTGCTTGCATCTTCAGCAGCCTCGAATACTCGGTGCTTTCCCTCATGAGTTATGTGCAATCTGGCTGGGTACTGGCCTGAAAACTTAATATTTGCGTCTATCAACTTTTGACACAAGGGTGCGTATGTTCTCCGTTGTTGACTTAATGCTACAGAATAGTCCTGAGCAATGTGCAACTTTAAGTTCTCTGTAACAATATCCCCTTTCTTCCTGGCCTCTCTCAATACAACTTCTTTTTGTAGATACTGCAAAAATTTGGCCAGGACTACTCTGGGCCAGGAGTCTCTTGTTTGTTTCGGCCCCACTCTGTGTGCCTGCTCAATCATGATCTTACCACCAGCCCCTACACTTTCAAATAGCTGTGGGATCAAAGTCTCCAGATACTGCCGCAAATCTCTGTCAGAAACGGTGTCCAGAATCCCCATAAAATGCAAATTATTGCACCTAGACCGGTTCTCGAGGTCATCTAGTTTGGCCTCTTGGGACTGCAACTTTTCTCTCAGTCTTCCCACCTCTTGTGTCAGCTCCTCGATGTTATCCTCTGCACTCCCAATGTGGCCTTCTGCTTCCTGCAGCCTATTGCCCATGTCTCCAAACGCACTGTGCAGTGTATCCATTTTGTTCTGGAGTGCCTCGAACTGCGCTGAAAGTGCACAGGCCACTGCTGCCGACACTTCCTCCAAGAAAGCCGGAGAGGTGGGTGAGCTCGGAGCTGCCGATACTTCTGCCATCTTGCTTGTGGCTGCCATGCGGTCTTTGTCCCGTCTCCCGAGTTTTGCCACCGCTGCCATTAGCCTCTCCTCCCTCCAAACTCTGCAGACACTCACCCGGCACAGTATTGTAGCTGGGAGGGCTCTTTCACTCACTTCTCGGCCCTAAATTCACGGCGCTAGGCGGGGGGGGGGGGGAGGGAGGGGGCAACCGGAGCACGAGCGACCCATGTCTGCTTGCTCTCACTACATCACGTGACCTCTTGTATGGCTCACTTTAAGGTAACCCCCTGATGAAGCGTTGCCAAAACGCGGCCATGTTGGGTTAGTGAATAAAGGACTTTTCTTACATCACATTCTTGCCCCTGTTGTTTGTTCTGCTCATCAGTGAGATTGTATGTATTTCTTTTTGTTTTGACTCTCCAAATGTACCAGGTCATACATAGCATCAGAAAGAAAGGCTGTAGCTGACTCCAAAAGAGGGGTAGTATCATCCGGTGGAAGAGACAGAATCCACTGGAGCAGGGCTCGAGACGTTAGGCTAGCACAGACCTCCAGCTGCAGAATAGCAGCTGCCACAGCAAACTGGCTTTCCAACAATGAATCCACCTTATGGTCCAGAAAATTCCTTAAGGCTGATTCGCCTTCCACAGGAATGGTGGTCCATCTGGTAATCGCCATGACCTGTGCTCCACCTTGGGAATACCAAACCACTCAACACACTCCTTCTCTGGGAGAGTGTAGATCTTTTTAAACACCCTTAGCCCCTTAGGGGAGGAGTCGGGAGAGTCCCACTCCAACCGGATCATATCCTTGATCGCATTTGGGAACAGGAAGACAGTAGTGGATTTCTGCATCCCTTTGGCTCCTGCTCCATGCTGGAAGCACTTGTCAAGTTCAAGGCAGATGAGACCCCAGCAATCAACACCGCCAGCTCCTCTTTACAGATTAGGCAGATCACAGCGGCCTCTTCACAATCTTCTGAATGCGAGAGTACTTCTTCATCCATATCAGAGCCATCTGAATCTAAGTCATAGTCAAAATCTTGGACAGCTCCTAGCCCCACACTAGGACACTTAGCCAAAATCAATCAAACAGGGCTTCCACTTTCTGACTGCTCTGCATGAGACTGTGCCTGGGGGCACCCAGAGGCTGCTGGGTCTGAATTTCCATGCCAGAAGGACTAAGCCTGCTGCAAAAAAGAAAAGAATTCCAGGGAGGACAATCTGGAGTCTGGGAGCTCTCCACAGACACCCTAGAGGACTAGGAGTGGCTCACAGCAAGGTTGCTGGACCCTCTGGCCGACTGGGTATCCTTACCCATAGCACCATCCGTCACTTCCTGCCCTGAGGCAGGCAAGGTCAGACTACCTGCATCCTCTGGCTGAGATGGGGAGCAGGTCCTCCAGGGATGATTCAGAAGTTGCTATACAAGAAGAGCAGAGTCCAGAATCTGGAGAAGAGACACCACGCTTGCCACAGGTATCCAAGAAAGAGTCATAGAGAGTGAAGGCAAGTATCACAATAGCATGCACAAAGGCTGTGGCACCCCAAAGGCACGTGTTAACTGCACGTTTACTGTGGCACATGCTAACTGTCCTTTTATTGTGGCATGCATTATAGGTGCTAGGGTAGGAATGCACATTGGAGCTCCTTGTGTGGGATGTCTGTACAGACCACATGACTTACAGGCACGCAATAGGAGAAAACACTACTAACACATGCAGAAAATGGCAGGAAACCCCACACCATGCCAATGGTTGTCAGTGGTCTACCCTGAATTGTGTCCCAAACAAATGGAATGGAGAGCCCCCAATAAGGACAATGATGAGGTCAAGCACAGTGTTGTATGATACCTCACTCCCCATCCCCTTACACAGCACATTGGGGAACAGGTGTATAACACTGTCCCATAGCTTTCTATGAGATGGCTGTGCACACTGGCCCTGTGCCTAAGCCGTGCACATTGGCAATACCACTCACCCAGTGAGGCATATAGGCTCCCAATACCTGCGGGGGCCCTGGCAACTGTATCCACACATGCTAATGAGGGGACCAGCTATCTCCAGCCGAAACCACAGAGGTAATGTTGCCACAATAGCTGCCATTCTCAGGTGGGTTTGGCAGTGACTGTGTCTCAGTACTGTCCTGGTACCTCTGTAGGAGTTGACCCAGTTCTCCTGGGGCCATGGGTTTGGGGGATATGCCAGCACCACTCCCACCCATGCAAATAGGAGCCGAATATTGCTTTACCCCTGGACACAGGGCCACAGGCCCAGCCCTGATGCTGAGCATGTACGCCACCTCTTGCACATCAGGTGCACTACACATCTGGCATAGGTTGCAGCTGTGATATCTATGCTACCGGGGTATGGGGGGAAGGGGGATGGCAGACAGTGAGCAGAGGTTGGCACAGATATCTAGGCTGATGCACATTGTGGGCTCCAGTACACATCAGTGGATGAATGCTCATAACAATGGGTGGGCTAGGCATACTTTTGGCCAAAGTGTGCATCTGCAGGCAGTCAGGGCCACAGCCTCATGTGTTCTCAGCACTCTCCATAGCCTTAGTGCAAGCAGTTGAATTTTTGGGGGCACCAATAATCCTCAACAGCTGGCTGACCTTGTGAATCCATGTACTTGGGGTTACATGTGGCTGCCCCAAAATGAATGACCACATATCCCCTTATGCATTTTTTTGAACAGTGCATTGGTGCAGTCTCTGATGGGCCATCAGAACCCTGTAGAGCCCACCATTTGCAGCCCTGCAGTTAGTGAGACCACATAGGTTGTGTTCCAGAGCCTCCTAGGCCAGCCCATGTGTTGGATGTGGCCCCCTTGTGACATATATCCTGTACTGGCAGTACATTATCCTGAGCATTGAGGTCAGTGCCTCACATCCTGATGTCAACGTTGTAGATGGTGGTTTGGTGCGCTTGTGTTCTATGGAAACTGCAGTGATACAACATGCTTTCTGTAACTGTGCAACAGTTCTGTAGGTCACTCAGGAACAGGGTTTCTGTTCCAGGGCCCTGTTTCTGGATATTCATACAGGCCCAGTCTAGGGGAAGGTTGTTGTGACATCAAGCCTCTCATGTATTGCTGTATTATCAAATGCCAAGCACATAGTGATCCTGGGTGGCAGCAGCAGATGTTTGTTTACCTATTGATAGGAAGTTCAGTGGCTCGAGTCCCATCCCACACCATGGTGGGCAAGCAGCTGTTGGTGTCTCTACAAGGACATGTCATCTAATGGCTGTGATGTCTCTAGCTGCTCTCTGAGTTTTAATAATGCTCAGAACAGTGTATTGTGATACCCATGATGCATCTGTGTGTCCCATGTGGTGGCAAGGGCAGCCCATTGTGCATACACACACACCCATACACAGAGACCCATCTCAGATATCCTCCTGGCTGACAACCCGACCTGTCTCAGAGTGCGGCAAGTGTTTACCTTGGCCATCCTGTGGATAACCTCTCGGGCACACTGTGTACACCACCACGGTCTGTACATTCTGGGTGTGGACATGTAGAAATGCATGGCTTGGGTACTGTTAATAATGGCAAGTATTCCAGGGCACTCCAGATCCACTGGCAGTCATGCTTTAGTGTTAAATGGGGAACGTGCGGTGACAGTGACCATTGCAGTGCATGCTGCCATGCATGAGCTGCTGGGGTCCAACGAGCATTATGAACAGCTAGCAATATGGGAAACCATGTTTCCATTATTGGCGTGTTTTTTTTTGCTTTTTGTGGTGGACTCTTATACAGCTAGCAATATGGGACATTGTTGGTGTGCACCCTCCATGTGTGCCCATCTCATCAGGGAGCCATTCGAGTGCTGGCACAGCAGTTGCCAATGTACCTTGGTCAGGTACATAAAACTGGGACTCAGGGAATGTGGCCACCTCTGATGCAATGGAGAGTAGTGGTACATGACCAAGGACCAATGTTGTGCTAGTGGGACATGAACACAGGTCCCCTGCTTCCCACACCTGTGCTCTAACTAGTCAGCCCTAGGATACATGGTGTTCAAAGGTGTAGGGCGCCCTATGAAGCAGCCACTTGTAACTGCTGTTTCAGATCCCACAGCCTTGACGTAAATGATGCAGAGCCCTACATCTTAGAGGAAATTGCAGCCTAAATGAGGAACCCACATTTCTCAGACACTGATCTACATCTCCTTGTCCAGCTCATCGTCCCGAGGCAGCGGAAGTTGTTCCCCTCTGCCAGGGGGAAGCACATCTGGGCCCAAATGCTAGCGGTTTGTGGGTGTCTGCACCGGCATTATCTGCGGTCGGTGGATTACCCATGCATGGTAAGTCTTTTGCAACAAGGGATGGCCCAGTCTCACATTGCTGGTGCTCCTTGACTGTGCCATCCACAGAGTAGGGGAGTAGCCTAGTGACTTGGCAACCAATGGGGGCTGAATATTGCTTGGACACAGATGATGGCAGATAAAGACCAGTATAGTCCATCTACTCAGCCCAGTAAGGTGGCTAGTGTGGTAGTGAATGTGGCCCCATGCAGGTCACCCCCCCCCCCCCTCTCTGAGAACATAATAAAGCTTGTTTTGATTTAATCTCTAGTTATGAAGGGATCCACTGTGGCTATCCCATGCCATTTAGAATTCCATCACTGTATGTGCCCCCAACACCTCTGTCATGAGGCATTTGAAGCATCCACCACCCTTTCACTGAAATAGTATTTTCTGATGTTGCTGTAGGTGGAGTGGAGTAGTAGCCCAATGGTTAGAGCATAAGAACATAAGAACATAAGAACATAAGATATGCCATACTGGGTCAGACCAAGGTCCATCAAGCACAATATTCTGTTTCCAACAGAGGCCCATCTAGGTCATATGTACCTAGCAGTTTCCCCAAGGGACACAGGTTCCACAATGCTTGTATTGGTTCAAGCATTGATATCCTGGGTCCCTTCTTAATAATGGTTTATGGACCTTTCCTCCAGGAACTTGTCCAAACCTCTTTTAAACCCAGCTACACTAACAGCCTTTACTACATCCTCCGGTAACAAATTCCAGAGTTTGATTACACGTTGAGTGAAAAAATATTTTCTTTTATTAGTCTTAAATAGTTTACCCTGTAGCTTCATTGCATGTCCCCTAGTCTTTCTATATTCTGATAAGGTAAACAATCGATCTACGTTTACCCGTTCCACTCCGTCCATTAATTTATAGACTTCTATCATATCTCCCCTCAGCTGTCTCTTTTCCAGGTTAAAGAGCCCTAACCTTTTTAGCCTTTCTTCATAGGAGTATCCTTCCATCCCCTTTACCATTTTGGTGGCTCTTCTCTATACCTTTTCTAAAATCGCTATATCCTTTTTAAGATACAGCGACCAGAATTGCACACAATATTCAAGGTGTGGTCTCACCATGGAACGATATAGAGGCATTATAATATCTTTTGTTTTATTTTCCATTCCTTTCCTTATCATACCTAGCATTCTATTTGCTCTCTTGGCCGCCGCTGCACACTGGGCCGAGGGTTTTAACATGGTATCCACAATGACTCCTAAAGCTTTTTCCTGGGTGGTGGTTCCTAATGTGGAACCTTGCATCGTGTAACCATAGTTTGGGTTGTTCTTCCCTAGGTACATAACCTTGCACTTGTCCACATTAAATTTCATCTGCCATTTTGATGCCCAGTCTTCGAATTTATCAAGATCCTCTTGCAATTTTTCACAATCCTCTTGGGTTTTAACAACTTTAAATAGTTTTGTGTCATCTGCAAATTTGATAACCTCACTCGTTATTCAACTTTCCAGGTCATTTATGAATATGTCAAAAAGCAGCGGACCCAGCACAGATCCCTGGGGTGCACCACTATTCACCTTTCTCCATTGGGAAAATTGGCCATTTAGCCCTACCCTCTGCTTTCTATCTTTTAACCAGTTCCTGATCCACAATAGTACACTGCCTCCTATCCCATGACTCTTTAGTTTCGCCAAAAGTCTCTGATGAGGGACCTTGTCAAAGGCTTTCTGAAAGTCCAGATACACAATATCAACCGACTCACCTTTGTCCACCTGTTTATTCACTCCTTCAAAAAAACATAACAGATTAGTAAGACAAGATCTTCCTTGTCTAAAGCCATGTTGGCTGTCTCCCATTAGGCCATGACTATCTACATGCTGAGTAATTTTATTCTTTATGATGGTTTCTACCATTTTTCCCGGTACTGACGTCAGGCTCACCGGTCTGTAGTTTCCCGGATCACCCCTGGAACCCTTTTTAAAAATTGGTGTTACATTGGCGATCCTCCAATCTTCAGGTATTAGAGATGATTTTAATGATAGTTCACAGATTACTGATAGCAGTGGACTGTTGTAGTTGTTGATATGGAAGGACAGACTAGATTGGCCATGTGGTCTTTTTTCTGTCATTATTTTTCTATGTTTCTATATTCAAACCTTTACAGAGAAGGCAAAGTTGTAAAATTAGATGGCATATGATGCTGCTGCAAGGCAATACACTTAAGAGCAACATCGGGGAATACTTTATCACAGAAAGGGTAGGGGATGCTTGGGCTGCCCTCCCAATGGAGGTGGTGGGGCAAATACAGTGACAGAATTCATAATGTAATGGAACAGACACAGTGGATCCCTTCATGACTAGAGGATGAAATCAATACTAACTTCAATACCTGTTATTTGAGGGGGGGGGGGGTGACCTGCATGGAGCTGCAGTTACAACCACTCTAGCCACCTTACTGGGCAGACTAGATGGGTCATACTAGTCTTTCTCTGCCATTATATACACTTACTATCTCATATTAAGCTTTCCACAGCAGTATTTCTGGTGTGCAGCAGCCATTGCTGTGTCGTGTGTGGCATCCTGTTATTACTGTGCTCATCACTGTTGTATGATGGCAGGCACTGTACAGATGCGGCATGCTGTAAGAGAGGACGAAGTCATAGGAGATGGTGCAGAGCATTTGATCTTCTGTAACTAGGGTTGCAAACTGGCTTGATCCAGTCCTGGGTTTACCCCATTGCATGCAGTGACTTGTAATTTTCCTTTTCTTATGGAGCGCCATGGAGAAATCAGAACTACATATCCCTGCATGCAATGAGGTAAACCCAGGACTGGATCGAACCTGTCAGGCGCATCTGGAGCCAGTTGGCAAACTTATCTGTAAAACCACCACTTGTGGACTATGCCAGTTTAGTGTTCTACTATGAGGATTTACATGGTGTATGCAAATTCTGCTTCTCTTTGGTTTGGTTGATGTGACAGTGGACATACTGCTGTGCTGCAGTTCAGGATGTGCTTCTTTATGTTTGGATATGATGCTGAGCATATAATTATTTTCCCACAGGTGCTGGCCCTCTGCTGCTCTAGCCCTGAGGCCACAATCTAACAAGGCATCCCTTGCTAGCCCCTCCAAAAGGTGCAGCTGTGGAGGTCCTCGGAGGCAAAAAGGAGGAGAAAGAGGCTGCTGAAGTCCACCTGGAGGTGGCAGAAGTGACAATAGGTGACAATGTGGCCCCTGCAGCTGCACACCAGGCTTGGGAGCTGCCGGGCCAGCAGGCAGCACATGCTTCATCGCCCGATGGACACCGCAGTGTGATCATGTTCAGCCTCCCTTGCCACCTTCCCCACCCTCCCCCAGAACCCCAGGCTACAGGGGAAGCCAGGGAGGGCCCTCTGCTGAGCCATGTGGCCCCTCTGGGTTATGTCCCTGCTGGGGTTTCAGCAACTTCTGCAATAGCTAGCTCGCAGTCATTGGTGACTTGCTAGACTCCATGTTGTTTATGTTTATGTTTAATTATTTGATATACCGCCCTACTTTATCAATCAGAGCGGTTTACAATGTACAACCAGATTAGAAACAGGCGAAAGGCCATGGAGAAGGAAAAGGAAATTACAATCATTGATAGATTAGTACGAGAAAAAAAGATACAGGACTATACGTAGGGGATGGGATTACACAAAAGGGGAGGGAAGGTCATAGGCCAAGGAGAAGAGGTGGGTCTTTAGGTCACGCTTGAAGGAGGCGTGGTGGGGCTCTAGTCGAAGGGAGGCGGGGAGTGAATTCCAGAGTGCAGGGCCTGCGAAAAAGAAGGCAGAGGAGCGGGTTGATTGAAGATGAGCGAGGGAGGGGGAAGGGAGATTAAGGCGGTTGAGGTGAAACGAGCGGGAAGTGTGTCTGGGAATGTGGAATATGATGAGATCTGCCAGATATTGTGGAGTGCTAGTGTAAAGAGCCCTGTGAACTAGAGTGAGCAGCTTAAACTGGGTGCGAAAGGAGACAGGTAGCCAATTGAGATGGAAAAGGAGAGGTGTTATGTGATCTTGGTGGGAGGAGAGGGTGATGAGGCGGGCAGCAGTGTTTTGAATCCTTTGTAATCTACTCAGTTGAGATTTGGAGAGACCAGTGAAGACAGAGTTGGAGAAATCAACACGTGACATAACTAGTGACAGTAGCAGTGTGGTAAGGGCAGGCGGAGTAAGAAAGGGGCGAATTGCACCATCTATGAATGCGAGCTGGCTGCCTTAGTCTATCTGTTATGCCAGAGACTGAGCATCCATGAGGAGACAATAGAGTAGCAGAGGGTCTCCATTGCCCAACTGTCCAGGAACCTGGAGTTAATGGAGGAAAAGATGTGGTGTCTCTGCCATTACCTCCGTGGTCATTGGGCACAGTGAAACATGGAGATGGAGGAGTCTCCCTGAGGATTCCCTGCAGCCTTGGGTTCCACCCCATCCCCTACCCCCTTCTGTTCCTCTTCTCCCTTCAGCTTCTGGAGGCAGCATCGCTGCATCACATGGCAGCAACAGTGGACTTGTCTGAGCATGTAGGTGTGGCCAACTGGTAGGGCAACAGCCTGTAACCCAGGAGATTAATGTTTTATTCCCACTGGCATGCCTAGGGCAAGTCTGTTTGCCTTGGAAGAAAAGGCCTGTCATGTATATACTTCGATTTTTTTTTTCATTATGATGTTTTGTTTGTATAATTCTTTGAGTGCCAAGATTGGCCTATATTTTTTGTTATGTTCTGAGCCATATGATGTTTGTTTGCAGGGAAATATATTCTTTTTAAGACCTCTGCCTTACTTGTGTTTATTCTGTGGGTTTCAATGTCTACAGGGTTGGGTTTTCTCTACAACAGTTTGGCAGACACCTTTCCAGTCATCTGATACACACCGCCAGTCAGCCAGTCAATATGCCTCTTAGTAGCTGCCTGCATTGTGACCATTTGCACATACTGTTGGGCAACCTCTGCCACATAGACGTGCACCTATCCCACCCACCAGTCACATGCAATGGTTGTTTTGATTTTTATTACCAGCTGTGTGGGAACATGGGGGGATCCCTTACCAATCTACCACCAAGACCGCATTATCTGGGAGGTTGTCTCATGGTCGTGACACCTGTTAGCACCACAGTCGTAGGTTTTCGCAAGCCAGTTTGAGGATCACTGGACAACACATGACCTTTTTCTACAGGAGAGCTGTCTGGTGGCCATAGGCTCCTACATATGTGTGACCTTTGCTGGCCAGTCCATACAGACTAGTCCCTGTGGTTGACTCTTTGAATGACAGCCGCACAAAGTGAGGTGCATGATGGTTCAACAGATCAACACATGGCACCATGTGATCTGTACAATGAGACGATACTGTCCGCCAAGCTGCTACCATGCACTCCAGTAGATGGCCTCCTATGAATGATGCTGTCAACATTAATTGTGCAGGTTGATGTATGGCCAGCCATGTCATGTATGTAGCACACATCTATATGACAGAATAGGGGGCCACATCTTTGAGATGAAGATGCCAGTGCCTCAACAGCATGACAACTGGTGTCTGTGGTCTGGTATGAGTTGTTACAGATGTCAGCACTGCTGTGTGACTCCACACATTGGGGATAGTGAATGACTGTGGCTGCCACAATGTTTTCATGTGTGTATGTGTTCTGATAATACCATGCACGTGGGGGTCCTCTGCTTTGCACATGGTTCTGCAGGGGGATCATCCCATCCCTGCCATCAGTGTACATTACATGCTCAGCATGGTATGGCAGCTGGTGGCAAGGCTGAACTAAGGGGGGTAATAATGCGGTACAGTGGGGAGCAGGTCATCTGGCCCTCACATGTGGCTTGATCATTGCACTGAAGATGACTACGGCTGTTGTGAGTCTGTCATGCAGTGGTGGTACTGAGTGTCCAATGCATGCCGTAATGCATGTGTCCCACTGCAACCTGGCCCTGGGTGTGATTTCTAACTTGTTCAGAATGTGCCTGCCAGGTTGTTTGGAGGCCAGGGCTTATATCCTCGCTGGCAGGGACCTGTGGTCTGGTGTATTGTTGGGTGTGCTGTGGCTAAGACTGTGGGATTGTGGATGAATGCTTGGAGCACTGGTTCAATAAAGCAAAGCCCAGAATTCAAATCCCATCTATGATCTAGGTAATGTCAGTGCACCTCTATCACCACTGTGTTAGGGCCAGTCAATATATTTCTGATCCAACTGCCAGGAATATGCAGGATCACCAGGGCACACATTGGTTTTCTTCTGGGGTACCTCAGGGACCGCCCTAGTATTGGTTCACAATGTTGGTGCCCTAGGCAACAATCAGGCTTTACACCCCCTCTCTCTGTCACTATCTATTATTTTGCTTTGCGTGTTCCGCTTTTGCTGCACTCAGGAAGTTTCTGCCCTAGGCGAGCACCTAGTTTGGCACTGAGGTACCTTTACTACACACCAGTAGCAGCGACCACCCATTATGTGTGCTGTGGCCCCATTGGGTAACACATGGCCAAAGCACACATTGTGGATGGTCACCACTACCAGCATTGGGTGAGAGCTGGTGTCTGTTTTCAGTTCCATTAGTTCTGCAGGCAGGCTATAGTGTGGCACATTTCTACCCACTCCCATGGTACCCATAGACATCACCGTGGATTACATGTGCACCCTTCACTGCCTACGTTCAACTTCCCACATTCCACCTCCCACACTGTCTCACATGGACATTAGTGGGCATTATTATGCACACTTTGCGCTCTTACTGTCCAATATCCACTTACCACCCGCTAACTGGCCGCTAGCACCCTTAACGTTGGAACATCTCTATTCCTCACCCCATCCTTTATAACATGTTGGGACCCTTAATGGTGCCATTTATCACTCGCAAATGCTGCACCCTTAGCACCATTTAGCAATCATGCCCCTAACTTATTGTATTAATATGTATTTAGTTATGCATATTTTGACTGCACTATTTATATGTTAATGTTCTAAGCTTCTAGGAGTCACTTTTTTCTTTAGTTTAGAAACATGGATTATAAGTGTAAATGAACTGAAATGAATCAGACCAGTGGTGTGTCGGTCATGCCAATATTACCATTCATATTCAGCATTGTTTTAGAAGATAAACATCAGAAAGTGAAATTTATTCTGAACTGATTAAATTTATGTGTTATAGGAAGATTGTATAATTAATAATAAAAAAATATATATATACAGCATTTCTGTAACACGTCCCTGACCAAAGGACATCCAGGTGGTTTACAAAAATTTTAAGCAAAACTAAAGACAATAAAATCACTAACAAACTGCATAGAAAAACATTCCTTAGAATCAAAGGGAGGATAAATGCAGGAGCCAAGCACTTCAGGTCTGTAAACATCACGATCCTACATAAGCATAGTCAAGTCAACCTGTAATCCATTACATTATATCTGAAACATCAACCTTAAGAAATCAGAAAGGTATTAACATAGGCATTCACACTCACTATCCATTCACTCACCAGAAGACTGCAATAACTCAACAACCCTCCCCAGAGATGTGCTTTGCAAACATTGGCTGCAGCTTTATTCAACATTTGAACATTTAACAATAACATCGCAGATCAACAGATATCAAGCTTCACCAAAGGGTTGGGCAAGACAGTGTCTTCCTAGTCCCAGCACGAGTCCATATTTCCGTACTCTCCTTTCCCACCAACCCCCCCTCCCCACTCCCCAACCTGTGGTGACACCAGGCTAAGACCTGCTCACCACATGGAAGTCTTAATGTAACTGGGGACGCACCTGGCGGTGATGCCAATGCCGCGGGAAATCCCAGTGCTCCCATCCCTGCCATCCTCCCCGCCCTTTTGAGGGGTGGTGGAAGAACTTAACCCTAGGGGGGAGGGTCAACAACCTCTAAATCCCACCCCCCAAGCTGCTACAGGAAGGACATCCCCCATCCACTCCCAAACATCCCCCACTCCCACTTTTCCTCCCATTCCACCCAGCATCCCACTCCCCAAGGGAGGATAGGGAGGGCAACCACACCGCTCCTGCTTTCTCCTCCTTCAGGCTGAGCCGCCAAAACCCACCCTTCTGGTGAGTCTGCGCTGCCTTGGCCAACCTTCTCGTGCACCCTTCCCTTCTGTCCCACCGGGCCCGATTTCCGCCCCCCCCTCCCCGAGCAAATGGATGGCGGGCTCAGCCTAGGTTACCCGCCCCACTCCCTATTCACTTGGCGGGATGGGAGCTGGGGCACTTAATTATCTTCCTAAATGTATGGTAATTCATCTCTTGTTGGAGCTCTGGTAGACAATTCCACAACTCAGGAATTGCTACAGAAAATACCTGTACTCTATACCACCCTAGTCAAAACTCATGACAAGTTGACACTTCTAAGAAGCACTTCTGACTTAAGCAGAGTTGTCTATCTGGAAAATACACCATGAAGCAGTAACCTATATAGGCCAATTTAGGGCCTCTGCGCTCAAAGTGCCAGCACCATCATTACTACTTCTACTACTACCTAACATTTGTATGGCACTATAAGGGGTGCGCAGTGCTGTACATATAGATGTAAGAGAGAGTCCCTGCTTATCAGAGCTTACAATCTTATCAAGACAGACCACATCACAAAACTGGGAACTGGGGTATGGTAAGATACACATAACTGTAAAAAGAAGAGTGAGGGGATCAGGATCCAAAAACACAGCCTGCTACTGCTTTAGCCAAAACTAGGCCCTGCAGATTTCTCCATCCTATGTCTGGAGAGGTGAAGTGTGGCGGTCTCTAGAGGAAGGCCATGAAGGAAGATCCTGCCATCCTGCTGAGGGGGTAGGGGTTAGAGGGCGGGGAAAGAGTAAATATAACTCCGGAGGGCTTAATAAATGAAGCATATGGGGGTCTGTGGTGGGGCCCACAAATATCTATTTGCCTAGAACCTAATATAGTGTTAATCTAGCCCTCTGGGCTAGCTGAGGTGAGAGTGATTCAAGGCCTGCTTAATCATCAGGCAGACTATGTAGTAATAAAAGCATATTTTTCATGTTGCTGTTACCTAGGTGGAACATTCCAGTTTCATCATTTCTGGCAACTACTGGTTGCCCAATCCATCTTTCTTCACACTCCAAAATGTAGTTCACATCTTGCTCAAATTTCTTAGGAGATATCAGATAGGCCAGCTCCCTGGAAATCAAAGCTTTGACTGCATCATAGTATCTGACCTATTGAAAAATGCAGCATATATAAAACAAGGATTATTTTGAGACCAACTTAAACAGAAATTAGAATGACAAGTACACAGAATTGTATAAAGCAGTATATTGTACAATGGCAGATAAAGACCAAATGTCCCATCCAGTCGATCCAGCCTTTTTTCTAATCAGCATTGCTATACAGTATATCCCATCTATCCATGCCATAGAAGCTTGACCTCTTTTAGAATATTCTGCACATGCCAAGGACATAGCCAACTAGAGCTTTAGAAGTATTGAACACGCACAGATCTTTGATCTCTATATGAGGTGGCATCTGCACTCTACAAGCTTGGTCTGCAATGTGGCCAAGCAATAGTACAGAGTATCAGAGAAGGGGGCCTTATTTCCAGCTTCATCCCTCTTCTATGGTGGAGCCCCCAAAGGGCCATGCATTCTTTCCTCCAAATATCAGCATTTTTGCACACCCCACTCATACAGACTGAAAGGATGGCCACTCCTGACTAGTCTAAAGTGGTAGACTGCAGCCCAGTATCTTGCTCTGAGGTCAGCATGAGGCTTGTGACTGCCACTACCACAGCAGCTACCAGCACCAGAGTACAGTAGGTATGGAAATGACTAATAGCAATCGAAAAGCAGGGATCTTGTAGCACCTGCGCAGGAAGGTGCAATTATCTCTAAACAGAGGTATCTGCGTGTCTGGATTGCTAGGCTCTGCATAGGCCGTAGCCTGCCATGCTGTAAAAAAAAACTTGTCTGAAGAGGTGCCTGCCCTTTTTATTAATGTCCCTTTTGGCATTTCCCCACCTTGGATCTAATCTCACTAGTGTCTTAGTAGTAGCAATGTGCATTTCTCATCATGCAATCAATTTGTTAGCATGCCTTCAAGGGGTTCTTTTATTAAGATGTGGTAATTCTTTGCACTTATTGTGCATTGTGCGTGCAAAAGTCATACGCTGTCAGGGACACGGTCAACATATTCCCAGCAGTTACCACACATGCAGCAGCAGCATTTGTAATTAATGTGGAGGCACTTAAACGCCAGCCATTGAAATGAATAGTGCGCCATGCTAATTGCAACATTGAAAGCTCATGATATGTATCCTCTTTGTCTTGCTCATCGCAATGAGCTTTCCACATACACATTCTGCCTCTAACCCGCCACTTCCCCACCCCATTGTGTGATGCGCAGTTACCGAGGGGAAATTAGCATTAGGTTACTGTCATGCCAGCCTGGAAACAGCTACAGCAGCCCTGTGCTCACAGTTACCATGCACTAAAACACTCATTAACAGCTTAGTGCACTTTAATAAAGAGTCCCTTAGGGGCATGTTTCTAAACTGCGGTAACGTTACAGACAGCGGTTTAGGTAACGTTAACCTTACAATCGTTAACGTTCCCGGCTGCGGTAAACACCGCAGAGGGTGGAGAGAGGGCAGGGGGAAGGAGTCAATGGGTGGGGAGTGGGCGGGGAGAGGCCCCCTGCACACTAACACGCTGAACTGAAGGGCTGAATCCTACCGCGAATGAAAACCTGCCGTTAGATGCACATTTGCAGGAGAGAGAAACCATTTAAGTGTCAGCAATGTACAGCATAGACAGGGAGCCCAAGAAACGTGATAGTAGTGCTCCATTTCCAACACCAGCATAGTGCCCAAGTATGAAAGGCCACCATGGCAATGGTGCAAGTGGGGCATAGGGGGCTGCAGGTGGGACATGTAGCGGGAGCAGCTGGTGCACAGGGTGGACTAGGTGAGTGCCTAGGTGGCACATAGGAACATAGAAACCGGAAATCAGCATGACAGCAGCTAACAAAGGCCAAACACAATCCACCTACATCTACCTGGTACACCCGAGCTAGCAGTTGCCAGGGCACTGACCTGACATCCCCCCAGCCAACCCTCCCCCAAGCGGAAGGGACAGACTATTGATAGGCGGTGATGGGGGGGGGATGTGAGGATGCTCATGTATGCCCCATACCCCACTCCCTAGGCGACCACCTACCCACACAGTGGATGGCCTGGGACTGCGCACTACCAGCACCGACAGCATATGGTCATGTCAGCATAGCAGGGGGGTGGGGGTGTGCCTGTGCTGGAGGGGGCAGTGGCACATTCCTGCAGTGGACCTAGGCCATGCCCTATACCAGTACGTGGTGTGCAGTGCAACATAAAAGGTCTGGCTGAGGAAAAGTACAGGTAGCCCCAGGGACCACCATGCATCTGTGGCAACAGTGTTTTGCAGTACACCCAAAAAGTGTATCCAGAGGTAGAGGGTCATAGGTTCAAGCCCCAGCTGTGGTTCCTGCAGAGAAAGCCCCTATGTTTTACCCTACAATGCAGATACAACAGCAACATGTGCAAAGCCCAAAGCAGCGGCATACAGGGGTACAAACATCCACTCACACAGGCTCCACAATCCAAATATGCATGGAGAGTCAGGCTGTTGGCCCCAGCATTGAGCTGCAGTTATCACCAGAGCACTACTACTACCTCCTGCAGAGTTTAGCAATGTTGGCACTGTGAATAGGACCAGTGTGGCAGGCAGGGTTGCCAACCACCCCTATCCTTGCACAATGCTGCAATAGGAGTGTGTGTGTGTATGGCTATCCATTGTTTTGTGGCTGCCCACAACTCACTGGGCCCACAATGTCCCACTGTTACCAGCGTTAGCCTGAATATGTGCATAATGAGGAGCAAGGTGTTGTGGGTATGCCCCGGACAGGGCGGATTGGCCAGGATGCATCTTCACAGGGTGTGGGGCAATGGCCGGGATACTGTAGTGCCTGACCACCGCCTGCATGGACAGGGTGGCCACAGCATAGCATGCTGGGAGGGCACTCACTCTGACCGAGCAGTGACCATGTCTAGGTTCCCACATAGCTCTTTACGTTATCTGCCTCTAGTGATACTTTTGTGTTCCTAGGGCTGATGCCCCAATCACTGAGATGCTTGCTTGGCGTGCATAGGTCCTCTGTGGGCATGCACTATGGATTGGCTAGTAGACTGTCTGGAGTTAGACTGTGCATGGTCAAAACACCTGTAAGGTGCTGTCTGCTGCTAACTGGCAGACAGTGGTGTGAGGCAGTTGGGGTTTTCCAGACCTAACCCCATCATTGCTGCTGGTCTGCCACTGCTCCAGCCACAGGTATGGCTCTGTCCCACCAACCCTGGAGGACTATTGTACACCAGCAAGGATGGAGGCTTCTTCATGGGGGCTGGGGCATCTGTCCCTTACCAACAAAAAGGGTGATGTGAGCCCTTTGGGGTATGTAGGGTATACCACTTTGACCTATAAAGGCACTGCTACACAAACCTCATGTAAGTCTGGAAATCCCTCTACCCTGATAACAGGTGCCCATGTCAGCCAGACCCTAACACGGGGTACACACTAATCTGGGTGTTGTCTGTCCCAGAGGGCCACATGTGACTGCAGGATAAAAATGGACACCGAATTACCATCAGCTGCACTGTAGGAAACACCTGTCACACACTGGTAGTGATGGGGACGTACAGCAGGGCCTATCGCTAGCACCACATGTACTGTGAACCTAGTGCTGGACACCCATTCTATCCCTCAGGGAGAACACAGAACCTGCACAATGGCATGGTCTGTAGCTACTCTGTGCCAGTATCACCCTATCCTGGCACTCAGAGCAGACAGTTTGCGTGGTGACCTGCAGTCCTTCTGTACCCAACCATTGCTGTGACATACAGCACGGAGGTATAGCCTACTGGTTAATACAATGCCATTCTTGGCAGTGTTTATGGGTTCAATTCCTCATTGTTCCCTCCTCTCATGTCTGTCCTACTCAAATAGTGTGCATGCCCGTAACAGTCCTATTTTTGCAGATTTGTGCTGTCAGCCCATAAATCCCTCGCCACAATTGCCAACATTCCCTCGGTCCATCTATCTGCATCTGTCAGCTGTGTAGAGTCCTGTCTGCATGTGCAGGCTGTCACAATACTTCCTGCACTGCTACCCTTTCCTGGATTGCGCCTCTTCATGCTTGCCTTGCCTGTGCCTGCTCTGCATGGTACCACCACTCCTCTGTCCACCCATCATTGTAACTATCCTGCCACCTCCACCTCCACTGGGGGACACATATTCCCATCGTCTGCCACCAACTGTCTTTCCAGTACTTTACATTGCCAACATCCTGTGCTGTGGTACAACATCCTGTGCTGTGGTACAGTTGCCCCCACCATGTTTGTCATCAGTACTGGCAGCCACATGGGATGCCCGCAGATATGGCAGGTCCAGCGGCTTCCAGCTCTCCCTCCTTCACTCACCTGTTCATTGCCTTTCCTGAGTGCTCTATCTAGTGTTAGGGCTACATCTGTCTCTGTTCCTCACAGGTCATGCATGTCATCCTGAAACACCTTGCAGCCCTTAATTCACACTAACCTAGGGCACCATATCCTTGTTAGGCCACCTTAACCTATGATTCCATAACCCAGGGTGCCTTCTAAGGTGCCTTGTCCAGGGGTGCCTAATACAGTGCTTAGCCTAAGGAGCCCTACTGTATAGGGCACCTTACGAAGCGCCTTATGAGGCACCTTATAGGGCACCTAACAAGGCACCTTACTTATGAGGTACCTTACAAGGCACCTTACAAGACGCCTTACAGGGCACTTTATAGGGCACCTTACAAGGCACCTTATAGGGCACCTAACAAGGCACCTTACTTACAAGGCACCTTACAAGGCGCCTTACAGGGCACCTAACAAGGCACCTTATAGGGCACCTTACAAGGCACCTTATAAGGCACCTTAATTATAAGGCATCTTACAAGGCACCTTACAAGGCACCTTACAGAGCACCTTACAAGGCGCCTTATAAGGTGCCTTGTAGGGCGCCTTGTAACGCGCATTAGTTGAAGGCACCTTGTAACATGCGTTAGCTGATACGGCTTGCTGTAACGATGCCCCCGCCCATGCCTTTATATGGGCATCTGTACCTTTACCGCGGAACCTAACGCAAGTGACATTACCACAGTTTAGTAAACATACCCCTTAGTGTGTGCAAAATCAATTTAACATGCATTAATCTATGAATTAACCTGTATAAAGTTTAATGCATGCCAAAAATGTGCATTAAGAAAAGTTTTATTAAGAAAATTTGAAATAAACCAAGAAAGTCTGAAAATTGGGGAAAAAAATTCTTAAAATAACTCAAAATTTTCAAGGTGTACATCCCTACTTAGTTAAATATTAAAGATCTGTTACAGGATCAACTACCTATATAGGAACTCCAAATCAAACCCAAATATGAGTTGGCTTAATCCATTTACCCAACAAGAGATTAAATCTAAGGTCCGAACTATGTGTAAATTAGATTATATGGGCCATGACATTCAATGGTAGCAGCTAGACTGATTACAGCACCTAGCCATTGCCACTGAACACTAAACGCAGATAGTCAATGCCGCGGCCATATCCAGCCACTGATATTGAGTATCTGGGTCAGCCATGGAAGCCAGAAACTAACCGGGCGGTGGCAATATTTAGAAGTTAGGATAGCTTTTGCTGTGCCTAACTTTTGCTGCCAACGTATAACCAAATACTGGCTGAATATCGCTACTGACTGATTCTCCACAGGTACTGCCCATGAAACACCCCTGGAACGCCCAGATGCAAAGAGGTCAATTTTGTACTGGCCGTCCAGCCCCTGTACGGCCAATCTGAATTGGGGCATACAGAGGGAGACCCGATTCTGATCATGTGGGCGCTAGACATGCCCACAGGATCAGAATCGCGTCTACAGCCTGGATGTGCAGGCCAAGCCCCGATTCTGAATGCCCACACGCCCAGCCACATACCTGCCTAACTCAGCCTGGCTTCATAATGGAGCCGCAGTGCCATGGCATCTCATTGCCATGGCACTGTGGCTCAGTTACGGAGCTGTGATCCCCATTTGCTGACCCAAAATGCCCTTTTCCCGCAGCCCAACCCCTGATCCAGTTTCCCATGGCCAGGGTCGGGCTAAGGGGAACCCCCTTCACCCCTCACCTGTCTGTCCCCACCGTCCACCGCCATCCCCTGTCTACCCGACTGACCCCGGATATACAGGGCCAATCTCTGAAATGGCCCTGTATGTCCAGGATTTCACACTGTCCATGCCACACCCTCACTCGCCTCCTGTCCGCCTCCTCCCACCCCGCCTACAGCTCCCCATGCAAGACAGCTGTACATACAGGGAGCCTGTGCACCAGGGTGGCAGGGGAACAAATAGCAGGGATATATGTCCTGACAGGACGTACATCACCGCTATTTGTGGCACAGAATGACCCCCTAAGCGCTTAGCATTGAGGTGTATAGCTGTGGTACCCGTGGCTATTCAATGATACTAACCATGTTAGTACCGCTGAATATCCCAGCTTAGGGGCATTTACACAGTTTACAGGTCTGTAAACCATGTAAATGCTTTTGAATATCGGACCCATAATTTATACTGTAGTCTACCTGTGTTCTTTGGTATATGTAGTATGTACTAAAAGGAAAATCAGAATGAGATTCAATGAACACACATCACATTTAAAGGCAAAGGATCTCTGAGCTCCATTGGTATTGTATCTCACAGAATCACCAATTTCATCAGTTAAAATGGAGAATAATTAACTAGATACACTACAACTGGAGAAGTGAGAATAGAGATACAATATTACATTTTTGGAGCAGTTATGGATATATACACTGAGAGCAGTACATCCAGAGGGACTTAAAAAGACGTGCACAATTTTACTGGATTTACATTCAAGTAAGAGATAACAAGCAAGATTGGTTTAAACTGATTAGAGAGGAGTGACGTGATGGCATATAACTACCCCTGGTCTGACCAAAAAGAGTCCGCAGTCATGTTGAAAAGAAAATTCAGTAGCAAGTAGAAAAGTGAGTAGCCGGACCATACTAAAATACACAACAGTTGCAAGATAACAATAATTGTCGATGCAGAACTATGAACAGTAATAGTCTGAAGCACAGCATTGTGTTAGCTAACACATGTTTATAAAATTTTAAATTACTATAACAAGGGCATACCACAAGGAGAGATTTAAAAACAAAGTAAATTGGATGACATTATATTCTACCATTGGCATCGTTAGTTAAAATATGGAGGCCTGACAAAAGCATAGTTAAAAGGGTATATTTATTTACTCAAGTAAGATAAATTATATAGGTTTTATTGGGAGTTCCCATCCCTACTTAGTAGCAGCCAAATTTAGTAAATCCACTAGACTGTCCTGGCTGCCCATAACATAGGCAGTGCTAAGTCCAATGCCACTACAATAGGAGGTGGGTGGGGGGGCAGGAAGGGAATAGTCAAAGAAGTAGAGAGCAGGCTTCAGCCAAACATCCCAACATCCCAAGTGAGCTACTGATGCTGATTTCCAGCCTGCCTGCTATGGATGAGGTTTTAGAGGCCCTGGCCATGAGTGCAGTTCTGTTCAGTCCGGTGGCTGTCACACAGGAATCCACTGTGGAGGTCACAGTTCTGCTGCCTACTCCTGTGGCTACTAAAGTATGGCCCCATCCCACAATCTGGCAGTCCAACCTAAAGGATATCCAACAGGCATCCATAAGTCCCAAGCTGGGATTGCACAACCCTAGAGGGACAGGCCAAAGAAAGACCTATAAGGAATGATCTGTAGAGAATTCTGTTTCTTCTGGAGGTCCAGTATGAGGAATGGTCCTATAAGTGGAAGAATGGGCCACCACAGTGGAGAGAAAAGGGACCTTCCAGAGATCTGAAGTCAGCAGTCAAGGAGTTTTCTCAACCCTGAGATCACATTACTGATGAAGGACCCAGCCATATACCAGTAGTACAACAAAGCTATGGAGTTACAACATCCAAGGGTCACTTGTGGAATTTCTACCAGTGTGTCCCATATCTGGAGCCCCAAGTTGTTTTGCAAGCTGTTGACCAAGTTAACCCTTTCACCTGGCTCTAGTATATCTGCCATCAGAGAAAATAGGACTTTCCCCACGAGAGGGAACAAATGGCTTGACCAGCCCATACCTGTTGAGGTCAAAGATCAGCCTTGGGCTATGCCTAGTTAAATCCCTTTGAGAAAAATGCTGAAGTGGGCCTCACATGCATGGTATATTTGGAATAAAAATGTTAAAAAATATGTTTGAACTTTTCTAAATTTGTCCATGTCCACATTTACACCTGCTCCCCAATACAAATAGGACAAAAAAGTGCTCCTTTCGCTCGTCCCTTTACAAGAAGGATGAAAGGGGATATATCCCTTCACCTCCAAAGGTTACTTCCCTCTCTTAATCATAACGAGGGAAAGACAGAGGCCTCTGTAGTTACTTAGCAGCATCTACAGGTCTAGATTTGCAAACTGGTAAGGATGCACATGAAAGTGGAAATATTTACACATGCCTGCTGTAAACTGCCAGCACATGTAAGTTGCCGGGTTTCTGTCGTCCATTTTTCCCACGTATATCTTTGTGAAATAATTCCTCCTACTGCACGTGGATTTGGTGATCCTGTGCCTTTCTGCACTTCCTCCTTTGATATAAGCTGCATATCCATAACAACCACAAAAAAGCATATCCATAACAACCACAAAAAAGCCTTCATCCTATTATTTATGGACATATCAGCAGCTTTTGATAGTGTTCACCATTCAATAATGCTTAACAACTTAAGACATATAGGAATATATTCTACAGTTCATAAATGGTTCACATCCTATCTGAGCAATAGAACCCAAAATGTTAGAATAGGCAACCAAACGTCAGAATCATATAAATTTGAAACAGGTTTACCACAAGGCTCAGCACTTTCAGCTCTCCTATTTAACATATATATAACCAGTTTGCAATATTTTTAAAAAATATGGTGTACTCTATCATCTGTATGCAGATGATATTATGATGTACATCCCATTCACAATCCCTAACATACCGTTGCAACTCCTATCAGATTGCTTCAAAGAAATAACTTTATGGCTAAACGCCCATAATCTCCAAATAAATCACTCAAAAACAGAAGTGCTAATCGTCACTAAAAACCAAGACTATACCCCACCAACACATATAACACTACAAAACCAGGAAATCAAAATAAAAAACGAAGTCAGATACTTAGGAGTAATTATAGATAAACATTTAACATTAGACACCCATATCAGAAACACTACAAAGAAAATTTATTTCAAGCTTAAAATACTTAAACAACTTAGACCCCTTGTATACATACATGATTTCATCAGCATAATTCAAGCCACCATAACCCCCCACTTTGACTTTGCTAATTTAATATTATTAGGCGCAACAAAACAAAACATTAAAAGGCTTCAAATTGCACAAAACTCAGCAGCTAGGATAATAACGAAAACACATTCTCATCAAAATATAACACCAATACTAGAGTCCCTTCACTGGCTGCCAATTCAAAGCAGGATAATATACAAAACATTAATAACTACATTTAAAACACTATTCGATATGGCACCACACATTAAGTAAATTAATTACTAAAGAACACTCAAAACCTTCTCAAAGAAAAGGTCATTCAAATAAACTAAAACCCCCCAAAGACTTCATAAAAACAAATAAATCAACAAACAACAGAGCGTTCTCTCATGCAGCCCCAATAGCCTGGAATTCCCTCCCAGAAGAACTAAGAATGCTAACAGAGATTAAAGAATTCCGCAAAAAATTGAAAACCCATCTATTCACAATACACTACAATAGTAAAGACATCCACTCAAAAGAATTAGATAAAGGCTAACCATTCTTTGTCTGACATCTCACTACAACATAAAAAGAAAACTCTCCCTATCAGATTCTGAACTTCTCTCCATGATTATACCCCACATAATGTCTATATGTAAATAATGTATATAAGTTGCACTGTTCTGTGCCATTCAGTTTAATATTACTCTGTTTATTTTATATTGCTTATAGTTATCTGATGTTATATGTAAAACAAACTATGCTTTGTTGAATGTTGTTATCTGTAAACCGCAGCTGAACTATGGAAGCAGCGGTATATAAGTTCTTGTTAAATAAATAAATAAATCCATGGTGAAGGGAGATATTTTACATTGACCTTATAGGTGCCAATCCTTTCCTCTAAAATTGACAAAGATTTGCAGATGTTTTCATGTGGACATCACTGCAACCACATAAATGGCCTTTCTAAAATGTGCCTTCTCATATCTTAAAGGCACAAATAATGCACATGAAGCAAACATTACTCAGTGATAAGGAAACTGTAAAATAAGGAGGCATGACATGAGGCTCAAAGGGCTAGACTCAGGAGTAAAACAAGAAAATATTTCTTTATAGAGATGATGACCAGTATATAAAACAATCTACCAGGGGAGGTGGTACAATAAAAAAAAGTAACTGAACTTACCAAAATATAGGATAGGCACAGAGAATAATTAGTTGCACAGAAGTTAAGGAATGAAAGAGATCAGCTGTGGATAGGGTATGGCTTCAGGAGTTGCTATCGGCTGACTGGATGGGTGCAGACTTTATCTGCAATCTCATTCTCTCTTTTTCTATGTTACCAATTACTGTTTTCTACATTTTCCTTCACTCCTGGGGAAATTCTGCACAAAAAATCTGAAAAATCTGTGTGCAATATTTTAAACTCTGCATACTTTATTTGTATTTTGTTTTGTACAGAATTCCTCCTTTATAAGGTCTGACTCCTCCCCCAAGCCTGAAATCCCCCCCAGGCTTGAACCTCTCCAGCTATATCATTCTCCAGGTTCCACCCTCCCCAATTCTCTCTCTTGCCAAACTTAGCTTAAACCCCTTCTCCAGCTTTTTCTCTCTGCCCTCTAGTTCCTCCTGAATTCACTGCTCTCTCTGTCCCCCCCAGTACTCTCGGCTTCTGTAGTTTGGTTTTCCCTTCAGACACATACCCCCACTTCTCCTTCCCCCACTCACCCCCATACACATAAACCATCTCTCCTTTTTTATTTGCTTGCCCTCAGGCACATAATGCCACCTTTCCTTCTTTCTCTCCCTCTTTCCTGACACATACCTCCATTTCTCCTTCTTTCTCCCACCCACACATACCTCCACCTCTCTACTTTTTTCCGTCCTCTACCACATATAAACCCCACCTTCTCTCTCTCCCTCTTACCCTTTAGCATACCCCCATCTCTCCTTTTTTCTCCTTCCTAGTCACATACCACCACCTGCCTTTCTTTCTCCTCCACCCCCTGTGCCACACCTTCCCAGTTTGTTCCAATCCCCACCCATGGCATACACCCCCAGCTTGCTCCATCTCCCACCTCCAAGGCATAACGCCCCCCCCCCCTGGCTTGCTCCAGCTCTCACCTCCATGGCATAACCCCCCCCCGGCTTGCACTAGCTCCTACCTCCATGGCATAACCCCTTAGTTTGCACCAGCCCCCTGCAATCACGCCAATCACTCTCGTCCTACTGTGTGGCAAGATGAGGAGGAAAATGGCTGCACAGTGGGCCATATCGCCCTCCTCTGCCACTCTGGTCTGAACTGCTCATTTGAACTGTGGGCAGTCAGGCCTGGGATGGCTGAAAAGGGGGACGTGTTCCGGTATGCAGGCATTTGTCACCTCCTTTTCTTGCTGGATGATTGCAATTGTGATCACAGGCAGGAGAGTGGGAAGGGATCAAGGAGAGCTGCTACTTTCTCCTGTGCAGAATCCTGCATTGTGCAACTGCACAGAGTTCCCTGGGGAGTAGTATTACTTATGGAAGTTATCCATGTACCTTACAAGCATACACTGCCAGGAATCATGAGAATTATAGTGAAAACACTGTGAACATGTAATACTGCACAGTACAGTGTACAGTGGATTAGTTGCTTATTTCATATGTACTCACCTCAAGTTTTAAGTCAGGCAATACCCTGAGAACTCTGCCTGGGCAATAGGTGTCAGGTTGTGAAGGGTACGGGCCAATCACTGAATCCTCTTCCTAAATAAAATCATATCAACATGTATAGCAACATTAGAAAATCATTATTGTATTCATCTGGCAAAGCTGTTCCGTAAAAGTTGCAACTACAAGAAATCTAATTAAAGGAACACAGCATGATTTTTTTGAATAAGAAGATAACAGCAATTCTGATTCTGTTAGCAATGTTTAAACAAGCCAGGAAATTCTGACATAGTATTAATCCAGAACAGAAATACAAGGTTTGCCTTCGCACAATGAGTTAAGCATAAGTAGTGCTCATCAAGCATTGTGGTTTCTCAGGACTTGTATTTTGAATGCTGAGGGAGGATGCCTTTTCCATGGGACTGAATACTCTGGCTTGGTCCTCTATAAATGGAAAGAAAGCTGGGTCTTCGGTCTGGGTTTCAGTTTTGTCTGGCTTGTCTGTTTTGAAGCACTGACCATGACAGTCTAAACCTGAAGATCCAACAAACAAAATTAAATAAAAAATACAATGAAAAACAGAAACTATCAGGTTCGAGCCCCATCACTGCCATACTATGTGCCAGTTTCAGGTCAGTGATGCCATCTTGAAAATTAGAGCTGGTGGGGTAGGTGTGACGAGGGAGGACTCCTGCTTTGTGAAGATTAGCAGATAAGGTAAGAGGTGGGATTGGGGACCCAGGAAACTGGTGCTGGGAAGCAGGGCCGGCCCGTCCATTGAGCGTGAATGTTTTTTGCACAGGGCCCCGCGTTTCAGGGGGCCCCGCGCAAAAAACATTCTGATCCTAAAGTCAAATTAAAAAAAAAAAAAAAGCTGTCTTCTCCCGCTGCCGGGGCCGCCGCGGCAGAATCGAGTGTGCCGCGGGGCCCCCCTGCCCAGCAGAGCCTGCCCTCCCCTGTATCCGCTCTCTCGTACAGCTGCCTGCAGTCTCACGCGCCGACTTTCAGAGCGCGAGAGGAGAGTTTCTCCCTCGCTGCTCTGTTAAGCCCGCGGGGGCTGATGGGAAGTTCCCATCAGCCCCCGCGGGCTTAACAGAGCCGCGAAAGGGAAACTAGTCCCTTCGCGCTCTGAAAGCCAGCGCGTGAGACTGCAGGCAGCTGCAGGGCCGGCCCGTCCATTGAGCGAGAATGTTTTTTGCACAGGGCCCCGCGTTTCAGGGGGCCCCGCGCAAAAAACATTCTGATCCTAAAGTCAAATTAAAAAAAAAAAAAAGCTGTCTTCTCCCGCTGCCGGGGCCGCCATGGCAGAATCGAGTGTGCCGCGGGGCCCCCCCTGCCCAGCAGAGCCTGCCCTCCCCTGTATCCGCTCTCTCGTACAGCTGCCTGCAGTCTCACCCACCGACTGTCAGAGCGCGAGAGGAGAGTTTCTCCCTCGCTGCTCTGATAAGCCCGCCGGGGCTGATGGGAAGTTCCCATCAGCCCCCGCGGGCTTAACAGAGCCGCGAAAGGGAAACTAGTCCCTTCGCGCTCTGAAAGCCGGCGCATGAGACTGCAGGCAGCTGTACGAGAGAGCGGATATAGGGGAGGGCAGGCTCTGCTGGGCAGGGGGGGGCCCCGCGGCACACTCGATTCTGCCGCGGTGGCCCCGGCAGCGGGAGAAGACAGCTTTTTTTAAAAAAATTTTTTTGCTGGGCTGGGCTGGGCTGAGCTGAGCTGAGCTGGGCTGGGGGGGGGTTAGGAGTGCTGATGGGCTATGGGGGGCTGGGGGGGTTAGGAGTGCTGATGGGCTGGGGGGGTTAGGAGTGATGATGTGCTATGGGGGGCTATGGGGGGCTGGGGGGGTTAGGAGTGCTGATGGGCTATGGGGGGCTGGGGGGTTAGGAGTGCTGATGGGCTATGGGGGCTATGGGGGCTGGGGGGGTTAGGAGTGCTGATGGGCTGGGGGGGAGGAGTGCTGATGGGCTATGGGGGGCTGGGGGGTTAGGAGTGCTGATGGGCTGGGGGGGTTAGGAGTGCTGATGGGCTATGGGGGCTATGGGGGGGTTAGGAGTGCTGATGGGCTGCAGGGGGGTTAGGAGTGCTGATGGGCTATGGGGGGCTATGGGGGGGTTAGGAGTGCTGATGGGCTGGGGGGTTAGGAGTGCTGATGGGCTATGGGGGGCTATGGGGGGGTTAGGAGTGCTGATGGGCTGGGGGGTTAGGAGTGCTGATGGGCTATGGGGGGCTATGGGGGGGTTAGGAGTGCTGATGGGCTGGGGGGGTTAGGAGTGGTGATGGGCTATGGGGGGGCTGGGGGGGTTAGGAGTGGTGATGGGCTATGGGGAGGCTAGGGGGTTAGATGTGCTGATGGGATATGGTGGGGCTGGGGGGTTAGGAGTGGTGGGCTATGGGGGGCTGGGGGGTTAGGAGTGGTGATGGGCTATGGGGGGGCTGGGGGGGTTAGGAGTGGTGATGGGCGATGGGGGAGCTAAGTCTTTATATGGGCTGATGGGATTAGGACTGGAAGGGGGTTGTTGGGGGGGTTAGGACTGCTAATGGGCTATGGGGGGCTTAAACTAAAAATTGGGTGATGGGGTATTAGGATTGGAAATGTGCTGGTGAGTAGGACTGGGAGTGGGCTGATGGGGAGGTTAGGACTGGTAATGGGGTATGGGGGGCTTAAACTGAAAATTGGGTGATGGGGATTAGGACGAAATGGGCTGATGGGGGGGTTAACACTGGAGGTGGGCTGATGGGGTTAGGACTGGTAATGGGCTGTGGGCTGATGGGGGGTTAGGACTGGTAATGGGCTATGAGGGGGTTAGGACTGATAATGGGCTATGGGGGGGCTAGGACAGGAAATGGGCTGATGGGGGAGGGGTTAGGACTTGAGGTGGGCTGATGGGGTTAGGACTGGTAATGGGCTGTGGGCTGATGGGGGGGTTAGGACTGGCAATGGGCTATGGGGGGCTGACTGGAAATGGGTTGATGGGGTTAGGACTGGAAGTGGGTTGATGGGGGGGCTAGGACTGGTATTGGGTTGGGGGTTGCTAGGACTGGAAATGGGCTGATGGGGGGCTAGGACTGGAAATGGGCTGATGCAGGGACTAGAAGGGAATGGATGCTGGGTGAGGCTGGAACTAGAAGGGAACTGATGTTGGGGAGGATTAGAATGGGATGGGCTGGGAGAGTAAAATGGAGAGGGGAAAAATATTTTGTGTGGGAGGGATAAAAATCTACAATTGGCCGGGTATTGGGAGAGTAAGTGGGGATTGAGGATGGAGGGGTAAAATTTGAGTGGATGAAATAGGAATGAGGAAAGAGCAAAGGAGAAAGATTAGTATGTTAAAGCAGATGTAGAGAGAGAGAATGGAAAAAAACTAGAAGAGAGAAGAAAGGACAAATGGACAGCAGATGATGGAGAGTTAGCAGAAAACATGAAGAAACCAGAAGAAAGTGGCTGGAGCAATTGCAACTGAAAAAAAAATGCACAAAAGGTAGAAAGATATCTCTTTATTTTGAATTTATTAACTGGAATATGAAAGCTCTGGGAAATGTGCATCATTAACGTCTACGCTTTGTTTGGTACAAGAGGAAATTAATTTATAGTTTTATTTCTACAGTGTTGTTGTACATTCCAAGTTTGGCTTTTGGGGTTCCCAGTTTAATTATTGCCTTCCTGTTTCTAAATTGTGATTCCTTGTTTGGTGATGGTCTATGTTCTGCATGTGTAACTGAGCTGAGGTATTCTGTTTATGTAATTCCTATTTGACATTGCCACTTGTTCTCTTTCCCCAGTAGGTCATGTATTGTTGTTCTCTGAAATGTATTGGTTTAATATTTGCAGTGTTGCCTTTTGATAGGTAGGGTATGGTGCTTTGTGAGTCCTGGTAGTGCTGTTAGGATACGGCGGGTTTGCTATTGGTTCTAAATGGGCAGTGTTTGTAGTAGTTCCTAATGTGCCTGGCGGTTGGCACTGGATTATAGTAATGTAGAAATCTTTTAGTCTGTCTTTATCCATACACTCATTAAGAGACATGTTTACTAAAAGTTAGTGTATGTTAGCATTATGAAAATATTTATGCAAATAAGGCCACTTATGCAAATGAGGCCCCACACCGAGTCTCCGCACATGGCCCCGCACCCCCCTTGGGCCGCCCCTGCTGGGAAGGAGGGTGATGTCAAAAATTGGGGGGGGGGAGGGGGAGAGGGAGGAGCTTTCCAGGGCTTTCTTTAAGGGGGTAGTTAGTGGTAATGAGTACTGGCATATTTTTCATTGCCTGCTAAAATTGACCCATGGTTCTTATATATTAATTAAAGAGCTCTGCATGTGAGGATTGGCACCATTATTTGCTAGGAAAAATACACTGACGTTTTCTATAATATTTGCACACAGTTGGGGGGAGGAGGGGTTTCAGTGGGGAAGGCCATTTGTCTACTTGCCCTTTTTGTAAAACAAAAATGAAAATGAATAAAATTGTATTTATTTTTATTTTGCGTTGTTTTGAAAATGAAATTAAATGACATAAGAAATTGTGTTGGTTTTCTATTTTATTTCAAATGAAAGTACATCCCTATCTTTTACTGGACTAACAAGAAATACGTTTGATATAGGTGCATTCATGAAAGGTTTGCCACTCGCTCCCAGATTGACTGAACAGACTAATCCACTCCTTGTTTTACCCCATAGTGTGCATACCGTTATCATTCTAATTCTCCCACTGATGTCCCTTTGATAAACAGAACTACAATACCAGGCATGCAATAGGGTAAAGCCAGGATCGGATCACCATGTTTGATCAGCCTACAGTGAGCTGGAAACCCTAAGTCAAGACCACTTGTGGCTGCCTCTGAAGAAAGGAACTAGGGCAGAGGTGTCAAGCTGCAATCTTAGAAGGTCACATACCAGCCTGGTTTTCAGGACATCCCTAATGAATACTCACGATATATATTTACATACCATGGAGGCAGTGTATGCAAATCTACCTCATATACTGCCTCCAAGACTGCAGTATGACATGCCTGACCTTTGTGTTATTGAAAGTTTATATAGTGCAAGTTTTTTGTTGTGGTTCAATAAAAGATAGCATAACCTACAATGATAACCCAGATGCACAGAGGCTAATTCAGGTCTGGACGTCCAGGCCTGACGAAAATGTGTAGACCGCAAAAAGAGCATGTTCTGGATCCGATTCCAGCACCATGGAGATATATGTGCTCATAGAACCAGAATATGGGAATGTATGTGCCTGTCAATGCATGCCTAACACCTCTGAGGAAACACACCTGCAGCTACTATAATGCGACATGGGTATATGCGGCAAACGGTTTGTACTTTTTCGCACGTACCGTATTCCAGGAAGCTGTACGTGCATGATGATCCCCATCTTCATGAGGCCATGCCACTGCTTGATAAACGTCCATCTCCTAAGCTGCTGCTAACACTGACAGTGTTGTATGCAGGCAAGTAAGACAGGAATACTGTTGATATGTGTGTGCATGCAAAGGGGACCATGTAAGCCTGTCTATTGCATGCTCAGAATAGTAGAAGGTTATCTAATGGCATCAAGGCTACTGTAACAGCAAGTGACAGGGGAGGTGACTGCCCTGACAGCAACACATACAAGGGCTGTGCAGAACACCTTAGGGATGCCTGTGGTGGATACCGCTGCAAAGAGCATATGCACTGCAAAGTAAGGTCCAGGAAAGCCCAGAATGGTTCCCCACAGCTACATGTCAGCACATAGCCCTGACCATGACAGGGACCCATCAGGATGAGAAAATGTAACAGTGAAAAAATGAGCAATACAGGACCATGTGCACCAGCATCTGTCCTTCCAGATGTGCACAATACTAGAGACCCCCGATGGTGCAATTGGATATGTATTCGTGCAGTGTGCACTGCAGCATACCCCCACTCTGAGGGTCCCCCCAACATTGACAGGGACATGCTCTGCTATGCTGCTGCAGAGCAGCTTGTCAGAATATACTGCCCATGCCACTGTCACCTGGTGATGCTGCAGTCATCCCTATGATCCAGGAACCTGCCAGGCATACCTGTCCTCCCTAGATGGACGAGCAATATAGACCCTCCCACCACACACATACACGCGCACTCTCACTTGCCGTCCCACAGAAGCAGACTTCAACAGACAGCATGCCCAGCACCGAATAACCTAGATGATGGAAAGGAAACCATGGAACTCGGTACTGCCATCCCATCATCACACCTGAGTAGTACATCTCCAACTGCATAGAAACATACACGGTACCTACAAAAGTGGATCTCAAACAGGCACAGAGCTGCTTTAGGCCAAAACAGCTCATCAGGTATATCTGCCTCAAGGGTCAGACCTCGTATGCGCAGTGCAAATCATAGGCCCACATATGTAACCTACCGCAACTATGACCTGGGCACAAGATATGTGCCACAGGGCTACTGGCATAGACATTCCCCATTATTGTGTTCCAGTAGGTGTACATCTGTCCTTTTCTGCATCTGGGGCTGAACACATTGCACAGGGTATATTGTAAAGCTCCGCTGTGTGGAGCGCAACACTCCAATGGCAGGGTGCTGCACTTGGCACCGATGGCTGGGCTTACACATTCAGAAGGAGTCCTAGGGCTCCATCTCTAGTATCATTTTGGGGACGTGTGCAGTGTTAGAGGATCCACACTTTGCCCCTTTAGCTCACTCAGCAAATGCCAGCATAGCCGGAATGTGCACCTGTACTCTTCCCCATACATTAGTGGGGGTCTTCCTTTTTTGTTACTGCAACCTCAAATCTCCCTCTCCTTTGCCTTCTGTTAATGACCCTTCCTCTCCTCTGCTTTCTGCTTAGTCTGTGGTTTTCAAGCCTGCAGGCATAACAGTGCACAGCATAGGTTGCACATCCATTCACTTCTATGAGCTGCATTGAGGTGCAGGACAGGAAAATTTCTAAGCCCTACCTTTATTCCATCTTTCAGCAGGTATAACCTGGACGTCTGCGGGGACTACTGTGGGCATATAAGGGTAACGCTGTAATACGCTTTCTATGTCTCCATGGGCTAGCCACGCTCCCATTACACCCCCTCCTGCCCATGTTCTATGATCCCCGTTTAAGTACCATGTACATGCAGGGTCGCGAAGGTTCGGAATTCAGTTCTAGATGTTTTCGAGGGTTACACATCTATCTCGCGCGTATAGGTGGCTTATTCGTGGTTCAGAATGACCCCCATAGTCTTTGGCACTGTGCTGCTTTCCAGAAACAAAGACAAAAGACACTTTACTTTCAAGAAGTCAATGTATTAAGTTGATAGGTAAACATTTCCTTGCAAAGCACAACCCTCTTTCACTTTCTACCAGTCTTCTCACTTTGGTTTGATCCACATTATATACAGTAACTGGCTTTAAAAATGCTTAGCAAAATCAATTTGGTTTGCTCGTGTTATTTTAACTGAATAATAATTCAATGCAGAACAGTGCAATGGTGTGCACTTCTTTTTTTTGTCCTATTCAAGCAGTTAAATAATCTGGGCCATACTTAGGGGTATGTTTACTAAACCGTCTTAATGTGCGCCCGGCGATAGTGTGCAGGCTGCCATAAAAGGAGTGGGCGTTTCAGTCTTAAAGTAGCAAAACGGGATTATTGCGCGATAACGCGTGCTGCTGTGCACTTTATTGGGCGAAGCGCCGCTAAGTGCGTTAACGCGCGGTAATCTTAAGTAGGTACCCAGAGATGCAAACATAGAAACAGAGGTGTAGCACAATGGTTAATACACTGACTGATGATACAGAGGTCATGAGTTGAATCCCCCAGTGTGCCTAATGCATAAGGCTGGCTGAGGTGTCAGCTTTGACATGTAAGTATTGTTTCCTGAGGCATTTTATTTGTATTTTAATTATTGCTGCCAGCAAACACACCCTCACGTGCCGTAACCTAAGGTGCCGCATAAGGCACCCTATAAGGCACTCCATAGGGCACATTATAAAGTGCATTGTCCACCATGGCACCCTATAATGTCCCCTATAGGGCACCCTATAAGGCGCTCCATAGGACACCTTATAAGGCACCTTATATGGACTGTAACCATAAGGTGCCTCAGAAGGCACTTTATAGGGCGCCTTATAGAGGGCCCTATAAAGCGCCTTCTGAGGCACCTTATGGTTACAGTACTCTGAGGGTGTTTTTGCTGGCAGAACTAATGTACATTAAAAATAGACAATGCTTCGGACAGCCCTGTCAAATAACCTCACTGTGGGTTTGAACCCATAACCTCTGACTCCCCAGGCAGTGAAGTAACCAGTGGGCTACAGCTGATAACAAACCCCTGGCTGGCTGCAAAAGGACTGCACGTCACCACACAAACAGTCTGCTGTGAACACCAGGATAGGGTTAACCCACCCGTACCCATGATGCACTGCACATGCAAATCAGCAGTCTACAGATGATCACAAGATGGGGTATGCACCCCCACAGCACCTCGGCCTGGTAGGGGGAACTGACCGTGTGTGTTACTGGCACAGAGTAGCTACACACCGTCACATTGTGCGGGTACTGTGCTCACCCTTAGGGTAGGTTGGGCGCCCAGCACCAGGTCCACAGCACCTTCCATGGCAGAAATAGGCCATGCTGCAGGTCCCCAGCAGTGCTAGTGTGTGAGATAGGTAGTTCCTGCAGACACACCTTGGATATGTCTGTATTTCTCAGTCAGGTTTAGCCCTTATGGACCCATAGATGGATTATGTACTACCAGCACCCAACCCACCCTCTGGGGTTGAGGGTGGGAAACAGGGTCCCCCACCAACAGATCCACATATTACCTGCCTGCAATGGCAGCAATAGAGGGGACCATCAACCACAGTACTGCTGGGGAACAGACACCCTACAGGGCAGTCAATGCAGCTCTGTACACATCTATAAAGCAATAGCAGACAGACATTAGGCCTGGAAATGCTCAGCTGCGCCCCACCACTATCTGATACTCTCCTGCAGCAAGTCTCCATCTGCTGCACCCTGCAAGGTGCTCCAGCAAGACACATACTAGCTGCAGACAGTCTGCTAACTAGTCCATAGTGCATGTTCCTGGAGGAGATGCATGCACCCAGAACAGGGATGTCAGCATACACACCAAGCAGATAAGCCAGTGATCAGGCCCCAAAAGGGAACCTATAAACACCACATGAGAAAAATACTATACAGCACTATGGGGGAATCTAGCCATGCCGTGGTCACTGCTCAGTCAGGGTGAGAGTGATCTCCCAGCAGGACATGCTGTGGCCACCCTGTCTGTGCAGGTGGTGGCCGGGCACTACAATGTCCCAGCCATTGCCCTATGCCCTGTGCAGATGCATCCTGGCCTGGCCAGGCCACCCTGTCCGGGCTATACCCATGGTACCTTGCTCTTCATTATGCACATTGGCAGGCCAATATTGGCAACAGTGCTGGCAGTGTGGGCTGTGGAGGGTGTTTGCAGCCACCACACACTGGATAGACAGACACACACTCCCACACCTATGCCAGCATTGTACAACTATAGAGGTGTTTGGCAGCCCTGGGCACCACTCCAGTCCTGGACACAGTGCAGTCATGGCTATGGTACGCAATACTGTTGGGGTCACTCCCCAGGGTGATAAACACTGTCAGACACAAGACCTGTAGCACACTCCACAGACATCAGAAAGGTTGCCATGATGCAGCTCAATCAGAAAATTGTACTTAACTTCAGAATTGCTATCTGCCAGTAATCATAGCAACCTTTTGATAGTTTTGTACCGTATTCCCAGGTTTAGGGTGGCATTGCTAAGGTATGCAAGTGCTAGTATTGGGAGATGCACGCAGGGCCCAATGTCCTGCCTCTCCAGGAGGCATTGGATAATGGAGCCTGTAGGTGTGGGTGTGTCTGCCCCTGTTAGCTGCTGCTTTACGGCAGAGGTTCCCAACTCCAGTCCTGCGGTGCCAAACACTGTTCGGGTTTTCATGCTGTCCCTCATGAATATGCATGAGATACATCTGAATACCATGGGGGCGGCGCATAGAAATGCAGCACAGGCATCTTTATTAGAGGCAGCATGGAACCTGAATGGTGTTTGGCCCTCCAGGACTGCATTTGGGAGACTCTGCTCTAGGTAATGCACCTGTTTATGGTGTCTGTGCTCTGTAGGGTAAAATGTAGGTGTTTTGGGCATGTTTACATCATCTGCAATAAAGGTTCTATCTGTATTAGCACGTTTTAGTAGTGGGTAAAATATGGGGACAGGGTTGGCAGGAACCACAGCTGGGGCTTGAACCTGTGACCTTCTGTCTCTGAACACACTGGTTGTGTGTACTGCACCACTGTGTTGCCACAGAGTCAGTGCATTCCCTGGTGATACCATGACTGTTCATCTGGCAGGGCCTGTCTGTTGCAGTGCATGGCACCCCCCTACACAGGGCTAGGCCATGGTCTGATCTGGGCAGCTGCCACTGCCCCCCTCTACCACCAGTACCCCTCTGCCACCATGCTGATATGCCCTTCTACTGGTGGTGCTGGTGGTGCGCAGTCTCAGGCCATCCAGTGTGCAGGTAGGCGGCTGCCTATGGTGCGTGTTCTGGGGTAGGGGTGCCTGCATAGACGTCCACGCTTCCCCCCGAACACCGCCTGCCAATGTTCTGTGCCCTTGGAGGTACCTGTTGGGTACTATCCCCTGTGACACTGTGAAAAACACACTCGTGTCCATGTTGGGCCCTCATCAGTTGCTGTCTGGCTGCTGTACAGTTTCAGCATTCCTAAGTGCCACCTAGGCATCTGCCTAGTCCGCACTGTGCCCCAGCTGCACCACAGCATGTGCCGCCTGCAGCCCTCTGTATCCCATTTTCAAGCATCTGTCCAGTTGGCCGTTCCGACATGCCCGCCCTGCTGTTGCCGCACATGTGCATGCCATAGGAAACCTGTCCGATGGAGAGGAAAACCCTGCACAGCGCAATTTCACTGTGGGCTCATTCACCTTTTATGGGGACGGAGCATGGACCCTTCCAGAATTCATATCCTTTTTTTGATGCTTTCTTGGGAGTGTTTTTTGATGTTTCCCATTGAGATCACTATTGCCCAGCTTGGTTATTTTATTTTTCCATTTTCTTCTGTTCATTTTCATTGTTTATTTGCCCTTTTGTTCCGTGCACATGTATCACACTTATCACTTTTTTGTAGGTTTCCCTGGTTTTGCTGTACATTGCTGACAGAAATGGTTTCTCTTCCCTTTAAATCAGCTCTAACGCCAGGGTTTCACTGGCGTTAGTTTTCAGCTTCGGTTTTCACAGCGTTAGTGTGCGGGGAGCCTCTCCCCTCCCACTCTCCACCCATTTACCCCTTCTCTCCGCCCCTGGGGAGCCTTCCTCCGCCCTCCGGGAGCCTTTCTCCGCCTTCAACGCTCGTTTGCGCTGCTGCACGCGTTTTCGCGCGCTAAGGTACCTCTCTGCCCGATAAAGTGCCATTATCGCATGATAAGGTCACAGAGCGCACATTAAGACGGTTTAGTAAACATACCCCTTAGTTTAAAGTGGTTTAGCTGAAAATGTCCCTATTAAACTGTTTTGTGCTAGCTCTGGGCACCTCACAAATATTACAAAATAAGAGTTTATTTGTTTGGTTAGTATCAGTGTAAACTGATTTATGAACAAATATTTCTTTAAAAACTGAAATATGAAAGTGATCTTATCCTGAGTCACACAGAGTGTAATTTTATAAGGTGCTGATGTGTTTTCATAAAAAACTGACGGAAACACTGCAGAAATCCCCCCTAGAATGACGGCACAGATATTACACCTGCTCTCATGCAGATATAAATATTATGTATTTTACATACATACTCTATCAATGAGTTGCCTGATTGAAGACCAAATATAGTTTAGGACCGCTATCCAGGTTGCCAGGAGTCAACACTGACTTAATGGCACTTAACAACAATTGTGAAGGCTCTTCTATGCCCCTAAAAATGAGTTTCAGCTTGGAAAAGGTTTACAAAATTATCTATAAAAAGCCTATTTGTAGTCATATTATAATTTTGCCCTTTGGGACAGCGGCAATAGGGACATGACTGTGCTGCTGTCTTCAACATTACGCTGATAAGCTGGAGCCTGCATCACCACTTGGCAACATGCAGGGACATCATGGGGTATGTTTACTATACTGCGGTAACGGTAAATAACGCGCGTAATGTAACGTTAATGATCGTTAGCGCATCATAATGCGCATTATGATGCGCTAACGATCGTTAACGTTACCTAACGCGCGTTATGATGCGTTAACGATCGTAAAGCTCCGCGGCGCGGTAAAACACCGCAGAAGGTGGAGAGAGGGCAGAGAGAAAGGGTCAATGGGCGGAGAGTGGGTGGGGAGAGGCTCCCTTCACACTAACGTGCTGATCTGAAGAGCTAAATCCCAACGCGAATGAAAACCTGCCGTTAAATGCACATTACAGGGGAGAGAAACCATTTCAGTGTCAGCAATGTACAGCCCAGGCAGGGAAATCTAAAAAAAGTGATAAGTGTGATACATGTGCACAGAACAAAAGGGCACAGAAACACTGAAAATGACCCCAACAAACTGGAAAAAAAACATAACCAAGCTGGCCAATAGTGGTATCAATGAGAAACACCACCCCTTCACCACCCCCCTTCACCCCCCCTTTCACCCCCCCTCACCCCCCTCACCCCCACCCCCCTTCACCCCCCCTTCACCCCCCACCCCCCTTCACCCCCTTTCACCCCCCTTCCTTCACCCCCCTTCACCCCCTCACCCCCACTCACACCCCCCTCACCCCCCTTCACACACCCACCGTCACACACCCCCTCACCCCTTAACACTCCCCACCCCCCTTCACACCCCCTCACACCCCCCCTCACACACACCCCTTCACCCACACCCCTTCACCCCCCCTCACCCCCCTTCACACACACCCCCACACCCCCCCCCTTCACACACCCCTTCACCCCCTCTACACCCCTTCACTCCCCCACACCCCCCCCCTTGACCCGACTCGTGTTCACACCCGCTACCCCCCCTTTACCCCCCCTTCACACACCCACCTTCACACCCCCCTCACCCCCTTCACACTCCCCCCCTCCCCTTCACACCCCCTCACACACACCCCCTTCACACACCCCCCTTCACCCCCCCTCACCCCCCTTCACACACACCCCCACACCCCCCCCTTCACACACCCCCTTCACCCCTCACCACCCCTTCACACACCCCCACACACCCCCCCCACCCCCCCTTCACCCCCCATTCCACACCCCACACACACACCCCACACCCCCCACACACCCCCTTCAACCCCCACACCCCCCTTCACCCTCCCACACCCCCCCTTCACCCTCCTCCCTTCACCCCCCCTTCACACACCCCCTTCACCCCCCCTTCACCCCCTTCACCCCTCTCCCCTTCACCCCCCCTCCTTTCACCCCCCTCACCCCCCCTTCACCCCCCCCTCTTCACCCCTCTTCAGCCCCCCTCCCTTCACACACACCCCTTCACCCCCCTCCCTTCACCCCCCCTTCACCCCCCTTCACCCCCTCCCTTCACCCCCCTCCCTTTACCCCCCCTTCACCCCCTCCTTCACCCCACCTTCACCCCCCCTCCCTTCACCCCCCTCCCTTCACCCCCCCCCTTCACCAACCCCTCCCTTCACACCCCCTTCACCCCCCTCCCTTCACACCCCCTCCCTTCACACACCCCCTTCATCACCCCCCTCCCTTCACACACCCCCTTCACCCCCCTCCCTTCACACCCCCTCCCTCCCTTCACATCCTTTTCACTCCCCCTCCCTTCACCCCCCCCTTCACCCCCCCCCTCCTTCACACCCCCCCTTCCCCCCTCCTCCTCCCTTCACCCCCCTCCCTTCACCCCCCTCCCTTCACACACCCCCCTCCCTTCACACCCCCTTCACACCCCCTTCACACCCCCTCCCTTCACACACCCCCTACACACACACCCCTTATCAGCCCACTTCACCCTACCTCCCTTCACACCGCCCTTCCCCCTTCCCCCCTCCTCCCTTCGCCCCCCTCCCTTCACCCCCCCTCCCTTCACACCCCCCTCCCTTTACCCCCCTTCACCCCCCTCCCTTCACACCCCCCTTCACACACACCCCCTTCACACCCCCCTTCACACCCCCCCTCACACACCCCCCTTCACACCCCCCCTCCTTTCACACCCCCTTCACCCCCCCTTCACACCCCCCCCCCCTCACACACCCCCCTCACACACACCCCTTCACACACACCCCCACACACACACACCCCCTTCCCACACCCCCCCCTTCAACCCCCTTCTCACACACCCCCCTTCTCACCCCCATTCACACCCACCCCCCTCATTCACACCCCCCCTTCACACACCCCATTCACACCCCCCTTCACACCCACCCCCCCTTCACACCCCCCCTTCACACCCCCCTTCGCACCCACCCACCCCCCCTTCACACCCACCCCCCTTCACACCCCCACCTTCACACCCCCCCTTCACACCCCCCCTCCTTCACACCCACCCCCCTTCACCCCCCCTTCACACCCCCCCTTCACAGCCCCCCTTCACACCCCCCCCCCTTCACCCCCCCTTCACACCCCCCTTCACAGCCCCCCTTCACACCCACCCCCCTTCACACCCCCTTCACACCCCCCTTCACACCCACCCCTCCTTCACACCTCCCCTTAACACCCCCCTTCACACCCACCCCCCCTTCACCCCCCCTTCACACCCCCCCTCACACACCCCCTTCACACCCACCCCCCTCCTTCACACCCACCCCCCTTCACACCCCCCTTCACACCCACCCCCCTTCACACCCCCCTTCACACCCCCCCCTTCACACCCCCCCCTTCACACCCACCCCCCCTTCACACCCCACTTCACACCCCACATTCACACTCCCCCTTCACACCCCCATTCACACCCCCCCTTCACACCCACCCACCCCCCTTCACACACCCCCCTTCACACCCCCCCTTCACCCCCCCTTCACACACACCCCCTTCACACCCACCCCCCCTTCACACACACCCACCCCCCCCCCTTCACACCCCCCCCATCACCTCCCCCTTCACACCCCCCCCCTTATAGAGAAAGAAACGACAGGTTTTAGCTATCAGTTGCATGTGTATGAAGAACAGGGAAGAGTCAAAGATGACCCCAAGGTTGCAAGCTGAAGAGACAGGGAGTAGAAGAGTGTTATCCACAGAAATAGAGAAAGGAGAAAGGAGGAAGGGGGGGAGGTTGGTTTAGGGGAAAAAATAATAAGCTCAGTTTTGGCCATGTTCAATTTCAAACAGCGGTGAGACATCCAGGTAGAGATGTCAGATAGGCAGTCAGAGATTCGGGCATGGAGTGTCGGAGAGATATCAGGCGGAGAGAGATAGATTTGAGAGTCATCAGCATAAAAGTGGTACTGAAAACAATGGGAGGAGATGAGTGCACAAAGGGACTAAATATAGAGATAGGACAAGATTGGGCCCAGAACAGACCTTGGAGTATACCAACTGAGGGTGGGATAGCAGTCAGGGCCAGCCCAAGGGTTTCTGCTGCACTAGGCAGAAATCCCAGGCTCCCCCCCCCCCCCCGATGCTGCCTCCCCTAGCTGGCCATCCCCCTAGCTGCTGCCACTGCCCTCCCCCAGCTGCCGCCGATTCCATCTTGGGAGGGGGAGGTCGGCAGCAGCAGTATTTCCAAAAGCGGCAGCTTTTTGCCACCACTTTTGGAAATACTGTCGCTACCCGCCTCCCAACCCCCCATAATGGAATTGTTGGCAGCTGGGAAGGGTGGCCCAGTCACCCATGTGTGCCACCCGCCACCGCCCACCCAGGCCGGTCACCGTAGGTGGCTGCCTAGCTTGCCTAGTGGACAGACTGGCCCTGATAGCAGTAGAGGAGGATCCACCAGAACAAACACTGAAAGAGCAATGGGAGAGATAAAAAGAGAACCAGTATAGCACAGAGCCGTTAAAATCAAGCAAGGACAAGGTGTCGAGGAGAAGGAGAAGGTGGTGGTCAACAGTGTCAAAAGCAGCAGAAAATTCAAGAAGAATGAAGATTGAGTAAAGGCCCTTGGATTTAGCTAGGAACAGGTCGCTGGAGACTTTGGCAAGAGCTGTTTCAGTAGAATGTAGAAGATGAAAGCCAGATTGCAGAGGGTCCAGAAGCGCTTGAGAGGAGAGACAGTCAAGGCAGAGGTGGTGAACCACACATTCAAGTAGTTTAGAAATGAAAAGGAGGAAGGGAGATGAGTCGATAATTAGAAGGACAAGAAGGGTCAAGTGAAGGTTTCTTGAGGAGAGGAGTGACCACAACATGCTTGAAGGCTGCTGGGACAGTTGCAGTGGAGAGCGATAGGTTGAGAATATGAGAGATGGAAGGTGTGACAATAGAGGAGATGGAGTTAAGGAGATGGATAGGAATAGGATCAGAAGAGCAAGTGATGTTTCAGAGGAGGAAAGAAGATTAGTGGTTTCTGAGATCTCAGAAAACGAAGAAAGGGTATTAGAGGTTGAGGGAAAGAGTTGGGAGTGAAGTGTGCGAAGAAGGATGAAGCTAACATTGCTGGGAATTGGAGTGTAATCTTGTGGACTATGTCATGGAAATAGTTGACCAGGGTTTGGACAGAAAGGGAAGGAGGAGCCGTAGGCGGAGGTGCCTTGAGGAGAGGGTTTGAGAGTTGTAAAGAGATGGCGAGGGTCAGAGGCAAGAGAGTTTAGTCAGATGGAGAAAGTAGTTTTGTTTGGTGAGTGCTATGGCTGATTGGAAAGAGGCAAGTATGAATTTGAAGTGAAGAAAGTCGGCAAGGGTGCTGGATGTGAGCTAAATATGCTCAGCTGAGTGGGCACAGGAGCATAGATAACGGGTAGATGATGATAACCAGGGTTGAGGTACCCTACGCCTCACAGAACGTGGTATGAGCGGAGCAAGAGCATCCAGAGCAGGGGAGAATACAGTATTACAGGAAACTACAGCCTCATCAACAGACTTAGAAGACATAGTGGAGGAAAAAGGTGATGAGACAATAGTGGAGAGTCGATGGATTGACAGCATGAAGATTTCTAAAAACGTTGGAGGAGACTGGGCATGTCTGAGGCAGGGAGTGATGAAGAGTGAAGCTAAGCAGAAGGTGGTCAGATAAGTGAAGAAAAGAGGTACAGAAATTAGAGGCTAAACAATTAGAGAAAAAAACAAGGTCAAGGAAGTGACCATGCTGATGAGTGGTGGCAGTAGAGAAAAGCCGGAGGTTATATAATGAGGTAAAGGAAAGGAGCTTTAAAGCATATGGGTCAGAAAGGTTATCCACATGAATATTAAAGTCACTGAAAATAAGGGAGGAGGGAAGATGAATCCAGAAAGAAGGAAACCATGGGTCAAACTCAGTGAGAAAGGTAGAGGTGGATTTGTCAGGGGGTCGATAAATAATAGCTATCCAGAGAAGTAATGGAGTAAAAAGGCAGATAGAGTGGACTTCAAAGGAGGGAAAGGAGTGAGACTGAGGCAGAAGGAGGAGTTGAAATTGGCAGGAATGAGAGAGTAGAAACCCAACACCACCACAACGGCCAGTGGGACGAGTCATTTGGGAAAATTGGTAGCCACTGTGACAGAGGGCAGCGACTGAGGCTTAGTCATCAGGGAGGAGCCAGCTCTCAGTTAGAGGCAGAAGATGGAGAGAGTTAGAGATAAAGAGATCATGAGTAAAGGCAAATGTATTAGATATGGAGAGTGCATTCCACAAGGCGCATAAGAAAGGGAGAGAGGAGGGGGAAATGACAGGGATATGAATGAGACTGCAGCAGTTGTATGAGGAACTGTCCTGGGGGTGCGAGAATAGTCTAAGGGGGCCCAGGGTTGGGATTAATGTCTCTGGATGATAGAAGGAGAAAGAATAGAAGAGTGTGGGGCAGAGAGGAGATGACACAATGGAAACGAGGATGAGGTTTTATCAGAGAGAGAGGAGAGGGATGAATGAGAGGAAGAAAAAAGGTGAAGCTCAAGAGCTGAAGAAAGGGTGGAAGACAAAATGGGAGAGGAAATGAGGATGATAGAGAGAGGGTGATAAGGATGGGAAGTTTGACGTTGTTGGTATGAGGGAAGATGATTAGGGAACGCCAATAATAGGAAGAAAAAGTGATGTGGAGCCATGAAGAACAGATGGAAAGGGAAGCAGAAGACAGAAGAAATAATTGAAGATTAGGAAGCACCAGGAAGTAATGGGGGAATAAATCTTACCTTTAAGAAGTGGCTGTGTGTGAGAGTGAGGTTCTATATACCACTAATAGTACTACCACATATCATCTATACAGGGCCACAAGGAATACAGGCACTTGAAAAGAGCATACAATATATTATAGCACAAGCCCCTACTTCCTGTTAGTATTATGCAGTTATAATGCAATCATATTTCAGTGCTGTGGCCGGCTCGAAAAGTTTGAAAAAAGGTTGCTGGGAAGTGCCATACAGCTGGCAAACTTTGACTTTATTAGAATATGCATATCATTTTTCAGAAGTACAAAGTTAGTTTTCTGATGTCTGCAACATGTAGAGGCACATGGTATATGCTTCAAATGTAAACAAAAGAAAAAGCAGGAGAAACAAAAGAATTGCAACAGATTTTATTATGTCTTTTTTTTCTTATTACTGCATGCCTGACACAGCTGTGTTTCGACAGTGGGTGCCTGTATCAGGGGCAACTTTAATAAGACACAAAATAAACATATACTGAAAATTACATTCATGTATAAATGAATATAAAATTAAACAATCTTAAACAATTTGAAAATAAAAACATACGTACCAAGGCAGGAAGTCAGGTAGTCATAAAAAAAATAATAAAACATATAAAACATATAATATGATTAAGTGGACAAGAACAGATTATATTGCAGAAAAATGGAACTTGTGAAATGGTGAATATGTGGCACAGTGAACTTAGGTGTGCATCCAAAAGTGTAAAAGTGAATAACAATTATACTTACATCTGTCAAAAAATTCCAGAAAACAAAAGAAAATCCTATAAAACATTTCAAAGGAAAGAAAGCAAGGATGTAGCAAAAAAGATATATAACAAGGAGCTATTCAAATCATAACAAAAATGACATCCAGCAATATTGTAAAATTATATGAATCAAAAAAAGACTGTGTTAAAAGTTGTGTATATATTTCTCTATATATTATGCCTCTAAAAAAATAAAGATTCAAATGTAAAAAATGGAGTGCATATGGTCAGTAGATGGCGCTAAAAAACCCAAAACAAAATAGGGGGATCATATGTATACATTTAGGCTAAGACTGAAAAGGCACTTCAATTACACAGGTACACTAAAAAAAATTTTTTTAAACTGCCTCTAATGTTTCGATTGATTTTTACGTTTTTTGGTGCGCTGAATCCATATCTGGTAACCAATTTGCTCCATCACGTACAGATTTTTTGCTACATTGGGTTAGCAGTTTGAGGTGAACGTTTCAGATTGAGTGCGATCGAGATAAAAGTTTCTTGGATGAATTCTTTATACTAATTGTTTAGTAGTTATTCAAATAAGAATAAAGAAAATTGTAACAAGGCAGCACATAAGAATAGAGTAATGTCAACAAAACACACTGTGATGGTAGCAAAATTGTCTGCACTTAAAACAGCCACATACATGTGCACAAACATTGAGCATATAAGAGTGAGGTTAGACACAAAGCAAAGCAAAGAAATGTGCAAAAAATGTTGTACAGGTATGTATGTAAGAATAGAAAACGCAAACCGCACCATTGCAATACATGAAGACAAACACCCGATGGTGTGAAAATAAAATTCTAATAAATGAGATCCGACACTGTGGTAATAACTAGCAAATTTTTATTTCAAAGTTTAGTAAAAACACGATATTTGTCAACACAGTTTAGATTTTAAAGTCATTCTTGGGTCAATCAATCTCCTGGTGGGCCCGTTTCTTCTTCCCCCGAATGCTTCTCTTGGTGCGCAGCTTGGCGTATTTTTCATCTGGGGTTTCCCGCAGCAGCAACCAGCAGAAATCAGCCATCATAGTGGTGTTCCATCTTCCTTGGTACCTTCTCTCTGCGTCCTTGATGTCCTGGTGAAACCTTTCATCTTGTTCTTCACTGTACGCCCCCAAGTTTTTGGGAAAGTAGTTCACATGGGAGTGCAAGAAATGGACTTTCAGGCTCATGTTACAGCCTTGTTCTTTGAAGGCATTGAGCATCCTGGCAACAATATCCTTATAGTTCTCATCCCGCCTGTTCCCCAAGAATTTGAGAACAACATCCTTGAAGGAATCCCAGGCTTCTTTTTCCTTCTCAGACATCGTTTCAGCGAATGCTCCATCTGAAATGAGTTTCCTTATATCATGGCCAACAAACACTCCTTCCTTTAGCTTTGCTTCAGAAAGTCGGGGGAACTTTGAGCAAAGGTACCGAAAGCACTCACCATCTTTTGGAAGGGACTTGATGAATTGCTTAATGAGACCCAACTTAATGTGGAGAGGTGGTAATAGAATTTTATCACGAGGTACCAAGCTCTCATGAAGAACATTTTTCTCACCGGGTCTCAAATACTCCCGAATTGGCCAGTCTTTTTTCCCCCAGTGTAGGTCGCGGGCCCGGCTATCCCACAAGCAAAGGAAGCAGGGATATTTGGTGAAATCGGATTGCTGCCCTAATAGCATGGATAGAATTTTAAAGTCTCCACAAATCATCCACTTATGCTCATCATAACGAATCTTCTGAAGAATCAGGGCCAAATTCTCGTATTTTTCTTGGAGAATAACAGAGTGAGCAATAGGAACTGAAGCGAATGTGTTGCCATTATGAAGAAGAACACCTTTTATGCTGTCTTTTGACGAATCAATGAACAGCCGCCATTCAGCAGGATCATACTTGAGTTTAAACTTTTCCATCACTCCGTATATATCGTTGCAAAATACCAAATCTTCCTCTTTGCTGAAATACTTCAAAAATTGTGCCTCGCGGTTGCGGTACCAATAAAAAGTGGTTCCTGGTGACAATAGATTTTTCTGTTTAAGCCGAGAACCTAGCAGTTGGGCAGCATCTTTTGGGAGTCCTAAATCCCGGACTAAATCATTCAATTCAGCTTAAGAGAAAAGTTCAGGTTTCGGATCTGGTTCAGTTTCAAACTCGGAAGTACTGGACTCATCGGGAAAAGCCATCTGATGAGTCTCATCATGATCAGAACCGTCCACACAAATATGATCCAAAGATTTTGGTGGTTCAGGCACAGGTACTTCGTTGCTATGAGGCATAGGCCTAATTGCTGAGGGAAGGTTGGGGTAACTTATTACGTTCTTATTTTTTAAGTTGTATCCCTTCACAATGCAAGAGCAAAAATAGCAGTCACTGCTGTGGTCTCTTTGTTCACGCCACATCATAGGTATTCCGAAACGAAATGCTTGTTTTTTACCTTTCATCCATAAGCATAGATCTTCCTCACATGTCTTGCACACTTTGTGAGGAGCCCACGGTTTGTCTTGATCGCCTAACTTCAAACCGAAATAGGCGAAATATACTTTTTTAATAAATGCAGAAATGTTCCTCTGCCGCTTTTTCACGGTATATTCCCCACAAATAAAACAAAAACTGTCCGGAGAGTTGACGCAACCTCTGGCTCTGTGAGCCATCACAAATACACAGCACTGCAAACTACAACTGTAGTGAACCACTTCGGAATGAAGCTGGATTACGACTGAGCAAACAAAGGTAATAATGAACTTGCAAGAAACTGAAATTTACAGGAACGTTCATGTCGCAACCACCGTGTTTGAGCGAGCGAACGAGGCGAGGCGAACAGGAAAGAACATGCGCCAGCGCGAGTACCTGATTTAGCCCCCCGCCTCCCAATTGTCCTGTTAATGTATAAAATGAATACAAAACACTCTAAAATATCATGAGGGAGTGTTTCTAGTTAGTTAACCATTACAACCTCTATTTTGGGCCAAGAAAATAAACTGCAGTCGGCTAAAAAGAAATTATGTGAACATTCCTTATATGGGTAAGAAATCTAATTTTGCAAGAAAACGTGACGTGATGGAACATTTTGGCTATTTTTCCTGGATTCAGCACCCCAAAATCTATAGGAATCAGTTGCAAAACTGGAGGCAGTTTTTTGGTAGTGTACCTGTGTTATAAATATAACGATATTGTTTATCGTTTATTGCATTTAATATACCACCCTTTGTTTTTAGCATACAGAATGGTTTACAAAATCAAGACAATCATAATGAGGAGGCTAATTGAATACAGAAAATATGACTAATCAAAAAATGCTATAAACAGAAAAAAAGAGCAGAATAATAGCTGGACAATGCTGGCTAGAGAGTTTCTGTGTCAATGTCAAATATATTCCATCATATACTAGCAGAAATTGGGATTAAACTTGACAATAGTATAAGGCTTCAAAAGAATTTAGGACATATAGCCACATTTAGAACACCAGCAATAACAGAACCACCAGTGGAGTCTTAGGGGTATGTTTACTAAACTGCGTTAGTGCGATTCGCATTAGGAGCCGTGGTAGAGACAGAAACCCCAAATAAGGACATGGGCGGTACATCGTTTCCGAGAACGCGCCGAGAATGCGCGTTACAAGGCGCCATAAATGAATGAGCGTTACAGGGCACGTTACCGCGCGTTAATCTTAAGAAGGCGCGCAGGCATACAAGCACAGCAACAGAGCTGTAGCACAATGGTTACAACGCTGACTGATGGTACAGGGGTCATGGGTTTGATTCCCCAGTGTGCCTAATGTATAAGGCTGGCTGAGGCAGCACCCTTTACATTTAAGTAGCGATTGTTGAGGCATGTGACGTGTATTTTAATTAGTGCTGCTAGCAAACACACCCTCACGGTGGCATAACCTAAGGTGCCGCATAAGGCACCCCATAACGCACTCCATAGAGCACATTATAAAGTGTACTGTCCGTCAAGGCACCCTATAATGTCCCCTATAGGACACCTTATAAGGATGCGAACAAAGCCCTGGCTGGCTGCAGGACTGCACGTCACCACACAAACTGTCTGCTGTGGTTACCAGGATAGGGGTAACCCACCCGTACCCATGATGCACTGCACATGCAAATCAGCAGTCGAGAGATGGGCACAAGATCGGGTATGCACCCCCACAGCACCTCGGCCTTGTAGGGAGAACAGACTGTGTGTGGTACTGCCACAGAATAGCCACAGACAGTCACACTGTGCGGGTACAGTGCCCACCCTGAGGTTGAGGTGGGGCGCCCCGCACCAGGTCCACAGCACCTTTCATGGTTGAAATACGCTATACTGCAGGTCCCCATCAGTGTGTGATAGGTAGTTCAGTTAGGAGTGGAGGAGTAGCCTAGTGGTTGGGGCAAGGTACTTCAGGCCGGAAGGTCGGGGGTTCAAAACCCACTAGAGAACAGCAACCTTGGGCTGGAAGGACTGGGGTTTCTAGTCCACAGCTGGTCCTTGTGGTCTTGGGCAAGCCACTTAACCCTCCATAGCCCATGTTCCCTGTAAAATAATTATCTCCAAGTTATAATACCCTGTTCAATGTAATTTCAGTTTGTTCAATGTAAACTGCACTGATGCAGAATAGCGCGGTATATAAGAGAATGTAAATAAATAAATAGACACACCTAGGATACGTCTGTGTCCTGCTGTATGTCTCGGTCATGTCTAGTCCCTATGGGCGATGCTGCACCCAGAATAGTGCATATCTGTGTTGGTGCCATCGTTACCTGCTGTACATGAAAGGGGGGGGGGGGTGTATGGACCCATAGGCAGATTATGTACCACCACACAACCCACCCTCTGGGGCTCAGGATCACCCACCAGTAGATCCACAGTCTACCTCCCTGCAATGGCAGCAATAGAGGGGACCAGCAACCCCAGTCCAAGGGAACAGACAGAGCAGTACACATCCATAACACAATAGCAGACAGACGGCAGGCCAGGAAATGCTCAGCCGCCACCACCACCTGACATTCTCCAGCAGCAATCCTCCAGCTGCTGCACCCTGCAAGGTGTTCCAGCAAGACACATACTAGCTGCAGACAGTCCGCCAGCTAGTCCATAGTGCATGGTCCTGGAGAAGATGCATGTACCCAGAACAGGGATGTCAGCATACACACCAAGCAGAGAAGTCAGTGATTGGGCCCCAAAAGGAAACCCATAAATATCACATGAGAGAAATACTATATAGCACTATGGGGGAACCTAGCCATGCCATGGTCACTGCACAGTCAGGGTGAGAGTGACCTCCCAGCAGGACATGCTATGGCCACCCTGTCCGTGCAGGTGGTGGCCAGGCACTACAATGTCCGAGCCATTGCCCTATGCCCTGTGCAGATGCATCCAGGCCAGGCCACCCTATCCAGGCTATTCCCACAGTACCTTGCTCCTCATTATGCACATTGGCAGGCCAATACTGGCAACAGTGCTAGCAGTGTGGGCTGTGGAGGGTTATGGCAGCCACCACACACTGGATAGACAGACACACACTCCCCACACCTATGCCAGCATTGTGCAACTATAGAGGTGTTGGGCAACCCAGGCCACCACACCAGTCCTGGGCATAGTGCAGGCATGGCTATGGTACGCAATACTGTAGGAGTCACTCCCCAGGTTGGTAACCACTGTCAGACACAAGACCTGTAGCACACTCCACAGACATCAGAAAGGTTGCTATCTGCCAGTACTCATAGCAACCTTTTGATAGATGTGTACCATATTCCCAGCTTTAGGGTGGCATTACTAAGGTATGCAAGTGCTAGTATTGGGAGATGCACGCAGAGCCCAAAGTCCTGCCTCCCCAGGAGGCTTTGGATAATGGGGCCTGTGGGTGCAGGTGTGTCTGCCCCTGTTGGCTGCTGCTTTACGGCAGAGGTTCCCAACTCCAGTCCTGCGGTGCAAAACACTGTTCGGGTTTTCATGCTGTCCCTCATGAATATGCATGAGATACACCTGCATACCATGGGGGTGGCGCATAGAAATGCAGCACAGGCATCTTTATCAGAGGCAGCATGGAACCGGAATGCTGTTTGGCCCTCCAGGACTGCATTTGGGAGGCTCTGCATTAGGTAATGTGCATGTTTATGGTGTCTGTGCTCTGTAGGGTAAAATGTAGGTGTTTTGGGCATGTTTACGTCATCTGCAAGAAAGGTTCTGTCTGTATTAGCACGTTATAGTAGTGGGTAAAATATGACGACTGGGTTGGCTGGAACCACAGCTGGGACTTGAACCTGTGACCTTTTGCTTCTGAATACACTGGTGTTGTGCACTGCACCACCATATTATCACAGAGAGGGTGCATTCCCTGGTGATACCATGACTGTTGCTCAGACAGGGCCTGTCTGTTGCAGTGCATGGCACCCACCTACACAGGGCTAGGCCACGGTCTGCTCTGGGCCGCTGCCACTGCCCCCTCCACCACCAGTATCCCTCAGCCACCATGCTGACATGCCCTTCTGCTGGTGGTGCTGGTGGTGCGCAGTCTCAGGCCATCCACTGTGCAGGTAGGTGGCTGCCTATGGTGCAGGTTCTGGGGTAGGGGTGCCTGCATAGGTGTCCACGCTTCCCCCCAGCACTGCCTGCCAATGTTCCGTGCCCTTGGGGGTAGCTGCTGGGTACTATCCCCTGTGACACTGTGGGAAACACAGTCGTGCCCATGTTGGGCCTTCAGCAGTTTCTGTCTGGCTGCTCTGCTGTTTCAGCATTCGTATGGGCCAGCTAGGCATCACCCTAGTTCGCACTGTGGCCCAGCTGCACCACAGCATGTGCCGCCTGCTGCCCTCTGTATCCCCTTCTCCGGTATCTGTCCAGTTGCCGTTCCGTCATGCCCGCCCTGATGTTGCGGGACATGTGCATGCCATAGGAACCCTGTCCGATGGTGGGGAAAACCCTGAGCAGCGCTATTTCACTGTGGGCTCATTCACCTTGTATGGGGATGGATTATAGACCCTTCCATGATTTATATCTGTTCTATGGAGCTTATTCGGGGGGGGAGGGGTTGATGTTTCTCATTGATACCATTATTGGCCAGCTTGGTTATGGTTTTTTTCCAGTTTATTGGGGTCATTTTCAGTGTTTCTGTGCCCTTTTGTTCTGTGCACATGTATCACACTTATCACTTTTTTAGGTTTCCCTGGTTTTGCTGTACATTGCTGACACTGAAATGGTTTCTCTCCCCTGTAATGTGCATTTAACGGCAGGTTTTCATTCGCGTTGGAATTGAGCTCTTCAGATCAGCGCGTTAGCGTGAAGGGAGCCTCTCCCCGCCCACTCTCCGCCCATTGACCCTTTCTCTCCGCCCTCTCTCCACCTTCTGTGGTGTTTTACTGCGCCGTGGGGCATTACGAACGTTAGCGCATCATAACGCGCGTTATGTAACGTTAACGATCGTAAGCGCAGCATAACGCGCGTTATGATGCGCTTATGATCGTTAATGTTACATAACGCGCATTATGTACGATTACCGCAGTTTAGTAAACATACCCCTTATTCTTTTGATAAACTGAAAGTAATCTTAAACTGGTGTAACCCACACTGTGCAGTGGCACAGTCACACTTGAAAGTGTGAACAAAAGCCTGATAATAATAATAAAGAACAGTGAAAACTTAGTTCTGCACAAATTAGATTAATCAACATATATTTCCAAAGTACTCAAATGTAGTCTGTGACCTAGTGCATGTAGCAACACACTCTCAAAGATACAAAATGGCTGACATACTAGAACCCTGAGGATTCAAAGGGGAAGCCACACCTATCCCAATTTGAATGACAGACTTTAAATGAGAAAACTGTATCAATGTAAAAACTGAAAAGAAACAAAATAGTATAGAAAATCAGATTTTTCTTGAATTTAAAAAAATATGTGAAGTACTTAGAAAGGAGAGAAGGGAAGAGGGAAAGGGAAAATGGGGAGAGGAGAGGAGAAAGGGGTTTGGAGAAGGGGTGGGAGCAGGCAAGGGGAAAAGGAACCTTTGTGGAAAGACACCTTGACCTTAACCTAGAGAGAAGAAAAAGAAAATTAATCAGATATGGAGTTCCTAATTTGAAAAGGGTACCTCAATGGAATAAAATAAATAAATAAATAGATAGAGTCTAAGGGGTATGTTTACTAAACTGCGGTAACGTTACAGACCGCACGTTATGTAACGTTAACGATCGTTAGGTGACATTAACGTGCGTTATGTAACGTTAACACGTGTTAATGTTACTTAACGATTGTTAACGTCTCCGGCTGCGGTAAACACTGCAGAGGGAGGAGAGAGGGCAGGGGGAAGGGGTCAATGGGCGGGGAGTGGGCGGGAAGGGACTCCCTGCACACTAACGAGCTGAACTGAAGGGCTGAATCCTACCGCGAACGAAAACTTGCCGTTAGATGCACATTTGCAGGAGAGAAACCATTTACGTGTCAGCAATGTACAGCATAGACAGAGCCCCCAAGAAAAGTAATAGTAGTGCTCCATTTCCAGCATCAGCATAGTGCCCAAGTATGAAAGGCCACCATGGTGATGGTGCAAGTGGGGCATAGGGGTCTGCAGGTGGGACATGTAGCGGGGACAGCTGGGGCACAGGGTGGATTAGGCGGGCACCTAGGTGGCACATAGGAACATAGAAACCGGAAATCAGCATGACAGCCGCTGACAAAGGCCAAACACAATCCACCTACATCTACCTAGTCCACCCAAGCTAACAGTTGCCAGGGCATTGACCTGACATCCCCCCAGCCAATCCTCCCACAAGCAGAAGGGACAGACTATTGGTAGGCGATGATGGAGGGGATGTAAGGATGCTCATGTATGCCCCATGCCTCAGACTCCGCTTCCTAGGCGACCACCTACCCACACAATGGATGGCCTGGGACTGCGCACTACCAGCACCGACAGCATATGGCCATGTCAGCATCACAGGAGGGGGGGTGCCCGTGCTGGAGGGGGCAGTGGCACCTGCCTGCAGTGGACCTACGCCATGCCCTGTACCAGGACGTGGTCTGCAGTGCAACATACAAAGTCTGGCTGAGGCAAAGTACAGTTAGCCCCAGGGATCACCATGCATCTGTGGCAACAGTATGTCCAGAAGCAGATGGTCACAGGTTCAAGCCCCCAGCTGTGGTTCCTGCCAAGCATGTCCCTATGTTTTATCCTATACTGCAGATACAACAGCAACATGTGGAAAGCCCAAAGCAGCAGCAACCAGGGGTACAAACACCCACTCACACAGGCTCTACAATCCAAAGATGCATGGAGAGTCCGGCTGTTGGCCCCAGCATTGAGCTGCAGTTATCACCATGGCACTACTACTACCTCCTGCACAGTTTAGCAATGTCGGCACTGTGATCAGGACCAGTGTGGCGGGCAGGATTGCCAACCGCCCCTATCCTCACACAATGCTGCAATAGGAGTGTGTGTGTGTGTATGTCTATCCATTGTTTTGTGGCTGCCCACACCTCACCGGCCCCACAATGTCCCACTGTTACCAGTGTTAGCCTGAATATCTGCATAATGAGGAGCAAGGTGTCATGGGTATGGCCCGGACAGGGTGGATTGGCCAGGATGTATCTTCACAGGGTGTGGGGCAATAGCTGGGGCACTGTAGTGCCCGACCACTGCCTGCATGGACAGGGTGGCCACAGCATGGCATGCTGGGAGGGCACTCACTCTGACCGAGCAGTGACCATGACATGTCTAGGTTCCCACATAGCGCTCTACCTTATCTGCTCCAGTGATCCTGTTGTGTTTCCAGTGCTGGCTCTGAATCACTGAGATGCTGGTTTGGTGCACATAGCTTCTCTGTGAGCATGCATTATGGACTGGCTAGTGGAATATCTGCAGTTAGACTGTGCATGTTTGGAACACCTATACAGTGCAGTCTGACTGTGCTGTCTGCTGGTGACTGGCAGACAGTGGTGTGAGGCAGTTGGGGTTTTCCAGAGCTAACCCCATCATTGCTGCTGGTCTGCCACTGCCCCACCAGCCCTGGAGGACTGTTCTATACCAGCAGGATGGAGGTTGCTTCATGGGGGCTGGGGCACCTGTTCCTTACCTACAAAAGGGTGATGTGTGCCCTTTGGGGTATGTAGTGTATACAACTTTGACCTATAAAGGCACTGCTACACAAACCTCATACAAGTCTTGTAACCCCTCTGCCCTGATAGCGGGTGCCTATGTCAGCCAGACCCATACATGGGGTACACACTAATCTGGGTGGTGTCTGGTCCCAGAGGGCCACATGTGACTGCAGAATAAAGATGGACACCAAAATACCTTCAGCTGCACTGTAAGGAACACCTGTCACACACTGGTAGTGGTGAAAATGTACAGCAGGACCTATCTCTAGCACCCCATGAACTGCGCACCTAGTGCTGGGCACTCATCCTATCCCTCAGGGAGAACACAGGACCCACACAATGGCATGGTCTGTAGCTACTCTGTGCCAGTATCATGCACTGTCAGTTTGTCTTTCCAAGCTGAGGTACCGGAGAGGTGCAGACCCCATTTGCTGATCAGCTGTAGACAGCTATTCAGCATGTGCATTGCATCATAGGTACTGGTGAGGTTACCCTATCCTGGCATTCAGAGCAGACAGTTTCTGCGGTGACCTGCAGTCCTTCTGTACCCAGCCATTGCTGTGAAATACACCACGGAGGTATAGCCTACCCGTTAATACGATGCCATTCTCGGCAGTGTTCATGGGTTCAATTCCTCATTATTTCCTCCTCTCATGCCTGTCCTACTCAAATAGTGTGCATGCCTGTAACAGTCATATTTTTGCAGATTTGTGCTGCCAGCCCATAATACCCTCGCCACAATTCCCAACATTCCCTCGGTCCGTCTATCTCCGTCTGTCAGCTGTGTAGTGTCCTGTCTGCCTGTGCAGGCTGTCACCCCATGTCCTGCACTGCTACCCTTTCCTGCATTGCACCTCTTCATGCTTGCCTCGCCTGTGCCTGATCTGCATGGCACCACCACTCCTCTGTCCACCCATCATTGTAACTATTCTGCCACCTCCGCCTCCACTGGGGGAGAGGTATTCCCATCGTCTGTCACCAACTGTCTTTCCAGTACTTTACATTGCCAACACCCTGTGCTGTGGTACAGTTGCCCCCACCATATTTGTCATCAGTACTGGCAGCCACATGGGATGCCCGCAGATATGGCAGGTCCAGCGGCTCCCAGCTCTCCCTCCTTCACTCACCTGTTCACTGCCTTTCCTGAGTGCTCTATCTAGTGTTAGGGCTACATCTGTCTCTGTTCCTCACAGGTCATGCTTGTCATCCTGAAGCACCTTGCAGCCCTTAGGCCACACTAACCTAGGGCTCTATAACCTTGTTAGGCCACCTTAACCTATGGTTCCATAATCCAGGGTGCCCTCTAAGGTGCCTTGTCCAGGGGTGCCTAATAAGGCACTTAGCCTAAGGAGCCCTACTGTATAGGGCACCTTTCAAAGCGCCTTATGAGGCACCTTACAAGGCACCTTATAGGGCACCTATCAAGGCACCTTATAGGGCACCTAACAAGGCACCTTATAAGGCACCTAAAAGGCACCTTATAAGGTACCTTTTAAGGCACCTAGCAAGGCACCTTATAGTGCACCTCACAAGGCACCTTATCAGGCACCTTACTTATAAGGCACCTTACTAGGCACCTTACAAGGTGCCCTACAAGGCACCTTACAAGGTGCCTTGTAAGGTGCCTTGTAAGGTGCCTTATGAGGCGACTTGCAACACGCATTAGTTTCTAACATGCGTTGGCTGATACGGCTTGCTGTAACAATGCACCACCCATGCCTTTATATGGGCATCTGTACCTTTACCGTGGAACCTAACGTGAATGACATTACCTCAGTTTAGTAATCATACCCCTAAATGGACATGCAAGGGTAAACATCTAATTGTATAAAGTAAAAAATAACAATAGGTGATGGAGAAGAAATTGACAGCTTTAACCTACCTGGATCAACAATCAATAAAGAAAGGATTAGCAGTCAAGAAATCTGACAATGCATTACTCTTGGCAGAATGGCTATGAAGCCCTATACAAGATTCTCAAGAGCAGAGATGTCTCTCTCCATATAAAGATTTGGCTTGTTGAAGCCATGGTGTTTTCGATAATGTCATATGGATGCGAAAGTTGGACAGTAAAAAAGATAGACAGGAAGAAAACTGATGCCTATGAATTATGGTGCTGGAGACAAAAACTGTGTATATCATGGACTGCCCGAAGAACAAACCAGTCAGTACTAGAGGGGATCAAACCTAACCTTTCCTTAGAAGCTCAGATGACAAGACTTCAACTTTCATACTTTGGACACATCATGCGAAAAGAGATATCGTCGGAGCAAGACATAATGCTTGGCAAGGAAGAAGGTCAATGTAAAAGAGGAAGACCGGCAATGAGATGGATTGATACAATAACAGCAACTATGGGTGCCACTCTACCAACAATGAGCCGCCTAACTGAAGACCGAACACAGTTTAAGTCAACTATCCAGAGGGTCGCCATGAGTCGACAACAACTCAATGGCATTTAACAATAACACAATAACTGATATCAAATATTCACTATTAAAACAAGCAAATCACAAAAAAATAAAGAGCCTGATATTCAGCTCCGGCAGCTAGGCGCAATTACAGCTCCTAGCCATGGGCTCTTAAACTTAAACCTGGATATTCACTGCCTGGGTCGTATGTAGCCCCGGCATTGAATATCTGTGGTCGCCGCACAGCCTCCGCAGCCACAGAAGCTAACCGGGTAGTGGCGATATTCCACCGCTGCCCGATTAGCTCCTATAGGAAAAGTTAGGCCAGCTTTTGCTGCGCCTAGTTTTACCCTCAGTTTGCTAACCGGGTAAACGGTGCAATATCATCACTACTCGGTTAGCGACTGTCATCATCCACAACATGCCCTAGAGTGCCCACGACACACCCCAGAAAGCCCATGACACACCCCGATGCTAAGCGTTAGTTAGTTGGGAATATTCAGAGGCACTAACCGTGTTAGTGTCATTGAATATCCCATTCAGCAGCATTTACATGGTTTACAGGTCTGTAAACCATGTAAATGCCTTTCAATATCGGCCCAAAAAGCTTTAAAAAAATTAAGCATCATCTATCATTTAAAATTCAAAGAGATTAAAAGAAGATTAAATAGTAAAAAAGCAATTAGAATATGAAAAAAGACAGCAACCAATAATAACATTCATAAAAGACATAATAAAATCATGATAATAAACTGTAAAAATGATAACCACATACATCAAGGACATAATAAACAATTAAAAATTTAACTTACAACAAGGCAATAATAACCAGATGTAAGATGCATCAAAGCATAATAACATCATAATAAATTGCAAAAAAGGTAATAACAAGCATAATAAATAAAAACGTAGGGGTATGTTTACAAAACAGTGGTAGCGGCCTCCGTGCGATATCAGAGCCACAGCCCCATTGAATGTGGTACATAGTGATAAACCATGAAAAAAATTAAAAATATAAAAGAATAAAAAATAAACAAGAACCATTAAAATGGCAGATAAAATGGATAATAAAAAAAGAACACATTATAAAAAAACTTTATAATCTATTTCCAAATTTAATCCATGAGGGTGCATTGTGTTGAACTTGTGAATCAATCTTTGTTCCTTTCTAAGAAAGTGCTTGTCAAGATCACCACCATGCCATGACATACGTGCAATGTAATTAAAGCAAAACTTAAAATCTTTAAAACAATGGTTATTGGCTTATCTTATCTTTTTAGCTTGTCCATTAGCTTATCTTCCAGTTTCTATGATAAGCAACTTTTGTGTTCCAGGAGTCTGACTCTGACTTTGCTCTTGGCTTTTCCTATATAAAAGACTTTGCAAGGACATTGAATAAGATAAATCACATTGCTAGCATTGCAATCCAAAAACTGCTGCATTGTATGAGTAAAATGAGATGTGGAGTGGACAATGTGGTCAGTGTTCCTAGAATGTGGAGAGATACTATATGCCCCACATGATTAGTGGCCACAACGTCTCTGAGGTGCCAGAGTACCATAGGGATCCAAAACAGATGATATCAGCTTGTCCTTGAGATTTGGGCCTCTAATAAAAGAGACAGTGGGTGGGTTAATGAACGCCTAGAGTAATCTTTGTATAATGGGCCAATGTGACCTTATCATCTTCCTAACATTATTAGCCAAATGAGAATATTGAAGAGTACATACAAGCAGTGGCATACCAAGGGGACGGTGGGTGCAGTCCACCCTGGGTGCTGGCTGGGAGGGGTGCACCCACCGCTGGGCCCATGGAGACAGTGCAGCAAACTATCTTACCTTAAAGTTGGCTTGCCATGTTATTTTTGCTCCGTGGGCCCGCCGCTCTCTTCTCCCATCTGAAGTCTCATGAATCCTGGGACTTCGACAAGTAGAGGAGAGCAGCAGGCCCACGGAGCAGAGACAGTGCAGGAAGCCAACTTTAAAGTAAGTTAGTTTGCTGCGCTGGCTCTCAGGGTGGGGCACAGGCCACACGGAAGGGAGGTGCCTGCCCCAGGTAGCAGGGAGAGTCAGGTACACCATTGCATACAAGAAGGGCAGGACCAGTGGCAAATGCAGTCTCATATGGATCAAACAAGTGTCGCATCTGTAGGACACCATCTCATGAAGAAATACAGAGGTTGGACCTAGACCTTGAAATTATGTAAGACAAAGCGGAAGCCAAGGACCACGGCCAAACACAGTAAGGTGTTTAAAAACTTTATTAGCAGACCTAGACCTTGGCCATCATATCCATCAGCCACCCTGGAGAACGGGGGGCTATATGATGGACAGTTTTTCACATCTACTACATTTTTTTCTCGGTAAAGGCATATAGCATGTGTTAAACTATATAGATAATCATGTCACTCAGAAAGGACTTAACTCATCTTTTTTTTTATTTTTTTTATTTTAACAATCTTTATTTCAAAACGAAAAGGAATTACAATCAAGTCCACATCAAGGAGAGAGGAAAGAGGCAAGAAAAAAACAAAATAACAAACACATACTGGTCCATGATACCATAATACCACTACTAACCCTAAGGCTTAGAAAGGAAGTAAATAACAATTCTTTCTAACCATTTTCTTTACCAAGCAGAAATAGATTCAATTGATCAGATTCCAAAAATACATACTTTGTCTGCTCATATATCAAAATACACTTACACGGATATTTTAAAAAGAAAGAGGCCCCAATTGCCAAAGCACGAGTTCTTAATGCTAAGAAGGCTTTGCGCCGCATTTGAGTAAGTCTACACACATCAGGAAAAACCTGAACTGTAGAACCACAAAACAATTGATCCTTTTTAGGAAAATATGAACGCAACACCAAATTTTTTTATCAGATAAAGAAATAAAGGAAACAATTAATGTAGCACGTTTAGTAATCTCATCAATTGATGATTCCAAAAAAACAGAAACATCTAATGAATGAGATACTGACACCTTCTCTGCGCCTTTGGCGATAGGGGAAGAGATTTCCATTGAGGCTAGTATAGGAACATAATAAACAGAAGAAAATTTTATAGAGTTCACATCATCAATTAATAGAACCTCCTTAAAATACTTATATAACAAAATAGAAGGAGACAAATAATGAGTTTGTGGAAAATTTAAAAATCTCAAATTTTTTGCACGTATAGCATTCTCAAGGGACTCTATTTGATGATGTGTAGTAAGATTATCCCTAATCGAAGAAGATGCAACAGCCTGCATAACAGAAACCTGCCCCTCTAATTTATTCAAGGAAACATTGTGTTTAGCAATAGCCTCTTCATGGGCACCCAACTTCTGTACAACATCCTTTGAAAATTGGGAAACCTGGGAAAGAGAGGCTCACAGGGATATTTCCATGCGAGCCACTACCTCCCAAACATCCCTCAAGGAAACCTCAGCTGGGGGAACAACAGATGAAACAGTAGTAGGGAAGTCCAAAACAGACGGAAGAGAAGACATTATACGGTTATCTTCCTTCCCAATTAATAAGGAATTATCCAAAACTACTAACGAGGGCTCCACTCCCCGGTTATCACCACTGGGAGGAACCACCCTCACAGTCATAACTTCCTGACTGGGTAGGGTAAATCCCTGCGCAATAGGAGACAAATCGGAAAAAGTACTCATAGACCCGTGGGTCAAGTCTGGAGGTTCATGCTCTACCTGAGCTTTCTGGAGATGAATATCCATTGGGTCCACAGTCTTAGGGGCCTTTTGGGTGCTCTTTGTAGAAAAGGCCTTCTTCCGTCGCTTACCCATGAGCCAACGAGTTCCCCTGTTCCTCCTTGTTGCTCCGAAGGGGCTCCAAAGGGGTGTGACCTGCCCCTTTGGTCACGCCCCTTCGGGCACAAGACCACGGGTGCGCGTCCACGGTGGACCGAAGAATTTTAAAGGTCCCGGGGGGGGGGGGCGGGGCAACGCCACTCCTCCTCCGCTGCTCAAGGGCACCAGCTCCAGCTGCCTCCTCTCACTCCCGGCCGGCCGCAGTGGACCAAAGAATTTTAAAGGTCCCGGGAGGGCGGGGCAACGCCGCTTCTCCTCCGCTGCTCAAGGGCACCAGCTCCAGCTGCCTCCTCTCACTCCCGGCCGGCCGCGGTGGACCAAAGAATTTTAAAGGTCCCGGGGGGCGGGGCAACGTCGCTCCTCCTCCGCTGCTCAAGGGCACCAGCTCCAGCTGCCTCCTCTCACTCCCGGCAGGCCGCGGTGGACCGAAGAATTTTAAAGGTCCCGGGAGGGCGGGGCAATGCCACTCCTCCTCCGCTGCTCAAGGGCACCAGCTCCAGCTGCCTCCTTTCACTCCCGGCCGGCCGCGGTGGACCGAAGAATTTTAAAGGTCCCGGGGGGGGCGGGGCAACGCCGCTCCTCCTCCGCTGCTCAAGGGCACCAGCTCCAGCTGCCTCCTCTCACTCCTGGCAGGCCGCGGTGGACCGAAGAATTTTAAAGGTCCCGGGAGGGCGGGGCAATGCCACTCCTCCTCCGCTGCTCAAGGGCACCAGCTCCAGCTGCCTCCTTTCACTCCCGGCCGGCCGCGGTGGACCGAAGAATTTTAAAGGTCCCGGGGGGCGGGGCAATGCCGCTCCTCCTCCGCTGCTCAAGGGCACCAGCTCCAGCTGCCTCCTCTCACTCCCGGCCGGCCGCGGTGGACCGAAGAATTTTAAAGGTCCCGGGAGGGCGGGGCAACGCCGCTCCTCCTCCGCTGCTCAAGGGCACCAGCTCCAGCTGCCTCCTCTCACTCCCGGCCGGCCGCGGTGGACCAAAGAATTTTAAAGGTCCCGGGGGGCGGGGCAACGTCGCTCCTCCTCCGCTGCTCAAGGGCACCAGCTCCAGCTGCCTCCTCTCACTCCCGGCAGGCCGCGGTGGACCGAAGAATTTTAAAGGTCCCGGGAGGGCGGGGCAATGCCACTCCTCCTCCGCTGCTCAAGGGCACCAGCTCCAGCTGCCTCCTTTCACTCCCGGCCGGCCGCGGTGGACCGAAGAATTTTAAAGGTCCCGGGGGGGCGGGGCAACGCCGCTCCTCCTCCGCTTCTCAAGGGCACCAGCTCCAGCTGCCTCCTCTCACTCCCGGCCGGCCGCGGTGGACCGAAGAATTTTAAAGGTCCCGGGGGTGGGGGGCCGGGGCAACGCCGCTCCTCCTCCGCTGCTCAAGGACACCAGCTCCAGCTGCCTCCTCTCACTCCCCGGACTTAACTCATCTTGAGCCAAAGCAGCAGAAAGTTGTAAGTCCATTAACTCTGTCCCTTTAGAAAAAGCAATTCTATATTGGAAAAATAGTGTGACCTTTCCTACACCAGACGTGGGCTCTTTAAATGGCTTTACTGCAAGGGCTGCCAATTGTCTTCATTTTGTAAGGATAAATCAATTCCGTTTTTGTCCTACCCTATCGCAAGCATGCACTTGTGGTTCTTGCCCCAATTGCTCTGTCAGAGAAATGCAGGGCTACAAGTCCATGCATGCAGTAGGATAAAACCAGCACTGGATCAGCCTGTTCTGAAAGAAATGCCAGTTGGTACTCTGCAAAAGATTTATTGTGAAAATACTGCATACAGTAGCAGTGCCTAAGGAAAATATCCAGATAACGGAGGCCATTATCCAGATATGTCCCTTTGAATGTTGACCTTGTAGGGGTGATAAGTTACTGCTCAAGATGTGAATGAAGGGCCCGATATTCTTCTAGGCAGGCTATGCACCGCTATGGCGCATGGTCCTGCCCTACCACCCTTAACCCTGGACATTCAATGCTGGGGTCATATGTGGCCCTGGCATTGAATATTCAGGGATCACCGCACATGCCGGAAGCTGCATTAGGTAACCGGACAGCAGTGATATTGCATGCTGCCCGGTTAGCTCCTGCGCCAAAAGATAGGCGAGGGTTTTCCTTGCCTATCTTTTCAGTGCAGATCGCTAACCGAGCATCATATATTATCGTTTCTGTTCGGTTATTGCATGTCGCTGCTTGTGCTCTGCCCTGGAATTCCCCCGACACACCCCAATGCTAATCAGATAGCATCGGGGCATGTAGGGGAGTTGAAAGGCAATATTCAATGGCACTAACCATGTAAGTGCCATTGAATATCCAGATTTAAGGCATTTATACAGTTTACTGGGCTGCAAACCGTGTATATTATTTATTTAACTGGTTTTGATATACTGTTTTTCTACGAGGCAAAACGGTTTAGATGGAACAGATTGAAAACATATACAGGCAACTTTAGAATAACAACAGCTAACTTATAAACATTGTTTAACATCGGGAGGGAAGTAATACCGGGAAGGTAAAAATTAGGACCTGTATTACAGAATGCTATGAAATGGGGAGGGATTAAAAGGTGGAAGAGTGGGGATAGGCCAAGTGAGGTAATGAGGTGGGGGGTGACGAATGATTCCAATATGACCAATATGTGATAAAAGGAGGCTGGGGAGCTATAGGTGGTTATGGAGGGGGGGGTAATGGGCATGGGTATGTGGGGGTGTAGGATGCTCTTGCTGGGAGTTAGTTGTGGTGGATGTACCACAGTGTTCTTCAAAGAGGAGTGTTTTGAGGTGCTTTTTGGAATTAAATGCAGCGTATTGTTGGGGGGGGGGGTGTAGTTGGTTCCATGCGGTGGGAGCATAGAATTCAAAGGCTGTTGTGCATGTTCATTGAGATTTTTTGTGGATCTGTGTTGGTGGGAGGAGAAGATTTGATGCATTCTGGCGACAGAGTCTGTTGCTATCAGGACGTCTGATTAATGATTGGAGATTTTAGAGTAGGGGTGATGTGAGAGTATCTGGGGACTTACATAAGAACATAAGATATGCCATACTGGGTCAGACCAAGGTCCATCAAGCACAGTATCCTGTTTCCAACAGTGGCCAATCTAGGTCATAAGTACCTAGCAGTCTCCCCAAAAGACACAGGTTCCTCAATACTTGTATTGGGTCAAGCAGTGATATCCTGGGTCCCTTTTAATAATGGGTTATGGACCTTTCCTCCAGGAACTTGTCCAAACCTTTTTTAAAACAAGCTACACTACCAGCTTTTACTACATCCTCCGGTAACAAATTCCAGACTTTGATTACACGTTGAGTGAAAATATATTTTCTCTTATTACTCTTAAATAGGTTACCCTGTAGCTTCATTGCATGTCCCCTAATCTTTTAATATTCTGATGATGTAAGCAGTAGATCTACGTTTACCTGTTCCACTCCGTTCATTAATTTATAGACCTCTATCATATCTCCCCTCAGCTGTCTCTTTTCCAGGTTGAAGAGCCCTAACCTTTGTAGCCTTTCTTCATAGGGGTATCCTTCCATCCCCTTTACCATTTTGGTGGCTCTTTTCTGTACCTTTTCTAATAATGCTATATCCGTTTTAAGATACGGTGACCAGAATTGCACACAATATTCAAGGTGCGGTCGCACCATGGAATGATACAGAGGCATTATAATATCTTTTGTTTTATTTTCCATTCCTTTCCTTATGATACCTAGCATTCTATTTGCTCTCTTGGCTGCAGTGGCACACTGGGTGGAGGGTTTTAACATCTTATCCATGATGATGCCTAAATCTTTTTCCTGGGTGGTGGTTCCCAATGTGGAACCTTGCATCGTGTAACCATAGTTTGGGTTGTTCTTTCCTAGGTGCATAACTTTGCACTTGTCCACATGAAATTTCATCTGCCATTTGGATGCCTAGTCTTCCAATTTATCAAGATCCTCTTGCAATTTTCCACAAGCCTCTTGGTTTTTAACAACTTTAAATAGTTTTGTGTCATCTGCAAATTTGATAACCTCACTCATTATTCCCTTTTCCACTTCATTTATGAATATGTCAAAAAGCAGTGGGCCCAGCAAAGATCCTTGCGGTATTCCACTATTCACCTTTATCCATTGGGAAATTTGGCCATTTAACCCTACCCTCTGCTTTCTATCTTTTAACCAGTTCCCGATCCACAATAGTACACGGCCTCCTATCCCATGATTTTTTCGTTTTGCCAAAAGTCTCTGATGAGGGACCTTGTCAAAGGCTTTTTGAAAGTCCAGGTACACTATATCAACCAACTCACCTTTGTCTACCTGTTTATTCACACCTTCAAAAAAACATAACAGATTAGTAAGACAAGATTTTCCTTGCCTAAGCCATGTTGGCTATCTCCCAATAAGCCATGACTATCTACTTGTTGAGTAAGTTTGTTCTTTATGATGGTTTCTACCATTTTTCCCGGTACTGACGTCAGGCTCACCGGTCTGTAGTTTCCCGAATCACCCCTGGAACCCTTTTTAAAAATTGGCGTTACATTGATGATCCTCCAATCTTCAGGTATTACAGATGATTTTAATGATAGTTCACAGATTACTAATAGCAGGTCTGCAATCTCATATTTCAGTTCTTTCAACACCCTTGGATGTATACCATCCATTCCAGGTGATTTGCTACTCTTCAGTTTATCAAATAGTTGTAAAACATCTTCCCAGTGTATCGATATTTCTTTCAATTCTTCCGCAGTATCACCTTTAAATACTGCTTCAGTCATGGGTAACATCCTTACATCTTCCTCAGTAAAGACCAAAGCAAAGAATTCATTCAGTTTCTCCGCTATAGCCTTGTCCCCTCTTACTGCCCCTTTTACCCCTCTATAATCTAATGGTCCAGCTGAATCTCTCACAGGTTTTTTTGCTATGAATGTACTTGAAAAAGTCTGTATTATGCATTTTTGCTTCCACCACAAGTTTCTTCTCAAATTCTCTCTTTGCCTGCCTTATCAATGCCTTACATTTAACTTACCAGTGCTTGTGCTATTTCCAGTTTTGGTCATTTGGCTCTTTTTTCCATTTCCTGAAAGATGCTTTTTTGGCAACAACAGCCTCTCTGACCTCACCTTTAAACCATGCTAGCAGTTTTTTGCACTTCCTTCCACTTTTCTTAAAGCATGGAATACAGCTGGTCTGGGCTTCCAAGATAGTATTATTAAACCATACCCAAGCTTGATGTAAGTCTTTAACCTTTGCAACTGTTCCTTTTAGTTTTTTCTTAACTATTTTCCCCATTTTATTATAGTCTCCCTTTTGAAAGTTAAAAGGTAGTACTGTGGATTTCTTTACCATCCCTCCTCCATTAATTAAATCAAACACAATCATGCTATGATCACTATTGCTAATTGGCCCGAACACCCTTATCTCTTGCACCAGATCTGGTGTTCCACTAAGGACTAAGTCCAAAATGGCTTCCCCTCTGGTCGGTTCATGAACCAGCTGCTCCAAGAAGCAGTCATTTATTTCATCTAGAAACTTTGGGGTATGTTTACTAAACTGCGGTAATGTCATTCGTGGTAGGTTCCGCGGTAAAGGTAGAGATGCCCATATAAAGGCATGGGGGCTGCATCGTTACAGCAAGCTGACAGCTAACATGCGTTAAAAAATGCTTTAGACTAACGAGCGTTATAAGGCGCCTTGTAAAACGCCTTGTTAGGTGCCTTGTAAGGTGCCTTATAAGGTGACCTGTAAGGTGCCTAGTAAGGTGCCTTATAAGGTGCCCTGTAAGGTGCCGTATAAGGTGCCGTGTAAGGTACCATGTAAGGTGCCTAGTAAGGTGCCTTATAAGGTGCCCTGAAAGGTGCCTAGTAAGGTGCCATGTAAGGTGCCTAGTAAGGTGCTGTATAAGGTGCCCTGTAAGGTGCCTAGTAAGGTGCTGTATAAGGTGCCCTGTATGGTGCCTAGTAAGGTGCCTTATAAGGTGCCCTGTAAGGTGCCTAGTAAGGTGCCTTGTAAGGTGCCATGTAAGGTGCCCTGTAAGGTGCCCTGTAAGGTGCACTAGGTCTGCAGTACATGTGCTACTAGAGATAGGTCCTGATGTACATCCCCATCACTACCAGTGTGTGACAGGTGTTCCGTGCAGTGCAGCTGAAGGTAATTTGGTGTCCATCTGTATCCTGCAGTCACATGTGGCCCTGTGGGACCAGACACCAGTCAGATTAGTGTGTACCCCATGTGAGGGTCTGGCTGACATGGGCAGCTGTTATCAGGGCAGAGGGGTTCCTAGAATTGCATGAGGTATGTGTCACAGTGGTATACACTACATACCCCAAAGGGCCAACATCACCCTTTTGTAGGTAAAGAACAGTGCCCCCGCCCCAGGGAAGCAACCTCCATCCTGTTTGTATGAAACAGCCCTCCAGGGTTGGTGGGCCAGAGCCATACCTATGACTGGGACAGTGGCAGACCAGCAGCAATGCTGGGGTCAGGTCTGGAAACCCCAAGTGCCTCCCACCACTGTCTGCCAGTCACCAGCAGACAGTACAGTCAGACTGTACCTTAAAGGTGTTCCGACCATACACAGTCTAATTGCAGACAGTCCACCAGGAACTATTTGCAGCAAGCAGGCTCCTTGGTGATTGGGACCCCAGCACGGGGGAACACAAATATATCACTAGAGACAAAGAGTGTCGAGCACTATGTGGGAACCTAGACCTGCCATGGTCACTGACGTTCAGAGTGAGTGCCCTCCCAGCATGCCATGCTGTGGCCACCCTGTCTATGCAGGTTGTGGTCAGGTACTACAGTGTCCTAGCCATTGCCCCACACCCTGTGAGGATGCATCCTGGCCAATCTGCCCCGTCCGGGCCATAACCAGGATACCTTGCTCCTCATTATGCATTTAATCAGGCTAACGAGGGTAACAGTGGGACATTTTGGGCCCAGTGAAGTGTGGGCAGCCACAGAACAATGGATAGACATACAACACGCTCACTCCTTTTGCAGCATTATACAAAAATAGGGGTAGTTGGCAGCCCTGCCCGCCACAGTAGTCCTGATCACAGTGCCGACATTGCTAAACTGTGCAGGGAGTAGTAGTAGTGCTCTGGTGATAACATCATCCCACTGCTGGGGCCAACAGCCTGCCGCTCCATGCATCATTGGATTGTGGAGCCTGTGTGAGTGGGTGTTTGCACCCCTGGTCACCGCTGCTTTGGGCTTTGCACATGTTCCTGTTGTATCTGCATTGTAGGGTAAAATATAGGGACATGCTCTACTGGAACCACAGTTGGGACTTGAGCCTGTGACCCTCTGCTCCTGGACACACTGGCTGGGTGTACTGCACCACACTGATGCCATAGATGCATGGTAGTCCCTGGGGCTACCTGCACTTTTCCTCAGCCAGACCTTTTATGTTGCACTGCACACCATGTACTGATGCAGAGCATGGCCTAGGTCCACTGCAGGGAGGTGGCACTGCCCCCTCCAGTATGGGCACACGCCCCCCTGCCAAGCTGATGTGGCCGTTTGCTATCGGTGCTGGTAGTGCACAGTCCCAGGCCATCCACTGTGTAGGTAGGCGCCCGCCTAGGGAGCGGGTTCTGGGGTGGGGGGGCATACATGGACATCCTCACATCCCCCCATCACTGCCTACCACTATTATGTCCCCTCCACATGGGGGCGGGATGGCTGGGGGGATGTCAGGTCTGTGCCCTAGCGACTATTGGCTAGGGTGGACCAGGTAGATATTGGTGGATTGTGTTTGACCTTGGTTAACTGCTGTCTTGCTGATCTCCAGTGTCTATGTTCCTATGTGCCACCTAGACACCCGCCTGGTCTACCCTGTGCCCCAGCTGCCCATGCTACATGCGTGCGGCCCCCTATGCCCCATTTGCACCATCGCCATAGTGGCCATTCATACTTTGGCACTATGGTATTGCTGTACATGGAGCACTACTATCACAGTTTTTGAGCTCCCTGCCTGGGCTGTACATTGCTGACACGTAAATGGTTTCTCTCTCCTGCATATGTGCATCTAACGGCAGGTTTTCAATCGCGTTAGGATTCAGCTCTTCAGATCAGCGCGTTAGTGTGAATGGAGCCTCTCCCCGCCCACACTACACCCATTGACCCCTTCTCTCCGCCCTCTCTCCACCTTCTGCGGTGTTTACCGCACCGCGGAATGTCAACGATCGTTAACTTTACGTAATGCGCGTTATGAAACGTTACTGCAGTTTAGTAAACATACCCCTTTATCTCCCTAGCATGTCCTGCCGTGAAACTGACCCAGTCAATACAGGGGTAATTGAAATCACACAATATTATTACTTTTCTGTAACTTTTGTTAGCATCCCTGATTTCTTTGAGCATTTCATCATCAGTTTGTTCATTCTGGCCAGGCGGTCGATAGTACAACCCCACTGCCATCACCTTCCCCTTTTTACATGGAATTTCAGTCCATAGAGATTCTACAGTGAATTTTGTTTCCTGCAAAACTTTAATCCTTTGTGACTCAATGTCCTCTCTAACATAGAGCGCAATCCCTCTACCAATTTGATCAGCTCTATCATTATGATATAGTTTGTACCCAGGTATCATAGGAGTATGTTTACTAAACTGCGGTAATCATACATAACGCGCGTTATGTAATGTTAACGATCATTAGCGCATCATAACGTGTGTTATGATGCGCTAACGATCGTTAATGTTACATAACGCGCGTTATGATGCGCTAACGATCGTAATGCTCCGCGGCGCGGTAAAACACCGCAGAAGGTGGAGAGAGGGCAGAGAGAAGTGGTCAGTGGGCGGAGAGTGGGCGGGGAGAGGCTCCCCTCACACTAACGCGCTGATTTTCAGAGCTGAATTCCAACGCAAATGAAAGCCTACCGTTAAATGCACATTACAGGGGAGAGAAACCATTTCAGTGTCAGCAATGTACAGCCCAGGCAGGGAAACCAAAAACAAGTGATAAGTGTGATACATGTGCACAGAACAAAAGGGCACAGAAACACTGAAAATGACCCCAACAAACTGGAAAAAAAACATAACCAAGCTGGCCAATAGTGGTATCAATGAGAAACATCAACCCCTCCCCCCCCGAGTAAGCTCCAAAGAACAGATATAAATCGTGGAATGGTCTATACTCCGTCCCCATACAAGGTGAATGAGCCCACAGTGAAATAGCGCTGCTCAGGGTTTTCCCCACCATCGGACAGGGTTCCTATGGCATGCACATGTCCCACAACATCAGGGCGGGCATGTCAGAACGGCAACTGGACAGATGCCGGAGAAGGGGATACAGAGGGCCGCAGGCAGCACATGCTGTGGTGGAGCTGGGCCACAGTGCGGACTAGGGAGATGCCTAGGTGGCCCATACGAATGCTGAAACAGTGGAGCAGCCAGACAGCAACTGCTGAAGGCCCAACATGGGCATGAGTGTGTTTCCCAAAGTGTCACAGGGGATAGTACCCAACAGCTACTCCCAAGGGCACAGAACATTGGCAGGCGGGGCTGGGGGGGAGCGTGGACATCTATGCAGGCAGCCCTACCCCAGAACCCGCACCATAGGCAGCCGCCTACCTGCACACTGGATGGCCTGAGACTGCGAACCACCAGCTCCACCAGCAGAAGGGCATGTCAGCATGGTGGCTGAGGGATACTGGTGGTGGAGGGGGCAGTGGCAGCTGGCCAGAGCAGACCGTGGCCTAGCCCTGTGTAGGTGTGTGCCATGCACTGCAACAGACAGGCCCTGTCTGACCAACATTCATGGTATCACCAGGGAATGCACCACCTCTGTGATAACATGGTGGTGCAGTGCACAAAACCAGTGTATTCAGAAGCAGAAGGTCACAGGTTCAAGTCCCAGCTGTGGTTTCTGCCAACCCAGTCCTCATATTTTACCCACTACTATAACATGCTAATACAGACAGAACCTTTCTTGCAGATGACGTAAACATGCCCAAAACACCTACATTTTACCCTACAGAGCACAGACACCATAAACATGCACATTACCTAGAGCAGAGCCTCCCAAATGCAGTCCTGGAGGGCCAAACACCATTCCGGTTCCATGCTGCCTCTGATAAAGATGCCTGTGCTGCATTTCTATGCGCCACCCCCATGGTATGCAGATGTATCTCATGCATATTCATGAGGGACAGCATGAAAACCCGAACAGTGTTTTGCACCGCAGGACTGGAGTTGGGAACCTCTGCCGTAAAGCAGCAGCCAACAGGGGCAGACACACCCACACCCACAGGCCCCATTATCCAAAGCCTCCTGGAGAGGCAGGACTTTGGGCTCTGCGTGCATCTCCCAATACTAGCACTTGCATACCTTAGTAATGCCACCCTAAACTTGGGAATATGGTACACATCTATCAAAAGGTTGCTATGATTACTGGCAGATAGCAATTCCAAGGTTAAGTACAATTTTCTGAGTGAGCTGCATCATAGCAACCTTTCTGATGTCTGTGGAGTGTGCTACAGGTCTTGTGTCTGACAGTGTTTACCAACCTGGGGAGTGACTCCTACAGTATTGCGTACCATAGCCATGCCTGCACTGTTCCCAGGACTGGTGTGGTGGCCTGGGCTGCCCAACACCTCTATAGTTGCACAATGCTGGCATAGGTTTGGGGAGTGTGTGTCTGTCTATCCAGTGTGTGGTGGCTGCCAACACCCTCCACAGCCCACATTGCTAGCACTGTTGCTAGTATTGGCCTGCCAATGTGCATAATGAGGAGCAAGGTACTGTGGGAATAGCCTGGATAGGGTGGCCTAGCCTGGCCGCATCTGCACAGGGCATAGGGCAATGGCTCAGACATTGTAGTGCCCGGTACCACATGCACGAACAGAGTGTCCACAGCATGTCCTGCTGGGAGGTCACTCTCACCCTGACTGAGCAGTGACCATGGCATGGCTGGGTTCCCCCATAGTTCTGAATAGCATTTTTCTCATGTGATATTTATGGGTTCTCTTTTGGGGCCCAATCACTGACTTATCTTCTTGGTGTGTATGCTGACCTCCCAGTTTTGGTTACACGCATCTCCTCCGGGACCATGCATTATGGACTAGCTGGCAGACTGTTTGCCGCTAGTATGTGTGTTGCTGGAACACCTTGTAGGGTGCAGCGGTTGTAGGCTTGCTGCTGGAGAATGTCAGAAGGGGGGGGGGAAGCTGTGTGTTTCCAGGCCTTCTGTCTGCTATTGCTTTATGCATGTGTACAGCTCTACATTACCTGCCCTGTAGGGTGTTTGATCCCTAGCAGGACTGGGGTGATGGTCCCTTCTTCTGCCACCATTGCAGGGGGTAGAAAATGGATCTGTTGGCGGGAGATCCTGTCCCCCACCCTGAGCCCCAGAGGGTGCGTTGGGTGGTGGTATGTAATCTCCCTGTGGGTCCCAACACCCCCATTCACTTACATCATGTGACCATGGCACCCACACAGGGTATGCACTTTTCTGGGTGCATCATAGTCCACAAGGGCTAGATGTGACATACAGATGAACACAGGCATATCCTAGGGGTGTTTGCAAGGACTACCTATCACACATTGGCACTGATGGGGATCTACAACATAGCCTATCTCAGCAAAGCCAGGTGCTGTGAGAATGGTGCTGGGCACCATACCTCTCCCTCAGGGTGAGCACAGGACCCGCACACTGTGACGGTCTGTAGCTACTCTGTGCCACTAACACACACCGTCTGCACCCCCTACCAGGCTGAGGTGCTGTGGGGTGCATACCCCATCTTGTGATCATCTGTAGACTGCTGATTTACATGTACTGTGCATCCTGGGTACGGATGGGTTGACCCTATCCTGGAAACCACAGCAGAATGTGGGTGTGGTGCCGTGCAGTCCTCCTGTAGCCAGCCAGGTTTTTGTTAGCAGCTCTAGCCCACTGGTTACTTCACTGCCTGTGAAGCCAGAGGTCATGGGTTCAAAACCCACAGTGGGGTTCATCAATAGGGCTGTCTTAGGCATTGTCTATTTTTATTGTATATTAATGCCAGCAGAAACACCCTCAGGGTACTGTCACCTTAGGGTGGCTCATAAGGCGCCCTATAAAGCGCCTTATAAGGTGCCTTATATGGTGTCCTATAGGGGACATTATAGGGTGCCTTGGCAGACAGCGCACTTTATAATGTGCCCTATGGAGTGCCTTCTAGGGTGCCTTATGTGGCACCTTAGGTTACGCCACTGTGAGGGTGTGTTTGCTGGCAGCACTATTAAAGTACAACTAAACTTCCTCACAGCCCAATACTTAACCCTTTCCAGGCCAAGCACAAAACTTTCGGGATCCAAACTTCTGCCTAAATATTCCTATCAAATGGTATATAATACATGACCATGGCAGAGGGAACGTCACTATTGGAACATATTGAATAAGACGGGTACAATTTTCCTGACATATGCAAACATTAACCCGGCTGCAGAATGTGGATTAAAATTTTATAGTAGGCCTTCAAAGGGTTACACATGACGCCTCAGCCAGCCTTATTCATTAGGCACACTGGGGAATCAAACCCATGACCCTTGTACCATCAGTCTGTGTAGTAACAATTGTGCTACAGCTCTGTTTCTGCATTTGGGTGTCTGCGCGCCTTCTTAAGCTTAACGCGCAGTAACGCGCCCTGTAACGATCATTGCTGCGCGGCACCTTATAACGCGCGTTATCGGTAACAATATACCGCCCATGTCCTTTTTTGGAATTTCTTCCACTAATGCGGCTCCTAACGCGAATCACACTAACGCAGTTTAGTAAACATACCCCATAGTGTCCCACTAGTTGTCCTCCTTCCACCATGTCTCTGAGATACCAATCATATCTAACTTCTCATTTAGTACCATATATTCTAACTCTCCCATCTTATTTTTTAGACGTCTAACATTTGCATACAAGCATTTTAGAGATTGTATTTTATTCATATTAATCTGGTTATCGGTACGCAGGGGTAATTTGGAATCTTTAAGCTCTGTCTGCTCTGTACTCAAGGGCATTTCGGCTACCTTTGTCTTTATTGGAACCTCTCTGCTGATGTGCCCTAACTTCATATTTTTGGTAGTGTCCTTCAAGGATATATTGTTCCGAACCATGTGCTCTTGGGCGACTATCGGCTCTCCCCTATTATCTAGTTTAAAAGCTGCTCTATCTTCTTTTTAAAGGTTAATGCCAGCAGCCTGGTTCCATCCTGGTTAAGGTGAAGCCCTTCCCTTCAGAAGAGCCCCTCCTTTCCCCAGAATGTTCCCCAGTTCCTAACAAATCCAAAACCCTCATCCTTGCACCATTGTCTCATCCATGCATTGAGACTCTGGAGCTCTGCCTGCCTTTTGAGTCCTGCACGTGGAACGGGAAGCATTTCGGAAAACGTTTCCCTGGAAGTTCTGGATTTCAACTTCTTACCCAAAAGCCTAAATTTAGCCTCGAGAACCTCTGTACCACATTTTCCTATGTCATTGGTACCGACATGTACCAAAACAGCAGACTCCTCCTCAGCACTATCTAAGACCTTATCTAGGTGGCGCGTGAGGTCCGCTACCTTCGCACAAGGCAGGCATGTTACCAGGCGATCCTCACGTCCACCAGCCACCCAGCTATCTACATGCCTAATGATCGATACTATGGCGTATGTTTACTAAAGGGCGGCAAATGTACTGTCAACGTGCATTATCAGCGCCCGTGAGCAGTTAACGCCGTGGAAATTGCTGATAATGCTGGTTTAACATTCAGAAGCGGGGTCCTTAGTGCTAAGGTAAAATGTGGTAGTGGGTATTAATGGGGCGGAGAGTGGGCAGGGATAGGGTGTGATACTCTACTGGGTTGTGGTACCATGAGTTAGAGCCCCCAGCGCTGGGAACCCTAATGCCAACTGAAACCTCGAGGAAAGAGCCATTTCTGAGGGGAGACAGCCTATTTAAATGTATGCAATGTGCTTCACCCATTGGACTTCCCAAATATGTGATAGTAGTGCTCCATTGACAGAAACAGCCTAGTGCCCTATTAAGAAAGGGCACAATGATGTTGTTGCAAAATTAGCAAAAGAGATGTCAATGTGGGTGATGCAGTGGGGCTATCTGGCCCACTAGGCTGACAAGGCTGCTGTGATGTCTGGTATTTTATTTTATTTATTTATTTGCATTTATATGCCACTTTTTCCAGGGATCAAATGTGTTTATATTAAACAATAACGATATGAATTACATATAACAAATCACAAACTATGTACAACGAACAATAAACATGGGACTGAGCTTGTAGTGCTGTTATAAACTATGTACAATGAACAATAACTTGGGGCTGGACTTAAAGTCCACTTGTGGGCTAATTACAATGAGAAGGTGTTTGTGCCTTCTGTATGTGTGTGCGGGGAGAGTTATGTTTTATTTTCTTATTCAGCATGTGGGTGGTCCTGCACTTATAGCATCTATGCTGGTTGCTGGAAATGCTCTTTTATGGTGTTTTTCTGCAAGTGCTGTAGGGATTTGGTGGCATTGTGTTAGGGGGAGATGAGTGATGTGATTGATTATGTGTGCTTTAGTTGTGGTATTAGGTACTTTGGTATAGTATTAGGTGGGGTCGATGGTTGAGGTTTCAAATGAGTTTCCGAAATGCTGTTTAAAAAGATGTGTTTTTAGTTTTTTACAGAATGTGGAGAGATCTTTGATTGCTCTTAGTTCATTAAGTAATGTGTTCCATAGTATGGGTGCAAAGTGTGAGAATAATCTGTTGTTAGTGGCTTGATTGGATTTGTGGAAGTCTGGAGGGACTGCTAATTTATTCTATTTGCATCATCTTCTTATTCTAGAGTCTTCTGGTTTGGTAAGGAGTGAGGTGAGGTTGGATGGGGCTATTTATCTAATGAGTTTAAATGCTGTCATTAGCATTTTGTAATTTATATGACTTTGGACTGGGAGCCCATGTAGTTTATATAGAACAGGTGTGATGTGTTCTGTTATGTGGGCATTCCAGGCTATACAAGCCGCAACATGCTGGGTCATCTAGAGTTGGTTTAGGATTTGTTTAGGTAGGCCTTGTAGGATGCTGTTGCCAAAGTCGAAGTGTGGAGTGATTAGTTCCTGGAGGAATGATCAAAAGTTGTGGTTGGGAGTAATGGTCTTATCTGTTGCATCATTCGGAATTTGTAATAAATTTTCTTTGTAGTGAGTTTTATGTGCTTGGTCATACTGAGGGACTGATCTAAGGTGACCCCAAGATATTTTACTTCATTTTTTACTGGGAGGTCAGTCTCGCTAAGGCTGAGTTTTGGGGTGGTGCACAGTTTTGGTTCCTGGTTATATGCATTCCCTCCATTTTGCTGAAGTTGATCTAGAGATTATGACTATTGAGCCACTTTGATGCTTCCCTGAGTTAGTCTGTAATTTGGGGAGGGCTGGGGTTAGTGATGTTAAATGGGAGATATAGCATTATATCGTCCGCATATATGTGGTAAACTACTTGGAATTTTTTAAAGATGGTGCAGATTGGCTGGAGGTATATGTTAAAAAGTAGGACTGAAAGGGCAGAGCCTTATGGTAGGCCTTATTCTTGCTCGTATGGTTTTGATGTGTGTTGTGCAGTTTTGACCTTTTGGGTTCAATCTGCCAGGTATGACTGGAACCATTGTAGGACGGTCCCTTTTATCCCTATTGTTGGAGTCTGGTGAGCATTATGTTGTGACTGATACTATCAAATTCAAAGCTGATATTTAAGAATATAAGGATGAATGCTTGTCTGGTGTTGTCTATGCCAGTATCAGCTTATCAAGTAGTGCAAGGAGGAGTGTCTCAACGCCATGGCATGGCCTGAAGTCATATTGGTGTTCATCTAGGGGGGAGAATGCATGTCCATATGGACCTGAAGTTGGATTTGAACTATTTTCTCGATTACTTTGGCCATAAAGGAGAGGCTTGATATTGGTCTGTATGATGTGGGATTGTTTTTATCTAAAGAATTGTTCTTCAGGATGGGGTGGATCATAGCTTGTTTTAGTAATGGTGGCATATGTCCTTCTTTCAGTGATGAGTTAACAATTGTGAGTATGAAGGGTGATAGTTTGGACTTGGTTGCCTTTATCCAGCTGACCAGGCATGGGTCTAGACTAGATGTTGTAGTATTGATTTTATCATAGAATCGAATATACTCCTGCGCTCTATCACGTTAGTTATATACCGTAATCCTATGGCACTAGATTCATGAGGAAATTTTTACGGGTCTCAGACTTATAATAGCATGAGTTTCTGGATTGTTTTTGTCCAGTAACACGCTTATTTGCATCAACGACCCTTTTTACTTTCTATCCTCTCAATTCTTCTTCATGCAACCAGCAACAAAGTGTCAAAAAATGTTTCACTTCAGTCTTTTAGAGAAAGATATTGTTTAACTCACATTGCTGTAAGTACTGCAGATAGTCCATTGAAACAAGATATATTTGAAACCCTAAAAACAATGAAAAAATATTCTTTAAGGTGCCACTTAACTCGCTATGCCATAAGGTTTCATCCATATACTGCAGTTCTTCTGTTTGAAATTAAAAATCCCGACGCTATTGTTTGAAGCGCCTCTGCGTTTCTCAATCCGGTTCTTCAGGGGACTCTTAAAGTGTCGCTACTAATTTAAAAGACATAAAAACACCCATCCATAGGTAAACTACTATAAGATGTTATCATATGAAAGCTCCACATGCTACCTCTCAAAAAATGCTACATAAAAGCAATTACCTCAAAAAGAATGATGCTGCCCACGTAGAAATAACAGACCTTCAGTTCCTCATGGAAACTGTTTTTGCAGTCTGCAAAAACGCCGCGCATGCGGACTTGGGATTTTACCACAGTTATTTAAACTTCTTTAGACTCCTCCCATCCGTTACTGAGCGTGAGATACTTTATACCCGTGAAATCCCTTTTTTTTATATTAATAGCGTAGACATTCTTACTATAAAGAATAGAGTTTAAGACGTGTCTAAGAATTTTTTAGGAACAAACACCCCAATCAATTGCCAAATTTAACCCCGCTGGATGAACGGAACCCAGTCGGTGTATCCAACGCTGTTCTCTGACTATTAGAGTATGGTCCCTTGTCTTGCCACAGGACCCCATCTGCACCTGTTCAATGCACCAACAGCGTAAATGTTCAAAATTATGAGCTTGAATTGTACAGTGGGCTACCAGAGGAGCTTCCATCCTCTTGCACTTGATCCTGCTCTCATGCTCTTTCATACGAATTCTGAATTTTCGAATTGTCTTCCCAATGTACAGCAAGCCACACGGGCACAATATTGCATACACCACATAAGTTGAATCACAAGTAGTGTCACCCTTTAACCAATAGGTCACTCCCTTGTAATTAAACTGATTTAATGTTTTAGAAATATTACAAATGGTGCACTGGCCACATGGATGATGACCTACTGCTTCTCCATTCTGCATGATCGAGTGCTCCATCCGTAAAACCGCCGGGCTGATGTATTCTTTCAAATTTTTACTTCGTTGCCACACGCAGCGGATACTGTGGTGCTCCATGCTGGGTAGTGTTTTCAAAACCCTACTGTTCTTTTTGATGCTTTTCTGTATGCTCACACTAATCGGAGAATACTTGGTTACAAGATGCACAAATCGTGTGTCTGATTCACTTCGGGATGACTAAGAGTTCAATATTAGAGCTCGATCACAATACAAAGCTCGTTTGTAAGCTCTGGTGACCACTCCCGCTGGATAACCTCTCTGAATAAACTGTGTTTTTAATCGCTTCGATTTCTCTTTAAAATCTTCACGGCTAGAACAGTTTCGACGATATCTTAAAAATTGTGAAAACGGAAGCCCCTCTTTAAGTCTCGGAGGATGAGCACTGTCAAATTGTAAAAAGGTATTTCTATCAGTAGGTTTACTGAATACTGTAGTTTCCCAGTGATCCAACCCCTTAGTGACCCGAACATCCAAGTAAGTAATACTCTCTTTACTAAACTCATGTGTAAATCGTATATGAGGATCACATTGGTTAAGCCAATGAATGAATTCAGCTAGTTGATGTTCAGTGCCACTCCAAAGCAAAAAAACATCATCAATATAGCGGAGCCAGGTTTTAATCTGTTGCGCTTTGGGGGCTTGAGACATCCATTTTTCTTCGAAATTGCCCATATATAGTTGGCCACGGAAGGAGCACATGTGGCTCCCATGGCTACGCCACTCAGCTGATGGTATAACTGCCCCTCAAAAATAAAAAAAATTTTTTGTAGGGCCAACTGGGCTATTTGAGTTAAAAATTCAATATGTTCCATACTGAGGTCTCCCCTGCTTTGCAGAGCTTTAATAACTATTAATATTACAAATAACATAATAAACTAGGGTACAGAGAACTATTTACATGACTGATATTCACATGTATCGTAAGATAGTGACATCAGTGGCTCTTAACTACAGTGGAACCTCGGTTTTCGTGATTAATCTGTTTGAAAAAGTCTGACTAAAACCGAATGTATGAAAACTGAAGCAATATTTCCCATAAGAAATAATGTAAATCCAATTAATCTGTTCCAGACACCCAAAAATATTAACAAAAAATACATTTTATAGAGAATAACTATATTTTTACATACAGAAAACTATGAGAAATAAATATAAATGACTAATGAAATGGATAAATGAACATTTAACATCACTTTTACCTTTATTGAAGACTCTTGTTGGCATATGGAAGACAGTCAATCAGCAAGAGAATCAAAATAAAGAAAATCCCACTTCTGGCCACAATATGGTGCTCCATTTTCAACTGTACGAAAACTGAGACAATGTACGAAAACTGCGACAAAATCTCAACGAAAAAAGTCAACAAAAACCAAATCGTACGAAAACTAGGGCATCCGAAAACCAACGTTTGACTGTATTTACAATCTTGTTCAGCAGTGTAGGAGGTACAGAGGAGTATTCTTATCTGAGGAAAGTAGGAAGGGGCGTTTAAGTCTTTAGTTGGGGGTTAGTGGGATGTGGGTCTGTGGGTGGGGGTGAGTGCATTATAATATTCGGTAAAGAGTATCATTTTCAATTCCTTTCGGAAAGTCTGGATATCCTTGATAGATCTTATATAGTCAGGGAGGGAATTCCAGAGGGTGGGGGCTGTGTATCTGAAGGCTCTCTTGCCAGTAGTGTGTTTTGTTTTTCGTATGGAGGGTGGTATAGATAGGAGATTCTGGGTATTGTGGTGGCAAGACTGTAATAGAGCCAGAGAAAATGGTGAAAAAATAGTCATTTTCCTCTGAGCAAGGAAATAGTTCAGGGAGTTTTAGGGTTAAAACTCCAGCTAAAGAAAAAAACTGCATTCACAGAGCTGTTGATAGTGAGCCACGCCCCAGCTCCAAGGTAACCAGGGGAGGTGACGAGGATTACCCAGGGGTGGAGCTTGAGGCTATAGGGCATTCACACTCATATAAGCTCAGGGAAGCAGGGAAGAAAGGAGAGAACATGAAGGAAGGGGAGAACACGAAGGAGGGTGCATCCACCGGGGAGGAGATTTCCACTAGGAAAGGAGAGACCCCGGGTGAGAGAGTGATCACCAGGGAAGGTGTATCCAAAAGAGGAGACTCTTGCAAGGAAGCAGGAAGTAAGGAAACCAGGAGGAACCCTGTGAGAGGAAGGTGTTCCAGCAGCTGTCTGAGGAGGAATCCCTATTGCACGCCGCATTCAGGAAGCTCTAGTTCTGAAGGTAGTTCAGCTTGTAAGAGAATTACAGCTGGCTGGGAGGACGGGAGAGTTTGCCCTGTGGAAAATGCTGGTTATGAGCAACGTACGGGAGTGTCCTTAGGAGAGCCGGTAAGAAGTGTGTCCTCTTCAGCAAAGTCTGGGAAGAGACTGGGTGCTAGAAGAAAGGTGAGCACATTGGAAACCTTACAAAGTTTGATAAAGGATAAGGATCTCCTCAAGCCTTCCAGTGTCCCTCAGCGTAGAGAGGAAGCCCAGTGGGGAAAGGTTTTTAAGTTGTTACAGAAACTAAAACCTGCAGTTCCAGACGCTGAGTCCAGCCAGGTGCCAATTGACTTAGAGGATGAGGGCATGCAAGTAGATGAATGTGCTTCAGATAATGTTTCCTCGGGTTCAGAAATGGATTGCTCATTCTGTGTGTGCCAGAAGTGAGAAAGCTCTAAGGTTTTAAAGAAGCTTATCTAAGTGCTTAACCTGCTGGAGAATTATGCAAATGAAGTGCTAATGTTCTTGTGCTAGCCAGGAAGATTCAAAGGACTGATTTGAATGCTTGCAGCCTGGAAGCAAATGTGTAGCAGCTTGAAGGAAAAGAAGCAAATCTTTAGCAACTTGTAGAAAAGAAGTGAAGAGCTGTATAGAGCTCAGCTGAAGAGGAGGTTTGTGCTGAACCAAGCCAGGAACCCTAAGCTAAAATCTTTAATGAAGGAAAAGATTTACTGCTATGTTAAACAAGCTGAGAAACAGTGCTGCTGTGTTTGCTATAACAGTTTGCTATGAAGTTTTTGTTTCCTTTTTCAACGGCGAAGCATCCAATTTATGTTGTCGTAATTGTGAACTGCTGAAAAGTAAAGTTCATTGGCTAAGAAGAAAAAAATAATACATTTCCTGTTTGCCTTGAAAACCCCGGCTATTCTTTATTACACAACTACACTACCCAGCAGCCTTGGCTCTGGGAATCCAATTAGCAGAAAAGGGACATTAAGAGGTGACGCCCTCTACTCCTAGGCAACCGCCTAGCCAGTAGGGGGTGCGACAGTACCTTTTCTCATGCTTCTTACATTGGTTTGTGTGTGAATCATAGTGGATAGGTGAGAGGGGGAGATATCATTGTGTAGTTTGAAGGTGGTGACTATCTGTTTGTATTTTATTCTGACTGCTATCGGTAGCCAGTGAAGATTATAAAGTATTGGGGTGATGTGGTCAGTGAGGCTTGATCTGGAGATGATCCTGGCAGCTACATTCTGGGCCAGTTGGAGTGGTTGAATGGTTTTCTTGGGGAGACCTTGGTAGAGACTATTGCAGTAGTCTAGGTGAGGAGTAATCAAAACTTGGGCTATTGTTCTAAAGTCTTGGGATTCGAGAAATGGTGTGACGTGTTGTATGGTTTTTAGTTTGTAGAATATTCCTCTGGTAGTTTGTTTGATTTGTGAAGACATACTAAGAGTTCTGTCAATTAGGATACCTAGGTATTTTCCCTCCTGTTTAACTGGTAAGTTGGTGTTATGTAGGTTGATTGTTGATGGTGGGGGGGGGGGGGGTGAAGCTCAAGTTTCTGGTAGTGAATAGGATTTCAGTTTTTTTGAAGTTTATTTGGAAGTTGTTTTTGTTAAGCCAGGATTCTGCTTCAGTTATGCAGTCGATGATATTGTTATATTGAGGGTTTCTTATGTCTACTGTTGTATACAACATAATGGCATCTGCATAAATATGGTAGTGGATTTTGTGTTTATTGAAGATTGTACAAATGGGCTGGAGATACAGGTTAAACATGAGGGCCGAGAGGGCCGATCCTTGAGGTATATCCTGTTCTTGGGGGAAAGTGGTGGATGAATCCTAGTTGATTTTTACGTACTGGAATCGGTTGGAAATGTATGATTCAAGCCATTTTAGTATTATACCAGATATGCCTATTTGAGCCAGTCCTGATAGGAGGATGTGGTGATCAACATTGTCAAATACTGAGGAGATATCAAGAAAAACCATGATAAAGGCCTGGTTTGGATTGTCTAGACCACAAATGAGGGTATCCAGTAATACTAGTAGGAGGGTTTCTGCACCGTGGTAGGGGCGGAAACCATATTGTTGGGCGTCAAGAGGGGTGTGCAGGTCAATGTAGTCTTGCAGTTATATTTGGACTACTTTTTCTATTATTTTTGCTAAGAATGGGATATTAGCTATTGGCCTTTATGATGTGGGGTCATCTTTGTTGAGAGATCTGTTTTTAAGTATAGGGCGAATGACAGAGAGTTTAAGCGTGGTAGGCATTATTCCTTGGTGTAGGGATTGGTTGACAATATTAAGTAGGGTAGGTGCTAGTTCTACTTTAGTGGCTTTTATCCAGGGTACTGGGCAGGGATCTAGATGTGAGGTGGTTGTGTTAATTTTCGTTATTGTTTCTATAAGTTGTTTCTCTTTAATGGGGTGGAAAGTGTGCCATTTGTCGGTGAGGGGGTGGAGTTCATTGTATGGTTGGGTATTTGAGTTGGTTTTTCTTTTTAGTTTAGCTACTAGGTGTTCTGCAATGGCTTGTGGGTTAATAGGTGTGTCATATGTTTGGTTTACGTGGGGTTTGCATATGGTTTTTACAATTTCGAATAGTTCTCTTGGGCACTGGATAGCGTTGTTCAGAATAGTGGTGTGGGGTCCCTTCTTTGCCTTAAGAATTGCTTCTTTATATGTATTTAGTGCTGTGTTATAGAGTTCCTTCTTTTCAGAGGTTTTCCTGGATCTCCATTTTTTCCTCTAGTTTATGAAGGTTTCTCTTGAGGTTGCGTATCTCTTGTGAGAACCATTTTTCAGTTGGCCTTCCATAGGTTCTATTGATGGGTGATATGGACTTCGCAGCTTTGCTAATTGTTGTATTCCAGTTTGTAATTGTGTCATCAAGGTCAGGTATGTGTGTCTTTGCTATTGTGTCTTCAGGGTTGTGTTTGTGTGTATTTAGAATAGGGGTCACTTCCGACAGGAAGGCGTTTCTGTCAAATTGTTTAAATAGTGGTTTGTGGTGGGGTGTTTTAGTAGGTGTCATAGTGCATTGAGGGATTGGAATAGCCATTATCAGAACTGTGCAACCTTCAACATTTCATTCAGCAAGAGTCCACACACTCAGCTGCCATACTGAGAAGCTGCACCAACCATGACTGAATGGCAAAGCATGTTAATAGCACTGGCACACTGAGCAGGCATTGACAGTGCCCGAGTATTGCAGAGCATGTTAATAGTGCCTGCACACTGAGCAGGTGTTGACAATGGTGGAACATCACAGGAGACCTGAGGTGCAGGTAAGAATGCCAACCTGCACCACTTTTGGACAGTGGGGTCATGTGTGTGTCTCCAGAGTAGTGTGAGCCCCAGCAATGCACAGTGCGTGCATGTGGTGACCAGGTGCTATGGCTGTGCATACGACATGCTGCAGGTTAGCTATATAGCAACCCCTCATGCTGTGTGAGACACCATTCACAAGTAGAAGGTTAGTTTGTAGTACGTAGTTGCAACCTGTGGCTGTGATACTGTAATGCATTCCCAGTTACATCATCAACAAGTCCCATCTCCACAGCATTCCCCTACACTTACCTCCCAACATGACACTGTTATGCATCCCCCAAATAGTCTGCTAGCTTGACTGGAGTGAGCAAGAGGGACACGTGTGTGTGTTGCAACCTTCATCTCTGACCGAGCCTCCAGGCCTCAAGATGCACCGATTTATATAGGTGAGAGGCCAGAGTAATGCCAACTGCCATAACAGCTGTATCCATAGCAACAGTGTCAGCCCACCTGGCACAGCTGCAGCCTATAGGGAACAAGGCTCAGGAGGAGGGTCAGTCTCTGTGAATGTGTAAACCATTCACTTAGTTGGTAACACTGGCAGGGATCTCCAATTTCCCTGTATATACGTTGCTGTTGTCCCATGCTGCATTCACAGAGTGGAAGTGAAGGGACTCTGTGCTTAATGCAGTGTATGCACATACAATGTTCCCTCTAATTTTCTGTAGGCTGTGTGCGCATAAAATATCAGCTGTGCAGCTTTTGAAGGAAGGTTAAATTTTTGTGTGCCATATAACAATGCTCGGAGTTATATACTTTAAAATTTGACTACACGTCAGAATACAGTATGTACACCACATTGATTTTAATCAAATTAAATGAAAATAGACAATTACTAAATGAAGAGGAAAATTTCTAGTAATTACAATCACAACTTTTAAATTTTAAGACGTCTGTGTTTTTTATCAGAATCAGAACCATAATTTTTGTGCGCTCTGTTGTAAAGTATGTGTGCTCGCTCGGCGAGGTGTGTGCGCATGCACACACACACAGCTTAGAGGGAACAGTGTGCACATACAGGGAGGTACATAACAGGCAAATTCGCACATAAGAAATATGACCTTGACACTGTCTACTGATCATTGGCCAAAACATCCAGCAGTATATTATCTATTAACCCAAATGAGAGTCCAAATGCACCTGTGTGCTTGATTGGGACAGTGGGACACTGACCTCTGAATGGTGCGTGCACACTTCCAGCTGCTGAAATGTGGCACAAGATGTCATGTTGGCCTCTGCAGTGCCCCCCACCATATGGGACGGAAGTTCCTGGAGGTGTAAGTTGGGGTTGGGTTGTGGGTGGGGGTAGAGGTGTGGGGAACAGTACCATACATGTTTAGTATGTGCCCTTCATAGCTGGCATTGCTGGCCAAAGCCTATGTTCACATGGCCAGAACCTATGCAGCCTACTCAGTGTCTGCATATTTTACATCAGAAGGTCTGCATGACAGCCGTACAGATTTCCCATGGGCACCAAGTGTGACAGTCACAAGGATGTTGTTAGAGTACAAGGAGGCAGGGTATGGTGGTGTATGTGTCACCAGCAACTGTTCCTACATCCAATCACATGTCCAACCTGCCATGATTCCATTCACTCTTCGGGGGGGTGGGGTGGGGGGAGGACAGTGCATCTGCAGCATGGGAGAGTACATATGCTGGCCAGGTTGGGAGTGTCCATGGCTAGGGACATGACATATTATGCGTGTACAGGCATGAAACTAGGTGCAATGCCCACTGCTCAGAGCTGTGTAGGGGGACACCGTATTTGTGCATGTGCCAGATGTAGACCACTGTGGGCCAGCATGCACTATCTGCCTGTCTCTAGCCCACTTTCCACTGTCCCTCACATTTCATGTGCTCTCTCCAGGGACAAGATAAATGGGTACATAATGAGGAGAACATAGTCTCAAAATGGGCCTGCACCTTAATGTAAAGAAGACAAAGATCACGACAACTGGCATAATCAACAGGTTCATCGTTGAAGGAGAAGAAATTGAAATCGTGAACAACTTTAACCTACTTGGATCAACTATCAATAAAGAAGCAACAAGCAGTCAAGAAATCAGACGACGCATTGCTCTTGGCAGAATGGCTATGAAAGACCTAGATAAGATTCTCAAGAGCAGAGATGTCTCTCTCCATACAAAGATTCGACTTGTTCAAGCCATGGTATTTTCCATAACATCATATGGATGTGAAAGCTGGACAGTGAAAAAGACAGACAGGAAGAAAATTGATGCCTTTGAATTATGGTGCTGGCGGCGAATACTCTGTATACCATGGACTGCCCGAAGAACAAACCAGTCGGTACTAGAGGAGATCAAACCTAAGCTTTCTTTAGAAGCTCAGATGACAAGACTTCGACTTTCATACTTCGGACACATCATGCGAAGAGAGAGATCATTAGAGAAAGACATCATGCTTGGAAAGATAGAAGGTCAACGCAAAAGAGGAAGGCCAGCAATGAGATGGATCGCTACAATAACAGCAGCTACGGGTACCAGTCTGTCAACAATGAGCCGCCTGACTGAAGACCGAACACAATTTAGGATAGCTATCCAGAGGGTCGCCATGAGTCGACTCCGACTCGACGGCACTTAACAACAACAACAATGAGGAGCAGAGGAGTCTGGGTATTGCCTAGAATAGAGCGGTTTGCACAGGATGTATTTGTGTCAGAGGGTAGCGCAATGACTGAGCCATCTTAGCATGGCCTAGGTGCACACATCCGATCATGCTGAAAAGCCACTCTCACTCTGACCAATCTATGACCATGTCACAGCTATATATGTGCATAGTACTATATACTATCAAGCTGTAGTGATATGCGGGCTGGTTTTTATTTTTTTATGGCAGACCCGTCACTACTCAGGCTGCTGGTTGTCCATGGTGTGTGTGCACAACCAATGTGTTCATGATAGTTATGTGCACATACAGCATGTGGTGACAAGTGAACTGGGCACAGATGGTATATGAATGGCTGACACAGGATAGTGTTGCCCAGCAAATGCAGGCTGCCTGGGATTGATCTGGGTGATTTCAGTTCCCAGAAAGTAATGATTTCAATTCCCAGAAAGTGAGGCTAATAGCTGTTCTTGGGCTGTTAGTAACCTGCTGGTAACTATGGTCTTGACAGGCCCTTCTCTTTGGTGTCAGTATCCATCCTTCCTGCCTAGACAACACTCATGGTATTTGGGTTTCTTGTCAACATCTGCCGCAGGCTTAGGGAGCAATATCAGATTTTATAGGTGAATCCCTGGCCAACAGGAGCAAGATACAAGGTGCAGATAAGACAAGCCACTCCGGCCTGCTGCAATTGTACAGCATACCAAGTTACTAGCATCACACACTGCAGACAATACCTGTAGCACACTAGCAGTGATAGAGATCTGCTTCAGAAAATGGAAAGTCCATCTAATGGCGGGCTTGCTCTGGGGACCAGGTGATGTGTGCCTTCCCTCACAATCAGGGTGCCTGCAGAAACAGGTCATTTGCACATATGGCAGCTGTCATGTGCATGAAACACACATTGTCCCTGCATAGTGCAGATGTGATGGATAACTGCATTCTCCATATGAGTTCCAATTCTACGGTGCATCATTGGTAATGGAGGGGCTAACCGATACCGGCACCCAGGGCTCTAATTGAAGCCATAGCGGTGGCTGTGATCACTGGAACACTGCCCGGTACCTGCTTGTTGTCTATGATGATGGTAGGCATGTGCATGGCTCCTGAAGAGGGCAGGATGGTCAGTGATGGACCGCAGGGCTCATGAATTTGTTTTGCATTAGGTGTATGTGCAGTTGTACCTATCTTGCACTGTAGAGCAGGTGACAGGGGACTATACGACCTGCACATGTGCTGCCTCTGGGGTTACTGCCATACTGTGGCACAGTGGACCTCTATGTGCAACTGTTGTTTGGTGTTGGAGGTACAGTGGGGGAAGGGCATCTTGATTTCACATGTGGATTGGCCTTTGGCTAAGGGATGTATTCTGCAGCAGTGTATCTGTTATGCAGCTAGTGTACTGAGTGTGCAGTGCAGGCTCTGACATATTCACCCTGCAGATGTATGACACATGAGTTGTCCATGATTCAAATACCCACATAGCTGGTATTGGGACTTCCCTGTGACGCAGCTACACTTTTTTCACACACACTACAATGGCATTTGTGCAGTCACATCAAGTACATAGGGCATGCAAGGCCATGATGCACTATCATCTACCACCATCCATCCTTTAGCCCATCCATCAGCATTTGCCCGTTATGTACATTCTCCTGCTGGCTGCTACACCATGGCCCACACAGGAACAGTTTTAATCATTTGCATGTATCACTCACACATCTCCTGTGAATGATCTGCATATCACCACTCCTGCTCAATCTCCTTTTGATGCCCGCATCATGTGACTGCTGTCTCCTCCAGGGGGCACCTCTTCCCAATCCTATGCGACACACAGACATTACAGCGTATTATGTCGGTACCCCTCACTGATATAGTACACCTGCCTCCCACATGCTCATCCCACTTATTGACTGACATGTAGAATACATACGGATCCGATGGGTCCATCAGCTCTTCCCTTCCCTTCCATGCATCACTTCATATTTGACTTTCAGAAGGTGCTGATAAGTGATACCAAGTCTCTTAATGCCAGAACACCTACTGCCTACCCCAGCCTTTACCGCACGATGACACCTTTACTGCTGCCATTACCACTTGCTAGCATGTGTGCCCTTAACACTCTTTAGCAAACATACCCCTATGTTTGACTGAAAGGAGGGGACTTATTTAGACACCTAAATTAAAAGCCTCAATTTTGGAGCTCAGCTTTTTTAAAACATTGGGCCCCCAGGCTCAACTGGTTCTGGAAATCCCTCACACGAATATTCATTTAATTCAGTGTCTTCCCAAGCCTGCTCTATATGCATCTCAGTGGGAACAGAGTGTGTCTACTACTGAATTGTGCTGGCTTTACCTGCTGGATTCCTGCCACCTCCTTCCACCCTTCATTGCTTCAGCCTTCTTGTGCTTCTATGTGGAGATGGAAGCAGACAACTGGTATTTTAAATTTTCAAAAATATCTCTTTTATCCTGACTGGTGGACTACAGAGTTTCTAAGAGCCAAGTCTTTGATCATCACCACTAGCGCTGCTACTGACCCTAGGGCTCTCTGGAGAATCAACTACCTTTCCCACGTTCCATGCCTATCTCTAACAAACACTGATGTGATTGAATGAGCGAGAAACTGTTTACATATATTGTGTTAGAAGTAGGGAGTTTATTGTTCACGTACAATACAGTGCACATACATTACCCAATAGCAGAACAAGGAGATGGTGGATACTGCAGCAGTGCCAGTTACTGCAGTCTGTATAGACCCAGATCATATAGAAATTTTACAAGTGAAGGGACTCTCACCTATGCTAACTCAATTGGTGCTTGCCCTGCCTACTTCTGTCTCTACTATTCTCTTCTTAGTTTATTTTCTATCAAGTTTCTTACTATGGAGTCTGTCTACTCTGTAGCATAGGATTTCATTTTAATCCTTTTTCCATCTAAAGCCTACATCCTCCTAACACAAGCTTCTCTCCTTCTAAAAAATCCAAGAGAGAAAAGACATGAACATGGCGTCGGTCTCTGATTCATGACGGTATCATCACTCATGAGAGCTGGAAGAAGTGAAGCTAGGATAGTGTTGTTTGGCTACTTCTCAACAACCTACAGCAAGGTAAGTCAAGTGGCTCATGCTTCTTCCTTTTCCCTTCCTGAGGTGGCTCTGCTCTGGCTGTCAGGCTGACTTGGGATAAAACATGTGATCCTCAGGAGCATGCAGCTGAAGCATGGGAGCTGCATGGCCAAGCTTGAAATCAATGGGCAGCATAAGTAGTGACATGCCCCAGGCAGAATGGGATGTGTCCCTTGTTACAGACTAAATGCCTTATTCTGTCCATAGGATAACTATCCAGTGGTTTCAAGCTTGACTTTATAGCTCCTGCGGCTTCATCTGCAAGTCTTAGGGGTATGTTTACTAAACTGTGTTAGTGCGATTTGCGTTAGGAGCCGCGGTAGAGACAGAAACCCCAAATAAGGACACACATGGGTGGTACATCGTTGCCGAGAACGCGCCGAGAACACGCGCTAGAAGGCACCATAAATGAACGAGCGCTACAGGGCATGTTACCGCATGTTAATCTTAAGAAGGCGCGCAGGCATACAATCACAGCAACAGAGCTGTAGCACAATGCTTACAACACTGACTGATGGTACAGCGGTCATGGGTTCGATTCCCCAGTGGGCCTAATGTATAAGGCTGGCTGAGGCAGCACCCTTTACATTTAAGTAGTGATTGTTGAGGCATTTGACATGTATTTTAATTTGTGCTGCCAGCAAACACACCCTCATGGTGGCATAACCTAAGGTGCTGCATAAGGCACCCCATAACGCACTCCATAGGGCACATTATAAAGTGTACTGTCTGCCAAGGCACCCTATAATGTCCCCTATAGGACACCTTATAAGGATGTGAACAAAGCCCTGGCTGGCTGCAGGACTGCACGTCACCACACAAACTGTCTGCTGTGGTTACCAGGATAGGGTTAACCCACCCGTACCCATGATGCACTGCACATGCAAATCAGCAGTCGAGAGATGGGCACAAGATTGGGTATGCACCCCCATAGCACCTCAGCCAGGTAGGGGGAACAGACCATGTGTGGTACTGCCACAGAGTAGCCACAGACAGTCACATTGTGCGGGTACTGTGCCCACCCTGAGGTTGAGGTGGGGCGCCCAGCACCAGGTCCACAGCACCTTTCATGGCTGAAATGTGCCATGCTGCAGGTCTTTGTCAGCGTGTGATAGATAGTTCCATTAGACACACCATGGATACATCTGTGCCCTGCTGTATGTCTTGGTCATGTTTAGTCCTTATGGGCAATGATGTGCCCAGAATAGTGCATATCCTGTGTTGGTGCCATGGTTACCTGCTGTAGGGTAGGGTGTATGGACCCATGGGCAGATCATGTACCACCACACAGCCCACCCTCTGGGGCTCAGGGTGGGAAACAGGACCACCCACCAATAGATCCACAGCCTACCTCCCTGCAATGGTAGCAGTAGAGGGAACCATCAACCCCAGTCCTGCTGGAGAACAGACAGAGCGGTACACATCTGTAACGCAATAGCGGACAGACAGCAGGCCTGGAAATGCTCACCTTCCCCCCACCATTATCTGACATTCCCCAGCAGCAAGCCTCCAGCCGCTGCACTCTGCAGGGTGGTGGTGGTGGTGGTGGTGGTGGTGGTGGGGGGGTGTCTACTTCCCCAGCAGGACTGGGGTTGATGGTTGACTCTACTGCCATCAGTGCAGGGGAGAAGGGAAGATAGTATGGGGATCTGTTGGTGGGAGACCCGTGTGTGCACGTCACTAACTGTGGCAGACAGCGATCTCCAAGAGGTTTATGCAGCACCTACCTATTTCACAGGTTATTGCTGCTTTGGAGCTCTGGCATGGCCGCATTCAGCCATGCAAGGTGTTGTGCATCTGGTCCTGGGTGCATCATCACACACTCAGGGTGGGCATAGTAACCGCACAATGTGATGGTGTTTAGCTACTCTTTGCCGTTTGTCCACCCACTCAGGGCACCCTACCAGGCCGAGGTGCTGTGTGGGTGCACAAGGACACCTCCCCCTACCAGGCCGGGTTGCTTTAGGGGTGCAGTTCCCATCTTGTGTGCATCTGTGGACAGCTGATTTGCATGTGCAGTGCATCATGGGTACGGGTGGCCTAACCCTATCCTGTTTACACCAGCAGACTGTCTGTGATGTGACGTGCAGGCTATCTGCAGCCAGGCAGGAGTTTGCTTACAGCTATAGAGGTGTAGTCCAATAGTTATGCCACTGCCTGTGCAGCCAGAGGTCATGGGTTCATACCCACAGTGGGGTTCTGTGATAGGGTTTTCCAAAGCATTTTTTACATTTACTGTACATATGTTGATGCCTGCAATAACACCCTCAGCTTACTGTACCCATAAGGTGCCTCTGAGGGTGCTTTATTGGGCGCCCTATAGGGCACTTTATGGTTGGCATCCATATAGGGTGCACTATACATTATCCTGTGTCGCAACATACATGCTGCCCTATAGGGGACATTCTAGGGTGCCTTGGCGGACGGTGCACTGTAACATGTGCCTTATGGTCCGCCTTATGTTAACATGCTGTGAGAGTGCGTTTGCTAGTAGTTATCACAAAATAGAATTAAAAAGCCTCCTAAAGCACTCCACAACATAAAATATACTGCCTCAGCTAGCCTTTTTCAATGGGCATTGTGAGGGATTGAACCCCTGGTCCCTGCACCATTGGTCAGTGTCTTAACCATTGTGCTGTGGCTGTGTTCCTTTGCTTTAGCATCAGTGCGCCGCCTTGTGGCCATCAGCGCGCCGCATCCTGCTGCCCACAATTAACAGTGCGCCGCATCCTGCTGCCCACAATGAACAGTGTGCCGCCTTATGCCGCCCCACAATGAACAGTGCGCTGCCTTATGGCGCCCCAAAATGAACAGTGCGCCGCCTTATGCCGCCCCAAAATTATTTTGCCTCCTGACACACATTTCCACATTCAAGGTGGTGCCTCAGCCAGCCCTTTTGGGCTGCACACACACACTGGGGGATTGAACCCGTGGCCCCTGCACCATTGGTTATTGTCTTCACTGTTGTGCTACGGCTCTGTTCCTATATGTGCCCAGCTGCGCCCCACTTAGCCTTCCCACGCGCTAATGTGGGCCACGCACATTAACGCGACGCGCACACATACGGTCTTTTCTTTTCCTTTTTCGGCCTGAACCGCCCACTCCTTATATGGCACAGGCACACTACCGCGGCCCCGCACGTTAGGAATGTTTAGTAAACATGCCCCTAGATGTTTGAGCAAGGGAGTTATGAATTCTGTTATGCTTGCATTGCAGAGGGTACGTGCTGCTGTATTGAGGGCTAATTGGAGCAGGAAGCCTGTTGTCTTAGGCCTTGGAGGATGAGGTTACAGTAGTACAGATGTGGGAAGATGAGATCTTGAAGGACTGTGCAAAGGTTTTGATGGGTTAGGAGAGGCTTGAGGTGTTATACAATCCTGAGTTTATAGTATATACTCTTGGTGATGTTTCTTATGTGGGCAGAGAATGCTAGGTGCCGATCGAGGATGAAACCCAGATATCGTATCTCTTGTATATGAAGTTCAGCTCCATTTAAGCTTATGGTATCTGGTGGGATGAAGCTACCGTCTCTGGTGATATATAGGGTTTCAGTTTTGTTGAGGTTTATGGTCATGTTGTGGGTGATAAGCCATGAACTGATTGCGGTGAAGTTTGTGATGTCAGGGTTGCGTGTATTGCTAGGTGCATAGATTATGACGTAGTCAGCATATATATGGTAGTGGACATTGAATGTTTGTATGACTGTGCAGATCGGCAGAATGAAGATGTTGAATAATAGTGCAGAGAGGGCTGATCCTTGGGGACATCCTTGGATTTGGGTGGTATGATCTTGACTTTGTAAAGCCTGATTTTACCTGAAGTCGTCGATTTGATAGATAAGATTTGAACCAGAGGGGTTCCCGCTAGTCCTATTGTTTGCAGTCTCTTGATGATTAGGGTGTGAGGTATGGAGTCAAATGCTGCCTTGATGTCGAGGAAGATAAGCAAATAACTTGTGTGTGGTCTGTTTGTACCTGTTATTAACTTGTCTAGGAGTGCTGTTGTGAGGGATTCTACTCCTTGGTGGGGTCAAAAGCTGTATTGTTGGGTGTCAAATGGGGAGTGTGTGTCAATGTGATCCTGTAGCTGGCGGAGTACAATCTTTTCTGGTATCTTGGTATAGATCTGTAGGATGTTGGTTGATTGATGTCAATGGTTGTTCCTTTTCTTATTGGTCAGATGGAGTCCATTTTGAGTACAGGTGGTATGTATCCTTGTTGTAGAGAGAGCTGTTTGATCTTGTGGATTGTTGGTGAGAGTTCTTGTCTAGCAATCTTGATCCAGCTGACTGGACATGGGTCAAGAGGGGATGTGGTTGTGTTGATGCTGGTGATTATATCTTCTAGGTGCTCAGGTGTGACTGTTGAAAATGTCTTCCAAGTGGGTTTCAACCATTCCTGAGGTGGGCTATCTAGAAGGATGTTTGTGGTGTTATTGTTGGGGGAGGTTAGAGTTTGGAAGTAGTCAGCCATCTGCTGTGAGGTCAGAATTGTTCCTTCTATTTGCTGGAAATTATCTTTTGTGAGGGACTTGACAACATCAAAGAGTTCCCAAGGTTGGTTGATAGAGTTTTGGATCAGTTTTGTGTAGTATTCTTTTTTTGCTTGTAGTGTGGCTGTTTGATATTCTTCGAGTTTGGTTTTGTAGGGAGGTGAGACTGTTAGGTGTTCTGGAGCTTCTCCATTTCTTCTCGGCGGCTCTAAGGGTGCACTTCATGTTTGTTAGTTGTGTTGTGTACCATATTGCAGATCTATGTCTTTTTTGTAATAGGGTCTTGGGTGGCATTGTTTATTTTTTTAATTTATTTAGCTGTATTTATATTCTGCTTTTCACCGGGTCAAAGCGGTCAATTGGGGGATACATTTAACACGAGGGGATATGACACACATACATTAATACTTACAGGGAACATGGGCAATGGAGGGTTAAGTGGCTTGCCCAAGACCACAAGGAGTGCCTATAGGACTAGAAATCCCAGTCCCTCCGGCCTGAGATTGCTGTCCCCAGGTGGGACTTGAACCCCCGGCCCTCCGGCCTGAAGTACCTTGTCCTAACCACTAGACCACTCCTCCCATTGTTGCTGTGTCAGATATGGTTTTGTTCCATGCTTGCATGAGGGAGTCGAGGTCTTCCGGAGTAGATTGGAGGTCAGTTAGGATTTTCTTTGGGAATTCTTTTTTGTCGAGGTTTAGGAACCTGTGAGTAGTAGGTTCAGAGTTGAGTGGATTCCAATCCAGTGTGCTGTGGGGTATGAGGAAGGAGATTACTTTGTGATTGGACCAGGGGACATCAATGCTAGTAGTGGGAGGTGAGATGGTGGTTTTTGATGGTATTCTCTAGCAGGAAGGTCAAGTTAAGGGTGTTTCCTTTGTCATGGGTAGGTTGAAGAATGAATTGAGCATAGTCTAGGGCTTCCATGCCTTCCAGAAAGGTCTTTGCTTTGTTTGGTGTGATGGAGGTAAGGTTGAGGTCACCGAGGAGGGTGAGGTAGTTGGTTTGTAATTTTTATTGCATGCTGCTTTTATTAGTGTGTCAAGTTGGTCAGGGATGGCACTTGGTAATCTGTAGGCAAGTATGATGGTTATGCTACCATTTGTTATTGCTATTGTGTCCAGTCCTTTTTCTGAGGTCTTGGTGAAGGTGCGGAAGTTGAGGATTTTCTTAGCTAGGATGAATATATCTCCTCCTCGACGCTGCATCCATGGTGAGTGGAATAGACTGTAGTCATGTGGTATCAGCTGATTTAGCAGGACATTATCTGGTTCACTGAACCAGGATTCTGTGATACATAGTATGTCTATTTTGTTGTCCAGCAGAAGGTCTGTGAGGAGTATTTTGTTTCTTGCTGATCTAGCATTGAGTAGTGTGCATTTCAGGTGTGAGATGCTGTGTATGTGTCTGTGTGTAGGTGAAATGTATGTGGGTGCCTGTGTTTTAATGTGTATGATGTGGTGTGAGGGTCTGGGTTTGCTTTGGGGGATGGTATGGGGTATTAGGATGAGTGGGTATGGGTATGTGTGAATAATAGGCAAGAAGGTATAGATGGGAGTAAGAGTTGTGGTGGTAGTGAGGAGTGGGGTGAGGCAGAGAGCTAGCAGAGCCATAGTTGTGTTGATGGAGTCTGCTGCAGTGTTTTGCTGGAGGTCAGCTGAGGTGCTCTGTTCAGCGTATCTGTGGGAGCTTACCAGTTGGAGGTGAAAATGTGAGGTGCAGGTTCAAGGATGTTTTGTGGTTCTGATGTGTTGTGGTTTCTTTGGTGCGTGGATCTTGGTTGGTGATGAGTTCCTTTTGGTGCAGGAGATGATCCATGCCAAGGGCCCTCTGGCGAGGCCCTCAGGGATGGGCCCACTAGGCACAGGCATGTCTTTGGTGCTATAGTTTTTAAAGTCCTGCTGCTGTGGATGATTGGTGGTTGAGCGGCGTGGGGAGGAGCTCCTTCCCACACTCACTGACTATCGGTGGCTGTTCCCATGCCCTTGGCACTGTAATTTTTAAAGTTCTGCTGCTGCAGGACCTTAGCCACATATATTTCCCTCAAACACAGCATAAAATTCTTATCACCTGGCATTGATGTCATGGTGTCATAATCCCCTTCCACACATCAGCATAGGCCAGCAAGGCTACTGGCAGTGAAACCACATCATTCACCTACAAAGTTCCATCACTGCAACTCCAGGAATCACATCAAAATAGAAGGGATTCTGCCTTCATACACTCTGCTTCTGCAACCAAAATGGAACTGCCTGGACTTACTCCTGCTCTGAATTCTCATAAATTGATTTGAGGAGGATTTCTCAGTGAGGTGAATTAAAGCTGTCTATCTAAGTGGGCAAACAACCCATAGAGGGCATGGCCAGAGGTGGAACAGTGTGGAGAGTATAGGCTTACACTGTCTCCTACTTGCTCCAGCTATCTTCTTTTCTGCTGCATTCAAACAACTTCTTGAGTGTTTCAGAGTACACTGTACAGCTGTCAAATATACTCTTTTATGACAAAAGATAGCCACAAAATCTGATATGTGACTGCTTATCGCCTACTGGAAGCCCAAACCATGACTTCTTGGGAACTCTGGAATTTGTTACCGGAGGATGTAGTAAAGGCTGTTAGTGTAGCTGAGTTTAAAAAAGGTTTGGACAAGTTCCTGGAGGAAAGGTCCATAAACCATTATTAAGAAGGGACCCAGGATATCAATGCTTGACCCAGTACAAGCATTGCGGAACCTGTGTCTTTTGGGGAAACTGCTAGGTACGTATGACCTAGATTGGCCACTGTTGGAAACAGGATACTGGGCTTGATGGACCTTGGTTTGACCCAGTATGGCAGATCTTATGTTCTTATGTAAAATGTTTACATACAGTGGTAACAGTTTATAGGACAACTGTAATAAATTAAATATAACATTTCCTCGTTTCCCTTTTATCAGTTTTCTTTTTCTGTGATACCTTGATTTCCATCCTGGAATCACTGATGAAAGTGATATCTTCTCTCCAAATTCTTTCCACCTCACCCGCGTTATTCTGCAGAAGGTAGGTGTGATCCTGGCAGTTGTGGACAACAGAACCTAACAAGAGATCATAAAAATGTGCATGGGTGAAAACAATTTACAAAAATAGAAACAATAAAAAAAACCATGTCGACAAATAAAAGGTAGTTCTCCTTGGACAGCAGGAAAAGTCCCCATGTATTGGTCACATCATCTAATGGAGCCCTGTGCAGGAGTATTCCATGCTCCTTCTAGAAGCTTTTGGAACCTCCATCATGCATGCACATGGCTTCCTGTCCACCACTGTGGTGCCATCTTATCCTCAGTCTAATCAAAATGCTGGGGAGAATTCAACTCCTAGGGGAGGTGGGAGGATTGTAAGGAGTTTTCCTGCTGTCCATGGAAAACACCTACTATAGGTGAGTAACCACCTTTTCTCCATTGACAAGCAGGAAAAAGTCCTCATATATGGGACTCCCCAGCAGTCCAAACACAAGAGCACTACACATTCGCAAAAGTCAAATGCACAAGTCCAGAGCAAGGTGCTAAGAAGTAAGGATTTTATTGCAGTACACAGAAATCCATGTTAGCGCTGTGCAAATCTTTTCCATGGAGACTGAGCACAAGTGGGCCACCAGCACAGTCACAGTTCTCACATTATGAGTCATGATATGACCCTCAATCCTAAGACCTGCCTGGGCATAAGTGAAAGAGATGCAGTCTGTGAGCCAAATTGACAAGGTGCATTTTGAGGTGGCAACCCCCAGCTTGTTGGGGTCAAAAGAAACAGAAAGCTGGATGGACCTTCCATGGGCTTTTGTCCGCTCCAAGTTGAAGGCTAATGCTTGCTTGCAGTCTAACATGTAGCGCAGTTTCCCCTTTGTGAGAATGGGGTTTTGGGAAGATTTTGGAAGGATGATTGACTGGTTAAGATGAAAGTCTAGAAAAGAGCATGGTTTCCTCCAAGATATCTGTGTGAGGGTTGTACTCGTTTCTAGCACCTATGCCGAAGAGGAAGGGCAAGTTGAATTCTGTTGTCAATACCACCACGGCTCTAATTAAGATAACATAGCTCTGACAGCTAAATTAGAGTTGCTTGAGAATTCTGCTCGGGCCTCAGATCTATGGGTATTAAATTTCCCTATAATTTTGGGCACTCCACCAAGTGATTTGTTTAAGAAATATTTGTGTAAGATTCTCTTGGTTCCACAAGAGTTGATGCCGCCAATTTCAAGAGCATTCTACCTACTTTTGGGAAAGAAAGAACTGGGATTTGCAAATGTGGACATAAATATGGCTGTGCTTAATGTTTCAGATATTTTGAGTTCACCTAGTCCTGTAGCTTTATTAGTAACATGTGCATTGGTATCGGACAGAGACTGGCTACTCAGACTGTATTATGAGAAGCGGTCATGACCTTTTTATGGAATTAAAGTTTCCATGTTCCCAGATATTTCTAGGGAAACACAAAAATGGTGAAAGCAGTTTCTTCTATGACTGCTTCTGGGAGTCACTTGCCATCTACGATTTCCGTGTCAATGCCTAATTGTTTATGTCTCAAAGATTTATATTTTTTCAACCAGTTGATCTGTTGGCATTTATTAGTGCCAGGTTGCCTGTAACCTCTCCCCCCACTGATGGTGGTGGGGTTATCTGACCATGTGTAAACTGTAAGAATGCCTCGGTCCCTCTGTGACCATCTTGCTTGCCTTGTATATTTTTTCTGATCTTGCAGCTGGGCAGTTTCTCCTGTCTTCCTGCTGTTTTGTTTTATGCTCTTTCAGTTGTGGACTACAAGTATTATCGTCAGATATTTACTCTTATTTCTTTTTTCCTTTTTATGTGAGATTTACTTGATGTTATACCTTTCTGTACAAACTTGTCTTGTTAATTATGTAAAATTCATAAATATTAAAAAAAAAAGATGAAAGTCTTAAACACTTTCGGAAGAAAGTTGGAATGAGTATAAAGGATATTTCTGTTTTGATTAAATTTTGTATAAGGTGGATGAACCACTAGGGCATGAAGCTTGTTCACTCTGTGTGCTGAAGTGACCACCTCCAGAAATAAAACCTTCCAGATCAGGAATTTCAGAGGACAGGTACTTAGTGGCTTGAAAGGAACTTTCATCAGCTGCATGAGAACCACATTGAGGGTCCTAAGACACTGGGGGTGGCTTATAGGGAGGTTTTAACAGAAGTAAGCCCTGCGTGAAGCAAACAGCCAAGAGGTATACAAAGTTGGGTTTACCCTCCACACCATGGAGAAATGCTCCAGTAGCATTTAGGTGAACCTTTACAGAGTTAGACTCTGAAAGGTGTAGAAGATACTCAAGCAGTGTTTCTGTGGGACAGGCGTAAGGCTCTACGGAGCATTCCTCATATCAAACAGCAAGCCTCTTCCACTTGAATGAATATGATTTTCTTGTTGAGGCCCTCCTGGAGGCCAAAAGGACTTTGGTGACACCAGCCGGCAGACTGAAGGCAGACAACGTTAACCTCTCAACATCCAAGTTGTAAGGACCATGGATTTGATGTTGGAATATAACATTGCTCCATTCTCCTGCGATATCAGATCCGATGCTTGTCTGAGCTGAATTGGTTTCTGAATAAAAACTTTTAGAAGTAGAGGGAACCATGCCTGCCTGGTCCAATAAGGCGTGATGAGCATTATCGTACCCTTGTCTGATCTGAGCTTCAGGAGGGGCTAGCAATGAGAGGTACTGGAGGATACGCATACAGAAGACCCTCCCCTCAATCGAGGGGAAAAGCATCCAAGGCTAGTTTGCTATGTGACTCCACACTGGAACAGAACTGATCCACCTGGGCATTCTGAGGAGTTGTGAAAAGGTCTATCAAGCCGGTGCCCCACTCTTGAAAGATGTGTTGTGCTAAATCCCTGTGCAGGGTGCATTTGTGAGGCTGGAGGACTCAACTCAGCCTCTCTGCCAGTGTTTTGTTTGCAAGGCAGGTAAGTAATTCTCAGCTCCCTCCTGTGAGAGACGGCAAAATTCCACATTCAGTTTCTGGACCCCATTCCTCCCAGCTTGTTGATATAAAACATGGCTACTTGATTGTCGATTTGAATTAGTACAATTTGGATGGACAACTGATCTTTGAAAACCTATCCATTGAGGTGAGCTCCCCATCCCACCTTGGATGCATCTGTCATCAATAATTTTTTGGGGGGGGAGGGGAATTTTGAAGGGAATACCCTTTGCCAGATTGTTTTGAATATGCCACCAGTCCAGAAACTGAATGAGTGGAATGGTGATGGACAGACTTTCTGAGATTCCCTGTGGCTTGTGACCACTGGGTACTCAGTGTTCATTGAGCTTATCTCATATGGAGATGTGCCAAGGGTTAAGAACATAAGAAATGCCATACTGGGTCAGACCGAGGTCCATCAAGCCCAGTATCCTGTTTCCAACAGTGGCCAATCTAGGTCATACGTACCTAGCAGTTTCCCCAAAAGACACAGGTTCTGCAGTGCTTGTACTAGGCCAAGCATTGATATCCTGGGTCCCTTTTTAATAGTGGTTTATGGACCTTTCCTCCAGGAACTTGTCCAAACCTTTTTTAAACCCAGCTATACTGTACTGGTGAAGCCATGTGGTTTAGCCATGTTAATATGGCGTGAGGTGACACCTGCTGAATGATTTGAGTCTCCCGCACTATCGCTGTCAAACTGAATCTCAATCTTCTGATTCCATGGGACATTACAAATGTCATCAGTGTAACTTTTGTGATGGCACTTGGGAGGAAGCCCAATGGTGCTATTAACAGATGGGTAGAGTGTATACTAACCATTTTGCTACTTCTTGGTTGAGTACTTTTGTCATATATTTAGTACAGTGTCCATGTGGGCTATTGTACGTGGGATGGACCTGCCAATCTTTGAAAGTTCAGATGGGTAAACACTGTTCTAAATTAAAAACTCAAACTCTATCTGTCCCGATGATCCAGCATCATGTCGATTTCAACCATACTTTTTCTTAATTGAAGTGGTGGGTGATTGATCATGTCCTCCCTTCTATTCATGGCAGGGAAAAGTTACTGCGAAAGCTCTCAAGATATCATAGGTTGTCGGATCATAAACTTTGAGCAGTCTTTGCTTCATTAGGAAATGATACTGTTCCAATTTTTTTGAAGGAAGAAACTGGATACTCATGATATCCTTCAAGAACATGCCCATGTCTAGCTGATAAGAGGCCATGCAGGCCATGAGCATAGAACTCTGAAATACCTTCTTCCCAAAAGAATCCAGTGTCTGAGCCTCCCTCTTTGGAGATGTCAACATCCAAGCTGTGAGGGCTGAGGATTTGATGTTGGGATGTAACATCGCTCCATTCTCCTGCAAAAACAGATCTGGTGCTTGTCCAAGCTGAATTGGTTCCTGAATGTAAAGTTCTAGAAGTAGATGGGGTGTTGAGGAGTGAATCTTAGATCTTTTGGATCTTTTGAGAGCAGATTCAACTACCAATGAGTGGTGAGGAAGCTGGGGCTTCTACAAACTGGGAGCTTTTTGAACTCTGTGCATAGAGTTGAGCCTTCTACTGACTGGAGGTGCAGAGAGGGGGAAGTCTCCCACATTCTCATCTATACTCTCTGAAGGATGTGGTGCATGGCCACTGTCACCGCTTCGTTGAGGCGGAGGAGTACTGAAGGATCTTTAGTTCTTCTACCCTGGGCTCATCTTCAGTCTCCAAAGAAAATGCTATGACCTTAGCCATTTCTGCACAAAATCTTGAACTGCCATGTCCTCAGGAGATGACTTTCATCTCTCACAAGGAGGAGAGGTCAGATGGGAGCTCTGGGGATCTATCTTCCAAAAAACCCTCAGATTCCTCATCCATGACCCAACCTTCTGATTTAGCCTCAGAGAGGAAATCAAAGTACTTGTTCTGGATTACTCTTCTTCCCTGTGGCGATCGGAAGCTCCTCCGGGAGCACTGATGCACCAAGGACTTCCTGAAAATCAGGGCTGTATTGGATCCTGATGACCTGAAAGTGATATCGGCCAGGCAGGTTCCAGTGACAGGGCCCTTCAATGCTCCAATGCTGATGCCTCTCCCCAGGGTCTCTCCCGCAGGCACTCTATGCTTTTCGAGGATAGGTTGGATGCCTGTTAGCTCTCATTGAAGCACTGAGGTGCTACATGGAGAACAGATTTATGATTCTGTCCTCGACATCCTTCAGAAGGCATCTCTCCAGATTTGTCATCTCCAAGGAGGTGGGCCTGCAGCAGCATTGGCCAATGTTCCTAGAATCTGGGAGGGGGTATTGGCAGACTGACCTCGGCTATCTGTAGGCCATTGCTGCCACTCCAGTGTTTTGGAGGTTGAGATTTCCTCCCTTTGGGGCAGTTTAGAGGGGAACTCTTGCAAACCCTCCATGTTCTCAACACCATGCCTCAGAGGGCTTTGACTCGATGCACCAAAATCTTCACCTGATACTTGACATCTTTCCCCTTCAGTGTTGATGAAGATGAAGTTGAATCCTTCTTCACCTTTGGGTGAACATTGAGCGATGATCAATACTCCAGGATTAGGTGCTCGGCTCCAAGTAGGCTCAATGCACCACTAGTGTTCAATGTAGCCTTCGTAGCCATAAAGACCGAAGCCACCACTGCCGATGGATTGGACTTAGATGCACCAAAAATGATTTCATGCAGCCCTCGTTTTGTTATCTACATGCACGAATTACAATAAGAGTACTTGTGATTGGGTCCCAAGCACTGGAGGCACCAACTATGTATGTTTGTTATGGATATGGTCCTCGAGTACCTTTTTAAACCTGCTGGCAAGATTGTGGGGCATATCATTCAGAAAAATAGTCGCAGCAAAATCAAACAAAAATGGGAGGGAGGAGTGGCCTAGTCCTTAGGACAAGGTACCCCAGGCCAGAGGGCTGGGGTCTCAATTCCCACCTGGGGATAGCAATCTCAGGCAGGAGGGACTGGGGTTTCTAGTCCTATGGACACTCCTTGTGGCCTCAGGCAAGCCACTTAACCCTCCATTGCCTCAGGTACACATGTAGATTGTGAGCCCTTTAGGGACAAGGGAATATATCCAGTACCTTCTTGTAGTGATTGAAAACTGCTCTGATGCCCTTCAGCCTGGGCAGTATATCAAGAAATTGCATAAACATAAATGACTCCATTCTCACAAAAAGAGATGAGCAGAGCTGCAGCCTGAGTGCTAATGTCTAAGGTGCTGCAGAAAACAAAGGAAACTTTAAAATAACAAAAACATTAAACTAAGGAAACTAAGAGGACGAAGTAGCAAACCCTCAATGGCAGGAGGGAAACCATGGTACAAAAGCCAGAAAAAGCCCACAGTAGAAGATACTCTTAGAAGAAGTGAAAACACGCCTGAGGAGTTAAGTGGAAAAAAACAGACTGAGGATAAAATGGTGCTGTGGCTTCTAGAAGAAGCTACTGTGTGTGGCTCCATTGGATGATGTCACCCATACATGTGGACGTTTCCCTGCTTGTTCACAGAGAAAGCACATTTCTCCCTTTATCGATGTCTGAAATTCTGATACAACGCCTACTTAAATTATGTGGATAGGAGCTCTTTGGACCAGGTGTGGGATGTGAATTGGTTTAGTTTTCAGGATATCACTAATGAACATGAATGAGAGATTTACATATAATCAAGGCAATGTGAATACAAATATATCTCAGACATGTTCATTAGGGATATCCTGCAAACAAGACACATTTTTAGCCTTCAGTGGTGGAAGCTGGACATGCATGCTATAGACACTCTATGAAGAGTCAGGGTCTTTCTTCCCTAGAAACTACTATCAAAAGCTTAAACCTCAATCCATGCACAAGCACACACCTCTAACCCTGTGAGGGAGGGCTACAGCAAGGAAAACGATGGGCCCGATATTCAGCGGCAGCTGCTCGGGTGAGTGTAGTGCCTAGCCATCACCACTAAAGAGTTAACCCGGTATCAGGTCACCGAAATTGAGTATCTGGGTTGGCTGCAGCAGCCAGAAGCTAACTGGGCAGTGGCGATATTCAGACGCTGCCCAGTTAGCTTTGGTGGAAAAAGTTAGGACAACCTTGGCTTCACCTAACTTTCACTGCTGAGGGATAACCGGGCAGTGGCTGAATATCAACGACGACCAGTTATCCCTGTGCACTGCCCCCAAAATGCCCCGATACTAATCGTGTAGCATCAGAGCGTATAGCAGCGGCATCCGGGGATATTCAGCGGCGCTACCCATGTGAGTGCCACTAAATATCCTGCTTAAAGACAGTTACATGGATCACAGCTCTGTAAACCGTGTAACTGTCTTTAAATATCGGGTCTATATTGCTTTCATTTTGTTTTAGCAGAGCATAGTTTGGTGTTGGAAGTATGTATAGCAGTAATTTTCTTACAGCTTATTGTTAAAGCCATTTCTGTGCTACATAAGTCTTACCTTTGTAATACCAGCCATTTTGAGGACAGCAGTAGAGCACCACCTGCCCAGGCAATAACCGAGAATCCTTTTGTTCGCCACCTTTCATGGCCGTGGACGTGGTACATTCATTGGTGTCAGCTCAAGAAACAAGAGGACAAAAAGTAAATTAAGGTATAAAAAAGCTGAAAAAATATACAATTTATCTACAATATTATAACATTATTTTACATATCTTTATAGAAATGTACCTGTTCCTCTCAATATTCATAGGAAGATACAAATATTCTGAGTTTGAATGTATCCATATCAAAAGACTTAACGGCTCTTTTTAATTAAGTGTGCTATGCAGTTAGAATGGGTTTCAGCAAACACTAACCATGTGCTACAGCCCACAGTAGCTGATTAGTGCCTGGCCATCAGAGTTAACACAAGCTGATTTCCATGCTGTGAATCATGTGCTAGAGAGTGAAATGAGTGGGTTAGGGGCAGAGAGTAGGCGTGGTGCGCACCGCACCATCAGTGCATGGATATTCATTGTGCACTAGTGGTGCATCTTGCAATTAGCATGGGTGTAACTATTTCCACCTCAACAGATGAAGCTATCTGCACCTGTGGTAAGAGCGTCCTGCATTACCATGCAGCACCGCAAGTTGCCTATCGGGGGAATGTTGTCCACACTCCCAACAGATAATGCAGTGGCTTTCCACTTAGGGGTATGTTTACTAAACCATCTTAATGTTACCGGCGTTACTTGCAGTCTTACTGTGATGAATGCCATATAAGGTAGTGGGCGTTCCGGTCTTAAGGTAGCATTTCGGGTTATCGCGCGATAAAGTCCGCTATCGCGCGATAGAGGGAGCCGTGGCACATTAACATGCATTAGCCTTAATTAGGCGCACTGACCTGCAACTACAGCAACAGAGATGTAGCACAATGGTTAATACATTGATTGATGAAACAGGGGTCATGAGTTTGATTCCCCAGTGGGCTAAATGAGTAAGGCTGTCTGAGGCATTGCCCTTTACTTTAAATCAGTGCTGTCTGAGGCATTTTCTTTTTTAATTTAAATTAGTGCTGCCAGCAAACACACCCTCACAGTACCGTAACCTAAGGTGCCGCATAAGGCGCCCTATAAGGCACTCCAGAAGGCACATTATAAAGTGCACTGTCCGCCAAGGCACCTTATAATGTTCCCTATAGGGCGCTTTATAGGGCACCTTATGAGGCACCTTAAGGTTACAGCACTGTGAGGGTGTTTTTGCTGGCAGCACTAATTTAAATTAAAAAAGGAAATGCCTCAGACAGCCCTATCAAATAACACCACTGTGGGATCAAACCCATGACATTGCCTCCACAGTCAGTGAAGTAACCAGTGGGCTACATCTCTATAGCTACTAGCAAGCCCCTGGCTGGCTACAGAAGGACTGCAGGTCACCACACAAACTGTCTGCTGTGGTTACCAGGATAGGGTTAACCCACCCGTACCCATGATGCACTGCACATGCAGATCAGCAGTCTACAGATGATCACAAGATGGGGTATGCACCCCCACAGCACCTCGGCCTGGTAGGGGGAACTGACCGTGTGTGGTACTGGCACAGAGTAGCTACAGACCGACACATTGTGGGGGTACTCTGCTCACCCTGAGGGCGAGGTGGGGCGCCCAGCACCAGGTCCGCAGCACGTGGCTTAGCTGAGGTAGGCTATGCTGTAGGTCGCCATCAGTGCCAGTGTGTGATAGGTAGTCCTTGCAGGCACACCTAGGATATACCTGCGTCCATCTGTAATTCCCAGTCATGTCTAGGCCTTGTGGATTATGATGCACCCAGAATAGTGCATATCCTGTATGGGGTGCCATGGTCACATGACAAGTGAAGGGGGGTGTTTGGACCCATAAGTGGATTATGTAGCACTACCGAACCCACCCTCTGGGGCTCGGGGGGGGGGGGGAGGGAAACAGGACAGTATCTCCCACCAACAGATCCACATTCTACATCCCTGCAATGGTGGCAGTAGAGAGAACCATCAACCCCAGTCCTGTTGGGGAACAGGCACCTTACAGGGCAGTCAATGCAGATCTGTACACATCCATAAGGCAATGGCAGACAAACAGTAGGCCTGGAAATACTCAGCTGCCCCTCACCACTATCCGACATGCTCCAGCAGCAAGCACAGTGAGTCTCCAGCCACTGCACCCTGCAAGGTGTTCCAGCCATACACATGCTAACTGCAGACAGTCTGCTAGCTAGTCCATAGTGCATGCTCCTGGCAGAAATGTGAGCACACCCACCAAGCAGATAAAGCAGTGATTGGGCCCCAGAAAAGAGAACCCATAAATATCACTAGAGAGAATTAGTATAGAGCACTATGGGGGAACCTAGCTATGCCGTGGTCACTGCTCAATCAGGGTGAGAGTGACCTCCCAGCAGGACATTCTGTGGCCACCCTGTCCATGCAGGTGGTGGCCGGGAACTACAATGTCCCAGCCATTGCCCTATGCCCTGTGCAGATGCATCCTGCGCAGGCCACCCTGTCCGGGCCATACCCACAGTACCTTGCTCCTCATTATGCACATTGGCAGGCTAACACTGGAAACAGTGCAAGCAGTGTGAGCTCAGTAAGGTGTAGGCAGCTGCAATACACTGGATAGACAGCCACACACTCCCACACCTATGCCAGCATTGTGCAACTATAGAGGCTTTTGGCAGCCCTGGCCAACACACCAGTCCTGGGCACAACCAGTGCAGGCATGGCTATGGTACGCAATACTGTTGGGGTCACTATCCGGGGTGGTAAACACTGTCAGAAACCAAAACCGAAACACACTCCACAGATATCAGAAAGGTTGCTATGATGCAGCTCTATCAGAAAATTGTGCTTAACTTACAAATTGTTATCTGTCATTACTCATAGCAACCTTTTGATATATGTGTAACGTATTCCCAAGTTTAGGGCGGCATTGCTAAGGTATGCAAGTGCTAGTATTGGGAGATGCTTCTGCGCACAGGGCCCAACAGCCTGACTCTCCATGAGGCTTTGGATAGTGGAGCCTATGGGTGTGGGTGTTTATGCCCCTGCTGGCCGCTGCTGTAGGGCAGAGGTTCCCAACTCTGGTCCTTGTGGGCCAAACACTGTTCAGGTTTTCATGCTGTCCCTAATGAATATGCATGAGATACATTTGCATACAATGGGGGCGGCGCATACTAATGCAGTACAGGCATAGTAATTAGGGACAGCATGAAACCTGAATGGTGTTTGGCCCTCCAGGACTGCAGTTGGGAAACTCTGCTCTAGGGATTGCACATGTTTATGGTGTCTGTGCTCTGTAGGGTAAAATATAGGTGTTTCAGGCATGTTTATTTTATCTGCAATAAAGGTTCCATCTTTATTACCACGGTTTAGTACTGGGTAAAATATGGAGAAAGGGTTGGTAGTAGCCACAGCTGGGACTTGAACTTGTGACCTTCTGCTCCTGAACACACTGGCTGTGTGTACTGCACCACACTGTTGCCACAGGGACAGATCATTCCCTGGGGATACCATGACTGTTCGTCAGACAGACCCTGTCTGTTGCATTGCACGGCACCCACCTAAACGGGGCTAGGGCATGGTCTGCTGTGGGCAGATGCCACTGCCCCCTCCGCCACCAGCACCCCTCCACAACCATGCTGCCATGCCATTATGCTAGTGGTTCTGGTGGTACACAGTCCCTGGCCATCCAGTCTGCCAGTAGGCAGCTGCCTATGGTATGGGTTCTCGGGTAGGGGTGCCTACATTGACAGGCGCGCTTCCCTCTGCACCACCTGTCAATGTTATGTGCCCTTGGGGGTACCTGCTGGGTAATCTCCCCTGTGACACTGTGGGACAGACACTCGTGCCCATGTTGGACCCTCATCAGTTGCTGTCTGGCTGCTCTACATTTTCAGCATTCCTATGTGCCACCTAGGCATCTGCCTAGTCCGCACTGTGCCCCAGCTGCACCACAGCATGTGCGGCCTGCAGCCCTCTGTATCCCATTTCCAGTATCTGTACAGTTGCCCTTTCCTACATGCCCACCCTGCTGTTGCGGCACATGTGCACGCCATAATAAACCTGCCCAATATAAAGGGAAAACCCTGATCACCGCTATTTCAATGTGGGATCATTCACCTTGTAGGGGGACAGACCATAGACCCTTCCAAACATGATATCTTCTTTTTTATGATTTCTCTGTAGTGTTTCTTTTATTTTTATTTTATATTTATGCAATTTTACAACAAAATCAAGCAAAAGCTTGTACAGAAAAAGCAACCACTGCATATAAAATACATATTAAGTCATATTACAGTAAGTAGGAAAAATAAAATATTATACACAGGGTTAATTTAGCCCACAATACAGGGGAAGTGTAAAGAAAATAGATAATTGAGGCTAGGTAGGGCCTCATCTCATTTTAAGAAAAAATATTGCTAACACCAAGAGGGAGACGCGGCTCGGAACATATTTCATATAACGATGAATTATCCTAAAGGTGATGAAGTCAGCAGGTGAGATGAAACAAACAAAGATAAATCCTCAGGCTGAGAAAATATATACTTGTTATCCCAATAGTACACAAGGCATTTACAAGGAAATCAAAGTATCATTATAGCCCCAATAGAAAGAACACCAGGTCTTAAAAGCAAAAAAGCCTTCCGTCTCTTTTGGGTCTCTCTAGATACGTCTGGAAAAATAGCAATTTTCTGTCCCAAAAACAATACATTTCGCTTCTTAAAGTATAGCTTCAAAACCCAGTCCCGGTCAGAGGAAATAGCAAAAGTGACCAACAGAGTAGAAACCTTAATGTCAGTTTCTTTGGGAGACTGTAACAAAGCAGACACATCTAGAGTGTCCGCTTTGAGAGCCCCCAAGTCCAACTGATTCCCACGCTTAGCTACAGGGAGACAATAAGCTTTTACTACTGGTGGCAATATATTTTCAGGGACATCTAAAGACTCCTGTAGATATCTTTTAAACAAATCCAAAGGGGAAATACCACTAACCACAGGAAAATTTAACAGGCGTATATTGGACGCCCGAACAGCATTTTCCAAAGTTTCTAATTTCCCACGAATAGCAACATTGTCTTTCACAATTGAGTCAGTTAATAACGAAATTTGGGAAACTTTCTGTTCACCAGTATTTATCTTCTCACCACACGCAGTCAAGTTCTCCTTAATAGCCTCTGTTACAGTCTCCAACTTCTCAAGACGCTGGGAAGACATGGCCATCTGTTGAGATACCATCGCAGAAAGCTGTGAAATCGCATCTCAAATTGATTCCAGGGAGAACACCTTTGGATGTTGCAAAGGGGCAATTCGAGGCAAATTTATCACTGCCAAGGGACTCCCCACCGCTGAAACTCCATTAAGCTGTAACTTCACCTCCATCTCCAACAACTGCCGACTAGACCCATCCACAACCTCCGATGCCAGAGAGGACTCTCCGGAACTCAAATCAATCGGGGCCCGCGCCGGCAAGGCTACTCCCACTCCTTCTGGATAGGCTGGCTCACCACTCGATAGAAGTGGTTCCAGGGGGGGGGGCGGAGCCTGATGTCGAGCAGGGTAGACGCTTAGAATGGTGGCTCCGGGGAGATTTGGCAAGAATCCTGACAAAAGTACCTTTCAAGTGTGTCAGAACTGCTGCTACAGGCTACGGTACCTTTTCTGATGACGGGACCTAAGCCGCAGCGCCTTGACTATGCAAGTGCGCTAAATAGCAACGCGAAGCGTTCTAAAACGGAGCCCATCTCCCCTCAAAAAATGGCGCCCGCACGTGAAGGGCCTGATACTCTGCAGGAACTTCTCACGGAAATACGCGGTGTCAAGGAATTAGTTAAGGCTAATGGAGCGTCGCTGAACACCGTGCATGATGAAATCGCAGAGCTACACAATAAAATTGAAGGCCTTTCACTGCGACAGGATAAAATGGAGGAAGTTCTCTCTACTCATGGGGCTCGCCTGGAGAAAGTTGACAAAATCGAGAAACAGCTCCGGGCGCTTCAAAGAGAGGTGGAAGACAGTAACAATCGGGCGCGACGCAACAACGTCCGAGTGATTGGCCTACCCGAAGGGGCTGAAGGCAAAGATATGAGGGCCTTCCTAATCAAGATGATTCCTGTGGTTCTGAATTGTACCTTTGAGAAGGATTTCGAAATTGATCGAGCTCATCGAGTCCCCTCACACGGTATGCCGCAGAGCTCGAGACCGCGGCCTGTTATCTTCCGTGCCTTGCGATATCAACAAGTGGCACAGATCATGGACTTAGCGCGCGCACGTGCGCCCATAGAATTTGAGGGACATAAACTCTCCTTCTATCCGGACTTGGCCAAACATACAGTGAACAGGCGTAAAACGTTTTTGGAATATAGACCCCGTCTACAACAGCTACAAGCGCGCTTTGGTCTGTTATACCCTGCAAGAATGCGCGTTACCCTCCATAATCAGACCAGGACCTTTGATGAACCAGATTCGCTTTCATTCTACCTTGACAAAATGGAGGCTGCTCAAATGCGCTGAGGAACCAAGCGTCGACGGTATGGTCAAGACTGCCGGAAAACGGCCTGATTGCGGACATGTTTTGTCAGTGACTCTGAACTCTCCGTGTCTGCGCTGCTGAGGACATTTATAGATTATAACTCTGATAGTCATATCGTTTGGCGGGTGATCTAGTGTTATTTGATGTATGCTGTGGTTTTCTTTTAGTAATTAAGGGGAGATGGGATTTGTGTTGTTTCTGTTTTTATTGAATGTTGGCCTTAGTCGCGGCGAGGGTCCGCCTTAGCCGGATCCCCCGAGCCAGCCCTGCCGCTTTGTGCTCACCGGTAATCTATAAGGGTTTAGTTTCTCCTCCAGGGTTTTTAACTACATCTCAGTTCGGTAAATTTAGAGCTTTAGATAAAGGCCTACACTGTTCAAAGATGGGTACAGACATGCTATCCACCGCATATGTATTTTCCCAGATGTGCATAGGGAGCTTTGTCCAGACCTCAAAGGGTCAGATAAATCGTCTGCTTCAATGACTCCTTTCAAAGTGTTATCCTTAAATGTTCAAGGGATAAATAACCCGGTTAAGAGAAGAAAGATCACTGATTATGCGCGCCGAGAAAACGCAGATATATTGCTATTGCAGGAAACGCATTTAAATCAGAAGGAGTCCTTGAAGCTTGGTATAAGACCCTTTGAGGTTATAGCATATTCGGCGGCTGTTAAACGTAATGGGGTGGCCATACTGGCCAGAAAATCTCTTAAGGCCAACGTGTTGTACCATCGCTCTGATACAGAAGGACAGTGGTCTAAGGCTTTACTGAAACTGGGGGGGCTCGAAGTTGTTATCATGTGTTTATATGCTCCCACCTCAGATAATCCTGACTTCTTTGTCACTGTTGCGAAAGAATTGCATCTGGATAGCGGGAAACCGGTTATTTTAGGGGGGGATTTTAATCAAACATTAGATCCTTTGATTGATCGACAGCCGCCCCGGATGACTAAGCCCTCTAAGGGGCAACTCTTTCTCACCTCTCTGATCCGGGAGATGGCTCTTGTAGATATATGGAGATTGCAACATCCAAAGGAGCTGGAATTTACCTTTTTTTCTACTCCACATTCGTCACAATCCAGAATAGATTTCTTTCTGGTCTCTAAGACACTGGTCCTGAATTTGGTCGAAGCCTGTATTCACTCAATTCATGTCTCTGATCATGCAGCCATTTCGTTGGTGTTAAACGATGATACCTCGCATATTAAGCCTGCTGACTGGGTCTTTGATAGATCCCTTCTAGATGTTCCCGAATTTCACATAGAGATAAAAGTAGCTATATCTGATTATTTTCAATTTAATTCTCCACAAGCCACCTCAGGGTGGGCCTGGTGGGAGGGCTTTAAGGCTACAATTAGAGCAGCCATCACTAGTTTTAATATTCATTTGATAAAGCAACAGAAACAACAGTTGATTGATCTCGAGCAACAGATCAAAATAGGGGAACGGGTCTTAACTCGGCGGACCGACCCCTGTATTTTACTGAGACTCCAGCGGTTAAGATTTCAGTATAATGCCATATTAACCACAGAGGCCTCACAGAGCATTAGGAGGCAACAAGGGAACTATTACCGGGAGGGCAATAAAGCCAGCAAGATGCTGGCAACTGCACTTAAGGGTAAACGGGAGGCCAAAAGGGTTATTGCTCTATAGAGACCACAGGGGACCAGTATGATAGTCAAAGACTCTGAGATAGCCGAAGCCTTCCGGGAATATTATACTCAATTGTATAGCTCTGAGCGGGAGTTCTCGCAAGATGGATTTGATCAATTAGTCTCTGGTATTCAGCGGCCAGTTCTGGCAGGGGCGAACAGGGAGGAGTTGGATAAGCCCTTTTCTGAGGAGGAGATCGGGCGGGCAATTGCCTCAATGGCCTCGGGCAAGGCCGCGGGACCTGATGGATTGCCCGCTGAATTTTTTAAATGTTTTGCCAAAGACCTCACTCCTCATCTTGTGCAATATTACCGGATGTTGACCACAGCGGGGCAGCAAACAGGTGCCTTCACGTCGGCTAACTTGGTGGTATTTGAGAAACCGGGCAGGGACCCTCTGTCGGTAACCAATTACCGTCCCATCTCGCTCTTAAATGCCGACTATAAGATTTTCGCAACAGCTTTGTCAGCCCGGCTAGCTGGGATAATCCCTTTGTTAATTCATCCAGACCAATGCGGTTTCACGGAAGGCCGGTCGACCGCTGATAATGCGCGAATTTTATGTCATATTTTGGCGGGGGCAGAAGGGATAGCGGAGCCTTTAGTGGGTCTTTCTTTAGATGCTGAAAAGGCCTTTGATCGACTGGAGTGGCCGTTTCTTTTTGCGATCCTCCGTTGGTTTGGTTTTGGGAATGCTTTTCTTCGAGCATTGGAAGTCATGTACACACATCCTACTGCGCGAGTTTGTGTTAATGGGATAACATCTATGCCCTTTGATTTGAAGCGAGGCACCCGGCAGGGCTGCCCTCTGTCCCCTATGTTATTTAATCTAGCGATGGAACTTCTGGCTCTCCTTATTCGGCAGTGTTCAGATATAAGGGGGGCAAGGGTAGCAGGGCTAGAAATCAAACTTTCGGCATATGCGGATGACCTCCTTCTTTTCACCTCGCCTGATTCCATTCCTAAGATATTGGAACAAATAGAGTGCTATTCGTGGTACTCTGGGTATAAAATTAATTGGACGAAATCAGTGGTTTTTCCACTGAATCGATGGGTACATAAGGAGAATCTCAACAAATACTCTTTCATTTGGGAATCAGGCATCGTAAAATATTTAGGAGTTCACTATCGATACCCGCTCGAAGAAGCGATTAGGTGGAATGCCGAAGCGATCCTCAATTTAACCCGAGAACTGACCACAAGGTGGTCCCCCTTAGTATTATCTTGGTGGGGTCGGTTGGAGACTGTGAAAATGATGATAGTCCCCAAGATTAATTACATCTTGGAGATGCTCCCCTGCTTGCTCCCTGCCCATGTATATCAGCAACTTGAATGTCTGCTGTGTCAGTTCCTATGGAAGAATAAAACGCCGCGAATCGCAAAGAAGAAATTAAAACTTAGTCGAGAGCAGGGCGGTGTGAATTTCCCTGACTTTCAATCATATCATCATGCTTTCCTCCTTAAGCAAGGGTCTCGGTGGTTGGAGAATCCGACAGCTGGGAGGCCTGTTTGGGTCGAGGTCGAGGAGCAATTATTGGCGCCCATACTGCTGGAATATGTCCCTGGGATGCAGTTTGCACATACAACATCGCTTTCCCCCGTCATACTAGATACACTTAAAGCCTTTCAGACTTTTATAAGTGTTTGTGGATCGGAGTGCTGTTCTCGAGCCCGGCTGCCTATATGGAATAACCCCCTCTTTAAAATCCAAAAGAAGTCCTTTGCCTGGAAGTCATGGTATATGCGAGGGATCTGGAGGGTGAGCCAGTTATTAGTAGCCAATAAATGGAAAGATTTTAGGGAACTCCAACAAGAATTTGGCCTCCCGTCTAAACTTAATTTTCAATGGGTCCAGCACCGGCACTGTTTAGTGGGAGCAGGCATTGATCCTAAACAGGGCTCAGGAAAAGCTGGGGTCGCGGAGATATTTCACGAAATCACACAAGCGACGGAATAGCGTCCCAGATCTACAAAAGATTAACCTTGACCCCAACTTCGCTGTTACAGAAAGTACAGAAGAGATGGGAGCGGGATACAGGGAAAAGGCTCTCTGAACTCCAGTGGAGAAAATTCTGGTGTAAGCAGGTTAGAGTTTCGAGGTCAGCCTCCATCACTCAGACTCTCTTCTATTTTGCACATGTTTATGTTTATGTTTATTGATTTGCTTGACCGCCCTTCAATGGTAAGCAGAGCGGTTTACAAATGAAAATGAATTCGTCAGTTACAGCAAGGCACGGGGCCGGAGGCAGGAAAGGAAGTTACATAACTGTTTCTATACACCTGTTAAATTAGCACTGTGGGATAATAGTCTAAGCCCTCTTTGTTGGACATGTGGTGCTGAGGTCGGCACCCTGGTACACATAGTTTATGAGTGCCCGGGGGTGCGGACCTTTTGGAACCCAGTGTGGAAACAAGTACAATTTATTTTGAAAATCCGAGAGCCCTTGTCATGGCAGATCATAGGCCTCCGCTCAGCAGCTGATATACCCTCTCTACCTAAAGAAGGCACTTTTCTGCTAGATTTTATGATTGGGATAACAATATATTTAATTATCAGTAACTGGAAGTGTACTACACATCTTAATGTTCATGAGTGGTGGAATCGGGTTTGCTTATATAGTAAATTTGAGCAGATTTCTCGCAAAGCTCAACCACAGTCTGGGAAACAATGCCTTAAATGGCAATTGCTAAATGATTTTGTCAAGGCCGCCAAACTGGGTTAAAGCCTAAGGAGCTAAGGCTTCTCCTGGCTATAAAGCCCTAAAGGCTTTTGGGCGTCAAACCCTGGAGGAGAGGGTTAGGGTGGGTGGGTGGTGGGGGTTTTCTGATTTTCTTTTGGTAATTGTTTAGTAGGCTAGCCGTTCTTTGTCTAGTCGCTGTTTTGAACTGCTTGTTTGGTTGTTTTGTTTTGAAAATGAAAATAAAGATTAAAAAAAAAAAAAGAAGTGGTTCCAGGGGGGCCGAGCGCAGAGGAGGCGGTCGTTCATCCGAGGAGAGAGATACTTCAAGGGCAAGTGAGACCGCCACAGCGCACACTCTAATCTCTCCCTTCTTCTGCTCCGAAAATGACACAAAACGGTCCATAGGGCCTGAGGTAACGGCAGGCAACGGCTCCGCGGGCAAAGCCTTATGCTTGCCCTTGCGTTTAGGCATAGTGCAAGGAAAAAACTCACGCCGCCATCTTGGAGATAACCACTCCCCCAAAAGCAGTAGTGTTTCTTTATGTTTCTCATTAATATCACTATTGGCCAGCTTGGTTATTGGGATTTTAAATGTGGTTCAGGTCATTTTCTATGTTTATTTGCCTTTTTGTTCCGTGCACATGTATCACTACTATCACGTTTTTGGGTTTCCCTGGCTTTGCTGTACATTGCTGACTGAAATGGTTTCTCTTTCCTGCAAATGTGCCTAGCGCTAATTTTCTGCCCTTCATTTCACGGCGTTAGTGTGCAAGGAGCAACTCACCGCCCACTCTCTGCCCATTGACCCCTTCTCTACGCCCTCTGGGAAGCCTTACTCCACCCTTCAGAGCCGGATTTCACAGCGTTAAGGAGCCTTAACGCCGCAGCCGCGTTATCACGCGATAAGTGACGTCGTGCGATAATGTAACATTATCGCACGATAACGTCACTTATCGCGCGATAATACCACCACTGCGATGTTAAGACGGTTTAGTAAACATACCCCTTAATGTGTCATGATTTTGCTCACTATTGGTGCATTAGGTGCAAAATCATGGCACATTTTAGAGAAAAGGCCCCTTATACACTGGAATATGTCACTCTACATTGTGGTTGCCAACAGTTTCATGTCAGAGGCAGAAGGAGCCAGTCATGGATTTATTCTATTGCATACAATAAGATTATTTTATTTTATTTATTAGTATTTAGCTCATGCCTTTCCAGTGGTAGTTCAAGGCAAATTACATTCAGATATGTAGGTATTTCCCTGTCCCCAGAGGGCTTACAATCTAAGTTGTATTGCTGCTTTTCCTAAAGAAATGAAAATTTTCCATTCCATGTATGCACTTAGGTAAAACCAGGGTAGAATATACCTGTCCCTTATGTGCTCAAACAGCCTCAGTTGTCCTCACCAACCCCCCACCCCCCCCCCCCAGCCTAGCCAGTCATGTTTTCAGGCTATTTCTAATGAATATCCAGAAGATATATTTGCATGTACTTATTCACGAGAGACACTGAAAACTGACAAGCTGGAGGGAGGGGGGCAGAGAGGGCAGAGAGCCAGTCTTGAGACTTCCTGGCTTATGATATGAATTATAGGCAACTTTAATCTACCTCTGAAGAGATGACTTTGACTACAATTTTCAACTAGGGATGTTAGCAAGTATTCAGTTAGTGCATCTGCAAAAATGTGATAGCACATTTTAGATAGTATTTGGAGATCGGAATTGAGACATCAAGGTCAAGACATACTTAATTCAGATGGTATTTTAGAATATTTTAGAAACGGCTCTGCTAAAGGTGAAGTTGTTTCTAAAATACGAATAAGGAGGTGCAGGAACGCATGGGGTGTAATATATATATGTGCAGTGAGATGATCCATTTCACAAATGTACACATGGGAAATGACAATGGAGGAAAATCGGCAACTTAAAAATATATTTGAGTCATTTTGCAAATCTAGATGTGCAGATGTTCTTAATTAACTACAGAGGAGTCTATATTTACCTCATTTCAATTTGAAGGGGTAAAGAAACATTGGGAGATTAAGGGGAATATCTCCCTTAATCTGTCCTGTAAAGGGAAGGCCAAAAGAAGCACTTTTTAAATACCTATTTGTGTCAGGAAGCATGGCGTAAATCTCAAAGTGATCGATTTTTGGGCTTACATGTGCTTTCCCTCCTCCCCATCTCACTTAAGCAGCAGTGCAAATTTGGGCTGTCTGGAAACATTTTGCTCTCAACCGTCCATGCTATCTAATGTTTGAAGCAGGTATAAAAGGACTGGGATTAGAGTTGCAGAAATGGAAGAGGTGACAGAGAGCCAGAATATAAGAACATAAGAAATGCTTTATGCAATCAGACCAAGGTCCATCAAGCCTAGTATCCTGTTTCCAACAGTGGTCAATCCAGGCCACAAGTACCTAGCAGATTCCCAAGAGGTATACAGGTTCCACAATGCTTGTCTTGGGGCAAACAGTGGATTTCCCAGGTCCTTTTTAATAATGGTTTATGGACCTTTCCTCCAGGAACTTGTCCAAACCTTTTTAAACCTAGCGACACTAGCAGCTTTTACTACATCCTCTGGTAAGGGATTCCAGAGTTTTATTATGCGTTGAGTAAAAAAATATTTTCTCTTATTGGTCTTAAATGGGTTGCATTGTAGCTTCATTGTGTGTCCTCTAATCTTTCTATTTTTTGATGGCGTAAACAACCAATCGACATTACCCATTCCACTCATTCATTAATTTATAGACCTCTAATTTATATCTCCTCAGCTATCTATTTTCCAAGTTGAAGAGCCTCCAACCTTTCAAGCCTCTCCTTCCATTCCCTTTACCCTTTTTGTTGATCTTCTTTGTACCTTTTCTAATTGAGCTATATCCTTTTTAAGATATGGCAATCAGAATTGCACATGATATTCAAGGTGCAATCTTACCAAGGAATGATACAGAGGTTTTATTCTCCATTCCTTTCCTTATGATTCCTAGCATTCTATTTGCTTTCTTGGCTAAAGCCTCACACTGGCGGAGGGTTTCAATGTATTATCTACAATGAGGCATAAACCTGTTTCCTGGGTGGTGGTTTCTAAGGTGGTACCTTGATCATGTAACCATAGTTTGGTTTCTTTCCTAGGTGCACACTTTTGCACTTGTTCACGTTAAATTTCATCTGTCATTTGGACATCCAGTCTTCCAATTTTTCAAGTTCCTCTTGCAATTTTCCACAATCCTCTTGCGTTTTAATAACTTTGAATAATGTTGTATCATCTGCAGATTTGATCACCTCACTCATTATTCCTATTTCCAGGTCATTTATGAATATGCTAAAAAGCAGCAGGCCCAGCACAGATCCCTGAGGTACTTCACTCTTCACCTTTCTCCATTGAGAAAATTGGCTATTTAGCCCTACCCTCTGCTTTCTATCTTTTAGCTAGTTCCTGATCCATAATACTATACTGCTTCCAATCCCATGACTTTTTAATTTCACCAAGAGTCTCATGAGGGACTTTGTCAAAGGCTTTTTGAACATAAGAATATAAGATATGCCATACTGGGTCAGACCAAGTTCCATCAAGCCCAGTATCCTGTTTCCAACAGTGGCCAATCTAGGTCATATGTACCTAGCAGTTTCCCCAAAAGACACAGGTTCCACAATGCTTGTATTGGGTCAAGCATTGATATCCTGGGTCCCTTCTTAATAATGGTTTATGAACCTTTCCTCTAGGAACTTGTCCAAACCTTTTTTAAACCCAGCTACATTAACAGCCTTTACTACATCCTCCGGTAACAAATTCCAGAGTTTGATTACACGTTGAGTGAAAAAATATTTTCTTTTATTAGTCTTAAATAGTTTACCCTGTAGTTTCATTGCATGTCCCCTAGTCTTTCTATATTCTGATAACGTAAACAATCAATTTACATTTACCTGTTCCACTCCTTTCATTAATTTATAGACTTCTATCATATCTCCCCTCAGCCGTCTCTTTTCCAGGTTAAAGAGCCCTAACATTTTTAGCCATTCTTCATAGGGGTATCCTTCCATCCCCTTCACCATTTTGGTGAAAATCTAGATACACTATATCAACTGGCTCATCTTTGTCCATCTTTAAAAAATATAACAGATTAGTAGGACAAGACTTTCCTTGGATAAATCCATGTTGACTTTCACCCATTAACACTAGAAGCCCCAAAATGCGTCAATTGACGCAAATGCATCTTCGAAGTTGTATACCAGCGCCACTGCTAGAAACATGTCAGTCATATTCCATGACTTTGTTAGCAAGGTCAAGATGTTCAAATATGTGCATTGAAAATTAATGACAGATACACCACCTAGTGGGAAAATGAATTTATACCTAGAAGCCCCAAAGTACGTCAATTGACGCACTCAATTGTCTTGGATGCGTCAATTGACGTACTTTGGGGCTTCTAGGTATAAATTCATGTTCCCACTAGGTGGCGCATCTCAATCACTGTTTACAGTTTTACTCCGACATTACAAACAATAAACACACGATGACATCATGTAATGACGTCACATATTGAACATACTTAACAATTAAGTAACTTTGCATTAATTCACATCTGCATTTCATGCTAAACGCAGTCATTGTGATAATGCGTCAATTGACGCACTTTGGAGTTTCTAGGTAAAATTCCTTTTGGGGCTTCTAGTGTTAAACCATGGCTATCTACACATTCAGCAATTTTATCCTTTACAATGGAATGGACATAAGAGGGAGTGGCTGTGAAGGGAAATAGTGTGCAGATGATGGGGAATGGTGAGAGAGAGGGGTGGTTGCTAGGAAAGAAGCGAACTAGATAAGAGATGTTAGGAGGAGAAACTCAGTCATGGGGTGATGGAGAGCTAGGGGTAGGGGGTAAGTGTTGGGACAGGAAGAACTGGAAGATAAGAGATACTAACAGAAAGGAGGAGAAACAGTAATATGATCCACCTATGACTGGAGAGAGAGTGAAAAGATGATTCTGTAAGGAAGAGATTGAAAGGGAGGAAAATAAGATTAAAGGAAAAATAAATGCCAAAGAGAAGGGTAAAGGAAAGGGTGATAAAGAAGAAAAGTTAGATGGAAAGAAGAGCCTAGACTAGAGAAGTAGTTAAAGAAAGAGAGAAGAAAGAAAACAGAAAAGGACTGAGACCAACATGATTAGAAATAAAACTCATCTAGACAACAAAAACAGAGAAAAACAGTCCATTAATTAGAATAAGGTATCTAATGCAGTAATCTAGTTTCTGTTTGATTCTTGGAGTAAGATGGATGCTTGGAAATCTATAAGTTAATTGCAACACCCTCATAGAATTTACATATTGGATTGCATTTGCTATTTAAATTCTTTTTCTGGTGTACAATTAATTCTTTTGTGGTAGCATTTAAATAATGTGCTTTAAGGTATAGTTTGAGAGTATTGCTACTATTTTTAAAGGAGACAATCTACTGCTCCCCCCTTATATCCCAGATTCACCCAGCAGAAATCTGGTGCCCTTACCCGCCCTTCCTCCTTTCCTCCCACTGTAGGAAGAGAGCAGCTTCTTTCTTGTGTGCCTTCTTTATTCACTTCAATCTCATGTCCTGAGGACGTGGGACCCTGCAGTGTCTCAAGACCCTCTAGCCCCATATGACAAGGCATCTGACTGAAGCCAGAAGAATAAGGCACACACAGATAGAAGTATCGCTCTCCTCCTGATGGTGGGAGGTTGTGGTGTTGGTGATTGTGCAGAATTTGGTTTGGTGTGCCACAAGGATTCAATAAATTCAAGTGTGCCATTAAGTAAAGGTTGAAAAGTATTGCCATATAGAACAATTTAAAAATTTCAAAGACATTTACCAGGTTAACGTGGTAAGTATGAAAACTGCCCTGATCTGCCTGGCTAAGAGATCACATGAGCATTCTTAGTTTGCATACTTTTAACCAAAATGCAAGGAGGCACGCCTGGGGGTATGTAGACCCTGGGAGGAAAGCAGAACTCACAGATTTGATTTTCAAAGCCACATGCATTGTTCTGTCTCTATTTTGTAGCCTGCAGAAAAAGCAGACGCAAATGTACCCGAGTATTTTTTAACCTATGCACCTTTTTTTCAAAGTTAAACTATGCAGGTAGTTTTATTTTGAAAATTTACCACATGGTACATTTACAGCAATGTGGCTTCTTCAAAATCATGTTTCTAATCTACTTCACAAATATCATTTAGGGAGTCTTCTACTAACAGCAAGCACTGATGCTGTTATTGCACATTAACTATCGCAAGGTTCATAATGGTCCTAGTGGTAGATGACATGCGATAACAGCATTAATGCATGCTGTTAGTAAATGACCCCCTTGGTGATTTCAAGATGGCACACAGCCTTGAACTGGGAATCTTCTGCCCAGAAGTGAACAGCACGTCAGATCTGAAGCCCTGGGTTGATCTGGTATTATCACGCAATATGAAAGTAGCCAAAGAAAGTAAGCAAAATAATTAGGTTCACAAAGTTTTAGAAAGGACATAAAGCAGATAAGTGGCAGGTCTCCACACAAAAGGTTTGTAATTTAAGTAAAGTGTAATAACAATGATTAAGCCATTACTGGGAAAAAATGCAATTCGGGGAACAATTTGCAATAATTATAGTGCTGAGAGTACAAAGGAAAGCATGAGCTGCCTTTCCAGTTTGAAATGTTAACAAAAAATGAAACAACAATAATGTGCTTGATAAAGGCCGTGAGGGTTAACAGAGAGAATGGAATCAAGAAATGGGAAGGAGTCTTAGAGAGAGGTTTGAAAGAGACACGGTAGAGAGGTAAGACACTATTGAGAACACAGGACAGAGAATAATGGGAACTGTACAGAGCAGTGATAGGCAGGAGGGAACATAAAACAAGATCAGGATAAGAGATGATATTAGAGACGGTTTTTAAATTGTCCACATTGAGACACAGATTGCACATACTTGTTACTCATGGGATTTGAATCAATTGGAAAGCAAAAGTATCCACATAGTTTTCCATTGAAGCTGTTGCTTACACAATAGATGTTATCACTTGCATCTGCTTTATCTGAAAGTAGATTTTTGATGGAAAGGTATCCATACCTTTCCTGCCTGACCTAAACACACTTGTGAATACCTCTCAATACGCTATGTTATAGAACATTGCCTACAATTTTAGCCACATTGAGGGGAGGAAATTTTCAGATAGATGATGAAGGCAGATAAAAAGCAATATTGCTCAACTGAAACAGGTGTTTTCTATAGAAAGCAGGATTGATAAGGCACACAAGTGCGTGATTTCATTTGATGGGCGAGAATTTAGTGCAAAGTTCTGAGCATGCACAGCCCTTCCCATGTGCAGCAGTCTCCTTCGCTCCTCTGTTTCAAAGCTGAAGAACAGAAGCAACTCTCAGGTTGCTGGGAGGAATTGTGTGTCTATCAATCCTACTGTCTATGGAAAACACCTGTTACAGATGAGCAACATTGCTTTTTCCATCAACAAACAGGAATGCATCAGGCATAGAAGCAGGTGACTCGAAGCTTAGGGCTATTCATTATTCAGAGAACCTCTTTGTGAGGATGAAACCGAAGGTATGGCTTGTAAGCTACAAATGCCTGAAGTTCATTGAATCTCCTAGCTGAGCTAATGGCTGCTAGGAAGAGTAGCTTCCAGATGAGGAATCTGAGCATAGCTGAATCCAAAATTTCAAAAGGTGAATTTATAAGTGAGAGTGGTATAAGATTAAGGTCCCAAAGGTTCCTACAGTGCAGAGAAAACATGAAAAAGACCTTTCATGAAGTGAGCAATTATACTGCACTAAAATGTTGGAAGATTATCCACTGGAGCATGGTATGCCATTAGAACATTAAAGTGTACCCTAATACAGTGTTTCTCAACCCAGTCCTCGAGGCATACCTAGGCCGGCTGGGTTTTCAGGATTCCCACATAATGAATATGCATGAGATAGATTTGCATACAATTAAGGCAGTACATGCAAATTAATCTTATGCAGATTCATTGTGGGAATCCTGAAAACCCAACGGGCTTAGGTGTGCAGCGAGAACTTCTCTAATATAAGACACTTGAAGTCCAAGACAGTATAAAGATATTGCAGTGTGGTTATGGGCAAATATATCTGACTGGACCAGGTCTATTTGAAAAACATCAAATGGAAAAGCTTTTTTTCACTTGAAAACATAACTACATCTAGTAGATGGTTTCCAGCAGAGATGAGAATACTTCATATAGGCTCTGGCAAGCCAAAAGCAGATACTAGAATCTGTTCAATTTCCGCACAGCGAGGACTGCAGATTTCAAGTCTGGGCTTGGGGATTTAGACAGGGGACTTATTCCACCTCGGAGGTGGAATATGTCCCCGCCAATGTCAGTGACCAACCCCGCAGGACTCCCCTGAATAGGTTAGCTGGGCAAGGGGTTCCCCGCAGCACAGTCCCAGCCTCGGCAGGCCTGATCCGGGGTCAGGCATTGGGGAATTGTAATTTTTATTCTGTGCAGACGAACGGGGCTCCTGCATTGCGTCTTGGTGCCATGGCGATGGAACACCACGGCACCATGTCTCCATGCGGGATACTAGGCTGGGCTAGCCGAGGAAGCTGATGCACATATAGCAGAACAGAATTGGGGCACATCTGAGACGTCCAGGCCCTATGCCCCGATTCTGCTCCTGCGAGGCTCTCTTACTCCCACAGGAGCTGAATCAGGTGCATATTTGGAACATCCAGATTTTGGGCATCTGGACGGCCCGGACATGCCCAGCTTGGTATTGGCCTCCACGTGTATAGTAGAGGCCAGGTCCATTGTATGGTGAGAGTGACTGGTGCTAGGTGGTGAGAGGATAGGAGCATGGACTAATAAAGGGGAAGATTTGTGATTTTGCTGCTGGTGAAAAGATCAGTCTGAGGTGTTTCCCATTCCTAGCAGAGGGAGTTGAGGAGAGATGAATCTATAGACCATTTATGAGGTAAGAGGACTCTGTTGAGCCTGTCAGCTAATTGATTGTTGAGTCCTAGTATGTGGGCAGCTCTGATTTGGATTCACTTGGATATGGCAAAGTCCCAATATCTTGGCTGCTTCGCAACAAAGGCATAGAGAACACACACACCCTTGCTTTTTTACATAAAACATGGTTAACTGGCTGCCTATCTAAACCAATACTGAAGTATTTTGAAAAAGGTGATGGAAGACTCATAGAGCATATTAAATCACTCTGAGTTCCAAATTATTGATACATAGAGATTTTGTATCTCAAGCTCTTGCCTTGCAAATGGTGATTGTCGAGATGTGCTCGTTTTCAAGCAACTGTAATCAGAACATGTTGCTGTTCCCAAGGTGCAAAGTGGACACCTATCACCAGGTTGGTTTTATGAGTCTACCATTATAACATTGTGAATTTCTCCTTGAACAGGAATTTGTTGAGGTTTCTGAGATTCAGAATGGGGGTGCAAGCTCCCTGTCTTTTTTGAAATGAGAAAATATCTGGAATAGAAACCTTGGTTCTTCTTCTGCAGTCGGACTGGTTCTATGGCTTTGAATTGGTGGAAAAGAGCTATCTCCTCTTGTAGCAGACTGATATGAGAAGAGAACAGATGGGTTCAGGTTAAAGGCCAATGAGGAGACCTTTTGATGAACTTAAGATGCTCGACATTTTGAATTATGCTGAGAACCCATGAATCATGGTAATCTTCTGCTAAGAAGGAAGAAAATTCTGAACCCAACCCCCCACAAGTAGGATTGGCTGAATATTTTGGATCTGAAGGATTAGAGGATAGTCAAAAAGAAGGCTGCTGTTTTGGCTGAGCAGAAGCCACTGGTTTAGGCTGAGCTCTTTCCTTGTGTTGTGACTTTCGTAACACAGGGCACTGAATTTGCAAAGACTTTTCTGAGAGTAAAATCTTTTATGGTAGCAAAAACGTTGACCATATTGGTTGAAGGAAGTGTGTCTTACTGAGGAGTTCAATGATGAAGGAGCAAAGGTTGAGAGATGATGAAATGTGAGAGTCTCCAGTAGAAGAGCCATTAGCCAACTTGGAATGAACACCCTCATGCTAGATGTCTGGCAGCAATCACAGAGGCCGAGATCCTGGCAGTGGTTTCAAGACGCTATAAACAGTACAGATGAGTACCACACTCATAAGCTTCTGCAAGCATAGCTACTAACTGTGATTAAGCTTGTAAAAAAAGACTGGACAAAAAACACTTGAACTTTCTGAAAGACAGTGTGCATGTACTGGATCATATATAACTGATGGGCAGGTATGAATGCAGTGAGAATTTTTCCCTGGAACAATTTATTCCCCAACTGATCCATCATACAGGGTAATCTTTTCCAGGCAGAGTATTCATTACATTTTTGCTCTCTCATGGCTGCTTCTGCAACCACGAAAGAGTGGGAAAGCTGAACCATTTTGAATCTGGGGATCCATTAGACTTTATATTTATATTCCGTTTCTTAGAGACAGTCGGAACTGTAAATGGATTCTGCCACATGTGGAAATGTTGATCTTTTAGAAGGCCATGAACAAATATAGCTACTGTTGTTTTGGGAGCTTCTATATATATATGAGTAGTCCAATGACATCAGTTCTTGGTTAAAAAAAGGAACTTCTTTAGCCATCTTTTGAACAAACTTTAGATAAGAAATGTCATCTTAGGGGATGGATTCGTGGCTAGAAATGAAGAAGGATCGTAAGGAATTCCTATGAAATTTTTAATGGTTTAAAGGTGAGGTCAGAGAGGCTGTTGTTGCCAAACAAGCATCTTTCAGGAAATGAAAAAAAAGAGCCAAACGACGAAACCTGGAAACAGCACAAGCATTGGCAAGTCAAATGCAAGGCATTGATAAGGCAGGCAAAGGGAGAATTTGAGAAGAAGCTTGCTGCGGAAGCAAAAATACAAAATAAAGACTTTTTCAAGTACATTCGTAGCAAAAAACCTGTGAGAGAGTCAGTTGGTCCATTAGATGATAGAGGGGTTAAAGGGGCACTAAAAGGCGACAAGGCGATAGCGGAGAGACTGAATGAATTCTTTGCTTCGGTCTTTACTGAGGAAGATGTAGGGATGTTACCCATGACTGAAGTGGTATTTAAAGGTGCGGAAGAATTGAAGGAAATATCGATACATCGGGAAGATGTATTACAACTATTAAATAAACTGAAGAGTAGCAAATCACCTGGGCCAGATGGTATACATCCAAGGCTGTTGAAAGAACTGAAATATGAGATTGCAGACCTGCTATTAGTAATCTGTGAACTATCATTAAAATCATCTCTAATATCTGAAGATTGGAGGATCGCCAATGTAACACCAATTTTTAAAAAGGGTTCCAGGGGTGATCCAGAAACTACAGACCGGTGAGCCTGACATCAGTACCAGGAAAAATGGTAGAAACCATCATAAAGAATAAAATTACTCAGCATGTAGATAGTCATGACCTAATGGGAGACAGCCAACATGGCTTTAGACAAGGAAGATCTTCTCTTACTAATCTGTTATGTTTTTTTGAAGGAGTGAATAATCAGGTGGACAAAGGTGAGTCGGTTGATATTGTGTATCTGGACTTTCAGAAAGCCTTTGACAAGCTCCCTCATGAGAGACTTTTGGCAAAACTAAAGAGTCATGGGATAGGAGGCAGTGTACTATTGTGGATCAGGAACTGGTTAAAAGATAGAAAGCAGAGGGTAGGGTTAAATGGCCAATTTTCCCAATGGAGAAAGGTGAATAGTGGTGTACCCCAGCGATCTGTGCTGGGTCCGCTGCTTTTTGACATATTCATAAATGACCTGGAAAGTGGAATAACGAGTGAGGTTATCAAATTTGCAGATGACACAAAACTATTTAAAGTTGTTAAAACCCAAGAGGATTGTGGAAAATTGCAAGAGGATCTTGATAAATTGGAAGACTGGGCATCAAAATGGCAGATGAAATTTAATGTGGACAAGTGCAAGGTTATGCACCTAGGAAAGAACAACCCAAACTATGGTTACACGATGCAAGGTTCCACATTAGGAACTACCACCCAGGAAAAAGATTTAGGCGTCATTGTGGATACCATGTTAAAACCCTCGGCTCAGTGTGCAGCAGCGGCCAAGAGAGCAAATAGAATGCTAGGTATGATAAGGAAAGGAATGGAATTAAAACAAAAGATATTATAATGCCTCTATATCGTTCCATGGTGAGACCGCACCTTGAATATTGTGTGCAATTCTGGTCGCCGTATCTTAAAAGGATATAGCGATTTTAGAAAAGGTTCAGAGAAGAGCCACCAAAATGGTAAAGGGGATGGAAGGATACTCCTATGAAGAAAGGCTAAAAAGGTTAGGGCTCTTTAACCTGGAAAAGAGACGGCTGAGGGGAGATATGATAGAAGTCTATAACTTGATGAACGGAGTGGAACGGGTAAACATAGATCGATTGTTTACCTTATCAGAATATAGAAAGACTAGGGGACATGCAATGAAGCTACAGGGTAAACTATTTAAGACTAATAAAGAAAAATTTTTTTCACTCAATGTGTAATCAAACTCTGGAATTTGTTACCGGAGGATGTAGTAAAGGCTGTTAGTGTAGCTGGGTTTAAAAAAGGTTTGGACAAGTTCCTGGAGGAAAGGTCCATAAACCATTATTAAGAAGGGACCCAGGATATCATTGCTTGAACCAATACAAGCATTGTGGAACCTGTGTCCCTTGGGGAAACTGCTAGGTACATATGACCTAGATTGGCCACTGTTGGAAACAGAATACTGGGCTTGATGGACCTTGGTCTGACCCAGTATGGCATATCTTATGTTCTTATGTTCTTATAAAGACTAAAAGATTTCTACATTACTATAATCCAGTGCCAACTGCCAGGCACATTAGGAACTACTACAAACACTGCCCATTTAGAACCCATAGCAAACCCGCAATATCCTAACAGCACTACCAGGACTCACAAAGCACCATACCCTACCTATCAAAAGGCAACACTGCAAATATTAAACCAATACATTTCAGAGAATAACAATACATGGCCTACTGGGGAAAGGGAACAAGTGGCAATGTCAAATAGGAATTACATAAACAGAATACCTCAGCTCAGTTACACATGCAGAACACAGACCATCACCAAACAAGGAATCACAATTTAGAAACAGGAAGACAATTAAACTGGGAACCCCAAAAGCCAAACTTGGAATGTACAACAACACTGTAGAAATAAAACTATAAATTAATTTCCTCTTGTACTAAACAAAGCACAGACGTTAATGATGCACATTTCCCAGAGCTGACATATTCCAGTTAATAAATTCAAAATAAAGAGATATCTTTCTACCTTTTGTGCATTTTTTTTTCAGCTGCAATTGCTCCAGCTACTTTCTTCTGGTTTCTTTGTGTCTTCTGCTAACTCTCCATTGTCTGCTGTCCATTTGTCCTTTCTTCTCTCTTCTAATTTTTTTCCATTCTCTCTCTACATCTGCTTTAACATACTAATCTTTCTCCTTTTGCTCTTTCCTTATTCCTATTTCATCCACTCACATTTTAGCCCTCCATCCTCAATCCCCACTTACTCTCCCAATACCAAGCCAATTGTAGATTTTTCTTCCATCCCACACAAAATATTTTTCCCCTCTCCATTTCACTCTCCCAGCTCCATCCCATTCTAATCTCCCCCAACATCAGCTCCCTTCTAGTTCCAGTCCCACCCAGTATCCACTCCCTTCTAGTCCCCGCATCAGCACATATCCAGTCCTAGCACCCCCCATCAGTCCATTTCCAGTCCTAGCTCCCCCATCCATTTCCAGTCCTATCCAAGTCCCTCCATCAGCTCATTTCCAATACCAGCCTCCCATCAGCCCATTTCTAGTCCTTTCCTAGCCCCACCATCAGCCCATGTCAAATCCTAGCTCCCCTCCACTCAGCCCATTTCCAATCTAAGCCCCCCATGAGCCTACTTCCAGTTCTAGCCCCTCCATAAGTCTATTTCAATCCAAGCCCCCACCACAGCCCATTTCCAATCTTAGCTCCCCCCCACACCCAATTCCCACTACTATCCTACCCCCCTTCATCAGCCCACTTCCGGACCTAGCTCCCACCCTCACAACTCATTTCCATTCCAAGCCCCCCTCCCCATCAGCTATTTGCAGTTCAAGCCCCCCCTTCCCCTCAGTCCATTTCCAGTCCTAGGAACCCCCCAACCCATTACCAGTCCTAGCCCCCCCATAGCCTATTACCAGTCCTAAGTCCCCATCAGCCAACTCTCAGTCCTAATCCCATCAGCCCATTTCCAGTCCTAACCTCCCATCACCCAATTTTCAGTTTAAGCCGCCCATAGCCCATTACCAGTCCTAACCCCCCATCAGCTCACTTCCAGTCCTAACCCCCATCACCCAATTTTCAGTTTAAGCCCCCCCCCACAGCCCATTACTAGTCCTAAACCCCCATCAGCTCACTTCCAGTCCTAACCCCCATCACCCCATTTCCAGACTTAGCTCCCCATAGCCCCAGTCCTAACCCCCTATCAGCCCTCTTCCAGTCCTAACCCCATTAGCCCATTTCCAGTCCTAACTCCCACCCCAACAGCCCAGGGAAAATTTAAAATAAAAAAAAAGCTGTCTGCTGCTGCTGCCGCTGCGGCCGCTGTGGCAATGGCAGAATCGCATATCCCGCGGGCCCCCCGACAGAGCCTGCCCTCCCTGCATCAGCTCTGTCGGCTTTCAGAGCGCAAAAGGAGAGTTTCTCCCTCACAGCTCTGTTAAGCCCGCGGGGGCTGATGGCCTAGGTCCACTGCAGGCAGGTGTCACTGCTCCCTCCAGCACGGGCATACACCCCCCTGCCATGCTGATATAACCATATGCTGTCGGTGCTGGTAGTGCGCAGTCCCAGGCCATCCATTGTGTGGGTAGGTGGTCACCTAGGGAGCGGGGTTTGGGGCAGGGGGCATATAAGAGCATCCTCACATCCCTCCCATCACCACCTACCTATAGTATGTCCCTTCTGCTTGGGGGAGGGTTGGCTGGGGGGATGTTAGTTCAATGCCCTGGCAACTGTTAGCTCAGGTGGACCAGGTAGATGTAGGTGGATTGTGTTTGGCCTTTGTCAGCTGCTGTCTTGCTGATTTCCGGTTTCTATGTTCCTATATGCCACCTTCTTGGAGCAGCTGGTCCATGAACCGACGAGAGGGGAAGCCATATTAGACCTAGTCCTTAGTGGAACACCAGATCTAGTGCAAGAGATAAGGGTGTTGGGGCCACTTGGCAATAGTGATCATAGCATGATCGCCTTTGATTTAATTAGTGGAGGAGGGATAGTAAGGAAATCCACAGTACTACCTTTTAACTTTCGAAAGGGAGACTATGATAAAATGCGGAAAATAGTTAAGAAAAAACTAAAAGGAGCAGTTGCAAAGGTTAAAGACTTACATCAAGCTTGGGTGTTGTTGAAAAATACTATCTTGGAAGCCCAGACCAGCTGTATTCCACGCTTTAAGAAAAGTGGAAGGAAGTCCAAAAAACTGCCAGCATGGTTTAAAGGTGAGGTCAGAGAGGCTGTTGTTGCCAAGAAAGCATCTTTCAGGAAATGGAAAAAAGAGCCAAACGATGAAACCTGGAAACGGCACAAGCACTGGCAGGTCAAATGCAAGGAAATGATAAAGAAGGCAAAGAGAGAATTTGAGAAGAAGCTTGCTGCGGAAGCAAAAACGCGAAATAAAGATTTTTTCAAGTACATTTGTAGCAAAAAACCTGTGAGAGAGTCAGTTGGACCATTAGATGATAGAGGAGTTAAAGGGGCACTAAGAGGCGACAAGGCGATAGCGGAGAGACTGAATGAATTCTTTGCTTCGGTCTTTACTGAGGAAGATGTAGGGATGTTACCCATGACTGAAGTGGTATTTAAAGGTGCTGAAGAATTGAAGGAAATATCGATACATCGGGAAGATGTATTACAACTATTAGATAAACTGAAGAGTAGCAAATCACCTGGGCCGGATGGTATACATCCAAGGGTGTTGAAAGAACTGAAATATGAGATTGCAGATCTGCTATTAGTAATCTGTGAACTATCATTAAAATGATCTCTAATACCTGAAGATTTGCGGATCGCCAATGTACCACCAATTTTTAAAAAGGGTTCGAGGGGTGATCCGGTTAATTACAGACTGGTGAGCCTCACGTCAGTACCGGGAAAAATGGTAGAAACCATCATAAAGAATAAAATTACTCAGCATGTAGATAGTCATGGCCTAATGGGAGACAGCCAACATGGCTTTAGACAAGGAAGATCTTGTCTTACTAATCTGTTATGTTTTTTTGAAAGTGTGAATAAACAGGTGGACAAAAGGTGAGTCGGTTGATATAGTGTATCTGGACTTTCAGAAAGCCTTTGACAAGGTCCCTCATCAGAGACTTTTGGCAAAACTAAAGAGTCATGGGATAGGAGGCAGTGTACTACTGTGGATCAGGAACTGGTTAAAAGATAGAAAGCAGAGGGTTGGGCTTATTGGCCAATTTTCCCAATGGAGAAAAGTGAATAGTGGTGTACCCCAGGGATCTGTGCTGGGTCCGCTGCTTTTTGACATATTCATAAATGACCTGGAAAGTGGAATAACGAGTGAGGTTATCAAATTTGCAGATGACACAAAACTATTTAAAGTTGTTAAAACCCAAGAGGATTGTGGAAAATTGCAAGAGGATCTTGATAAATTGGAAGACTGGGCATCAAAATGGCAGATGAAATTTAATGTGGACAAGTGCAAAGTTATGCACCTAGGGAAGAACAACCCAAACTATGGTTATACAATGCAAGGTTCCACATTAGGAACCACCACCCAGGAAAAAGATTTAGGCGTCATTGTGGATAACATGTTAAAACCCTCGGCCCAGTGTGCAGTGGCAGCCAAGAGAGCAAATAGAATGCTAGGTATCATAAGGAAAGGAATGGAAAATAAAACAAAAGATATTATAATGCCTCTATACCATTCCATGGTGAGACCGCACCTTGAATATTGTGTGCAATTCTGGTCGCCGTATCTTAAAAAGGATATAGCGTTATTAGAAAAGAAGAGCCACTAAAATGGTAAAGGGGATGGAAGGATACTCCTATGAAGAAAGGCTAAAAAGGTTAGGGCTCTTTAACCTGGAAAAGAGACGGCTGAGGGGAGATATGATAGAAGTCTATAAATTAATGAACGGAGTGGAACAGGTAAACATAGATCGCCTGTTTACGTTATCAGAATATAGGAAGACTAGGGGACATGCAGTGAAGCTACAGGGTAAACTATTTAAGACTAATAAAAGAAAATATTTTTTCACTCAACGTGTAATCAAACTCTGGAATTTGTTACCAGAGGATGTAGTAAAAGCTGGTAGTGTAGCTGGGTTTAAAAAAGGTTTGGACAAGTTCCTGGAGGAAAGGTCCATAAACCATTATTAAGAAGGGACCCAGGATATCAATGCTTGACCTAGTACAAGCATTTCAGAACCTGTGTCTTTTGGGGAAACTGCTAGGTACGTATGACCTAGATTGGCCACTGTTGGAAACAGGATTCTGGGCTTGATGGACCTTGGTCTGACCCAGTATGGCATATCTTATGTTCTTATATGTTCTTATGTTCTTATGTACCTAGGCTCCCACCTAGTCCACCCTGTGCCCCAGCTAGTCCCGCTACATGTCCCACCTGCAGCCCCCATGCCCCATTTGTGCCATTGCCATAGTGGCCTTTCATACTTGGGCACTATGCTGTTGCTGCAAATGGAGCACTACTATCACTTTTCTTGGGCTCCCTGCCTATGCTGTACATTGCTGACACTGAAATGGTTTCTCTCTACTGCAAATGTGCATCTAACGGCAGGTTTTCTTTCGCGGTAGGATTCAGCCCTTCAGTTCAGCGCATTAGTGTGCAGGGAGCCTCTCCCCTCCCACTCCCCGCCCATTGACCCCTTCTCTCCGTCCTCTCTCCACCCTCTGCGGTGTTTACCGCGGACGGGAATACTAACGCTCTTTAGGTAACGTTAACATTACATACCGCGCGTTAACTTTACCTAACACTTGGAAATGTTACCTACCGTGCAGTATGTAACGTTTCCGCAGTTTAGTAAACATACCCCTAAGTAATCAAATAATCCTCTGAGCCTTACAGTAGGTACAAACTTGAGACCCCTTTTACCATTGTTCCCTGCCTCTGTCACCCGGGGTGGGTGCCCCCCTGTGATGCACCCCCCAGATGGGCTCACAGAGACAGCACAGCAAACTTATGATTAAGCTAGTTTGCTGTGGTGCCTCACGCTCCAGGTTCAGGGTGCTCTTCTCTGCCGGCTGAAGTCTCACGATTCATGAGACTTTGGCCAGGGGAGAAGAGCATCCAGCCCTGGAGTGCGAGGCACCACAGCAAACCAGCTTAATCGTAAGGTTGTCATGCTGCTTCCTTGGGCCCGGTAGGGGTGCAGCCCCTCCCGTCTGGCACCTAGTGTGGTCTGCAACCACCACCCTGCTCTTTGTACGCCACTGCCTTGTACTAACACTTAGCACGTGCTATCTGCTGCATGACCCATTTTATTTCTATGGGCTGTGTGGCAGATAGTATGTGCCCTTAAATTGTAAGACTTCCAGGGACAGGAAATACCCTCTCTAACTGAATGTAAATTGCCTTGAACTACTACTGGAAAGGTGGGAGCTAAATATAAATACATAAAATACCTTATGACAGGCTGCATTTTGCTACTAAAAATGTAGTGGGAGCATGATGCTTTGTTTATTTATTTATTTACATTCTCTTATATACCACGCTATTCTGCATCAGTGCGGTATACATTGAACAAACTGAAATTACATTGAACAGGGCATTATAACTTGGAGATAACTATTTTACAGGGAACATGGGCTATGGAAGGTTAAGTGGCTTGCCCAAGACCACAAGGAGCACCTGTGGGACTAGAAACCCCAATCCTTCCTGCCCAAGGTTGCTGTCCTCTAGTGGGATTTGAACCCCCAACCTTCTGGCTTGAAGTACCTTGCCCCAACCACTAGGCTACTCCTCCACTGGGGCACAGGGTGGACTAGGCAGATGCCTAGGTGACACATAGGAATGTAGAAATGGAAAACCAGCAAGACAGCAACTGACCAAGGGCAAACATGTCCACGAGTGTGTATCCCACAGTGTCCCAGGGGACAGTACCCAGCAAGTACCCCAAAGGGCACATAACATTGGCAGGCGGTGCCAGGGGGGAAGCGTATATGTCTAGGCAGGCACCCCTACCCCAGACCCCACACCATATGCAGCCGCCTACCGGCACACTGGATGGCCTGGGACTGCGCACCACTATCACCACCGGCATAAGGGCATGTCAGCATGGTGCGGGAGGCCTGCTGGTGGTGGAAGGGGCAGTGGCATCTGCCCACAGCAGACCAAGGCCAAGCCCTGTTTAGGTGGGTGCCGTGCACTGCAAAAGACAAGGTCTGTCTGAAGAACAGTCATGGTATCCCCAGGAAAAGGCCTGTTTCTGCAGCAACAGTTTGCTGCAGTATGCACAGCCAGTGTGTTCAGGGGCAGAAGATCACAGGTTCAAGTCCCAGCTGTGGCTTTTGCAGACCATATCCCTATATTTTACCCAGTACTTTATTGCAGATAAAATAAACACGCCATAAACGCCTATATTTTACCCTACAGAGCACATACACCATAGACATGTGCAGTCCCTAGAGCAGTTTTCCAACTGCAGTCCTGGAGGGCCAAACATCATCCAGGTTTCATGTTGTCCCTAAGAAATATGCTTGAGATGCATTTGTATGCACCGCCCCCATTGTATGCAAATGTATCTCATGCATATTAATTAGGGACAGCATGAAAACCTGAACTGTGTTTGACTCACCAGGACCGGAGTAGGGAACCTCTGCCCTAGAGCAGCGGCCAACAGGGGCACAAACACCCACACCCACAGTCTCCACAATCCAACGGCTCATGGAGAGTCAGGATGTTGGGCCCTGCGCGGAGCAGCATCTACCAATACTAGCACCTGCATACCTTAGCAATGCCATCTTAAACTTGGAAACACATTCCACATATATCAAAAGGTTGCTATGATTAATGTCAGATAACAAATGCTAAGTTGAACACAATTTGTTGACAGAGATTCATCATAGCAACCTTTCTGATATCTGTGGAGTGTGTTTCAGTTCTTGTTTCTGACAGTGTTTACCACCCCGGGGAGTGACCCTAACAGTATTGAGTACCATAGCACTGCCTGCACTGTGCCCAGGACTGGTGTGGCAACCACCTCTATCTTTGCACAATACTTAAATAGGTGTGGGAGTGTGTGTATGTCTATCCAGTGTTTTGTGGCTGCCTACACCTTACTGAGCCCCCAATGCTTGCACTGTTTCCAGTGTTAGCCTGCCAATGTGCATAATGAGGAGCAAGGTACTGTGGGTATGGCCCGGACAGGGCGGCCTGGGCAGGATGCATCTGCACAGTGCATAGGGCAATGGCTGGGACATTGTAGTGCCCGACCACCACCTGCATGGACAGGGTGGCCACAGCATGTCATGCTGGGGGGGGGGGGAGGGGTCACTCTCACCCTGACTGAGCAGTGACCAAGGCATGGCTAGGTTCCCCCATAGTACTATACAACATTTCTCTCAAGTGATATCTATGAGCTCTCTTTTTTTGGGGCTCAATCGCTGACATGCCTGCTTGGTGAGTGTGCTCACATCCCATTTTTGGATGCACACAGCTTCTCCAAGAACATACACTATGTAAATACATAGAAATCTGATAACAGAAAAAGACCACATAGCCTATCTAGTCTGTCCTTCCATATCAACAACTAAAACAGTCTCCTTTTTACCTTTAGAGATCCTCTGTGTTGGTCCCATGCTTTTTTGAAATCAGTTACTGTCCTCATCTCTACCACCTCTACTGGGAGACTATTCCACAGATCCACTACTCTTTCCGTAAAGAAATATTTCCGCATATCACTCCTGAATCTATCTCCCTTCACCCTCATCCCATGTCCCCTCGTAGCAGAACTTGCTTTTAATTGAAAGAGGATCTCTCCCTGAACATTTATGCCATGGAGGTATTTAAACATCTCAATCATATCACCTCTATCCCACCTTTCCTTTAAGGTGTACATATTAAAATCCTTCAGTCTGTCCTCATATGCTTTATAATGACGACCACTAATCATTTTAGTAGCCACCCTCTGCACCGACTCCATCCTGTTCACATCCTTTTGAAGGTGCGGTCTCCAGAATTGCACACTATACTCCAAATGAGGTCGCACCAAAGACTTATACAGAGGCATTATCACCTCCTTTTTTCTGCTTTGTTCTGCTAGCCATTCCTCTCTGCATGCACCCAAGCATCCTTCTAGCTTTTGCCGTCGCCTTTTCTACCTGTTTAGCTACTTTAAGATCATCAGACACAACCACGCCTAGGTCCTGCTCTTCTTTAGTGGACAAAAGTACTTCACCCCCTATACTATATTGCTCCCTTGGATTGCTGCAGCCCAAATGCATGACCTTACATTTTTTAACATTAAATCCCAGCTGCCAGATTCTAGACCATTCTTCAAGCTTAGCTAGATCCCTCCTCATGTTATCTACACCTTCCTGGGTGTCTACTCTATTGCAGATTTTGGTATCATCCGCAAAGAGGCAAATCTTACCCGACAGCCCTTCTGCTATATCACTAACAAAGATGTTAAAAAGAATCGGACCAAGGACAGATCCCTGGTAACATCCTTCTCCTCAGAGTGAGCTCCATTTACTTGTACTCTTTGTTGCCTCCCACCCAACCAATTTCTTACCCAAGCAATAACTTTAGAGTCCATCCCTAGGGTACTCAGTTTGTTTATAAGTCGCCTGTGAGGAAATGTGTCAAAGGCCTTACTGAAATCTAAATGCACCACATCTAGGGCTCTCCCTCGGTCCAACTCCCTGGTCACCCAGTCAAAGAAATTAATCAGATTTGTCTGACAAGACCTGCCTCTGGTGAATCCATGCTGCCTCGGATCCTGTAATCCTCTGGACTCCAGAAACCTCACTATTTTCTCTTTCAGCAGCGTTTCCAATAATTTACTCACCACCGAAGTTAAACTAACCGGCCTGTAGTTTTCAACCACATCCTTAGTTCCGCTTTTGTGTAAAGGCACCACATGAGCCTCTCTCCAGTCCTTTGGCACCACTCCCGACTCCAACGAGGCATTGAAAAGGTCAGTCAGTGGAGCTGCTAGAATGTCCCAAAGTTCCCTCAGTATTCTAGGGTGTATCTCATCCGGTCCCATCGCTTTGTCTACTTTAAGTTGAGCTAGTGTCTCACGAACACAGTCTTCTGAAAATTGTTCAAGATGTCCCTCGCTTCTGTTCCTGTTTGTGGGTGTTTTCTGAGGTCCTGCTCCTGGTTCTTCATCTGGGAACACAGAACAGAAATATTTGTTAAGCAATTCCACTTTATCCTTATCAGCTTCTACATATTCCTCCCCTGCACCCTTGAGTCTGACAATACCACTTTTGCCCTTCCTCTTCTCACTAGTATATCTGAAAAATGTCTTATCCCCCCCCCCCCCCATTTTATTGCATTGGCTATTGCCTCCTCCTTTTGAATCTTTGCCTTCCTGACTACTTTGCTTGCTTCTCTAAGTTTTTCAAATACAGATGCCTGTCTTCCTCTGTCTGTGATCCCTTGTATTTTCTTCACTTTTTCAGCTACTTCTTTCGAAAACCATAGTGGTCTCCTTTTCCTTTTACCTTTATTTACCATTTTAACAAAAAGGTTGGTTGCCCTTAAAATATCCCCTTTCAGTTTTGCCCACTGTTTTTCTACATCCCCCAGCTGTTCCCATCCCACTAACGACTCCCTGAGGTATTGGCCCATCTTGGCAAAGTTAGTCTTCCTAAAGTCTAAGATCCTCACCTTTGAATGGATTCTAACAGCCCTAGTCCTAATACTGAACCACACCATCTGGTGATCACTGAATGCAAAATGATCTCCCACTACAACATCAGAAACACTTTCACCATTGGTAAGCACCAAGTCCAGTATGGCCCCTTTACGTGTGGGGTCTGTTACCAATTGCCTGAATAGTTCTCCCTGTAGAGAATCCAGGATCTCCTTACTTCTAGATGATACTGCAGCAGGAATGTGCCAGTCAACATCTGGCATATTGAAATCTCCTATCGGTAGCACTTCCCCTTTCCTAGCAATGCTGCGTATGTCTTCAATTAACTCTCTGTCCACCTCTTCCTCTTGTGAGGGAGGTCTGTATATCCCACCAATGCAAATAGATTTCTCTTTCCCTCTTTCTAGTTTAACCCACAATGCCTCCTCTCTCCCTTTAAAGCTCTGTAATTCCAAAGCCTTAATAGTAGTTTTTACATATAGTGCCATTCCTCCTCCCCTTCTACCTACCCTGTCCTTTCTGAATAAAGTATAGCCAGGTATAGTGTCACCACGCCCCCTGCTGGCAGCTTGTTGAAGGGACAAGGTGGACATTTTAATTATTTTGTAGAAGTAGGAAACCTTTTTGGACCAGAGGGATCATGGTCCTTGTAGTCCTTCTTCTTAAAGAAATGAGTTGTGTACGCCTTGTGTAGGGTCAAGCAAAAGGTTTTTATTCCCCTTTAGCACTAAGGTTCACTAAGAAACCAAAAAGTAGAATTTACCTTATTTTCAGGTTTGTGCCAAAGTAATTACAGAGCAAGAAAACTGTTATGAGAGCTTCACAGTTCCTTGTAAAAATACAAAGGGTTTTCAACACTTTAGTAACACAAATAAACAAGCTCTTCTTTAGCTCAACACAGGCAAAAGATATTGTTAAAGCATGTTCTGATAATTATAGCTCTGGGAGAGACTCTAGGTTTTCGGCAATACACATCGAACAGTCCATTAGTTCTTCATGTATCAATGGCTCTGATTCCCCAAGCTCAATCTGCATGGGTTCCAGCTCAGCCGTGCTTTCTTCTATACCTGAGCTTTCCCTGGCTGAAATAGTTTGCAGTTCAGAAGTTCTCTTCCCTAGTTTCCAACCTGGCAGTTCTGGGTTTTGGAAACAAGTGGTATGTCTTGTTCCTATGCCTCTTTGTAGTGGTTTCCAAAACTTCTGCCAGCTTTCTTTCCTCTCAGTATTGCTATCTGAGTTATAAGTCTTTCTAGGACCTGGCTTCTTTGTGAGAAATAAAGTATCACTGTACCTTGGCTCCCTGCAGTCTGTGCCACTGGTATTCCCCCTACCAGGCACCCTCCTTCTGATACCGTCTTCTCTGAAGACTGTTTCTTGGAGTTCTCTGGGCTGGGCTTGTCCTCCCTGGAGCTTAGCTCTGCCACGTAAGGATTCAAAGCTCCTCTGCCTTGCAGTATAGGAGGTTCCTCTATCAGGTCCTTTCTTCCCAGTATCCTTGGGTTCTGTTCCAGATCCTTTCTCAGAGCTTCTCTCTATGCGTAGGCCTCTCTCTAGGCATGGCTCTCTCTGCAGGCGTGGCTCTCTCTCTAGCCGGAGCTCTCTCTGCTGCCGTGGCTCTCCTTGCTGCCGTGGCTCTCCCTCTAGCCGGCCTTCCTGCAGAGCTCTGCTTATAAAGCCATTTTTCCCTTGAGTTTCCTGACCCTCTCCTCAGGTGCACCTGATTAGCTTCTGCTTCATCATTACCTGGGTGTGTCAGCTCAGCATCTGCAGGCTCATGCCTGCTCCCTCTAGCTGTCCTGCTAGGTAATTGCACCCTCTGCAAGTCAGTTGCTTTATGAAAAACAGCGTTTTTTTCTAAGTTCATAGCTTCACTAGCTTCAGCTCTATCACAATAGTTACATCCCAGTCGTGGTTTTCTGTGAACCATGTTTCTGCAACTGCCACTAAATCCAAGTCAGCCACTCCCACCAAAGCTTCAACATCAGGGATCTTATTTCTCATGCTACGGGCATTTATACACACTGCTTTCCATATGTTACCCCTGTTACCAATTTCCATAAAGGTATTTAATGTATCACCTACCTGGGGAATTTCACCTACCTGGGGGCTTTCTTCACACATCCCCAATGAATCTAGTTTAAAGCCCTCTTCAGTAGATTAGCCAGTCTACTACCGAAGACACGTCAACCTTTCTTGGACAGATGGATGCCATCTCTGCTCTGTAACCCTTGGAACAGCATCCCATGTACTAGCTAGCAGACTGTTAGCAGTCAGCATGTGTATGGCTGGAACACCTTGCAGGGTGCAGCGGGTGGAGACTGACTGTGCTCTCTGCTGGTGAATGTCAGATAGTAGTGGGGGACAGCTGAGCTTTTCCAGGCCTACTATCTGTCTGCCAGTGCTCTATGTGCTACTTACAGATCTGCATTGACTGCCCTGTAGGGGTGCCTATTCCCCAGCAGGATGGGGGTTGATGGTCCCCTCTACTGCCACAATTGCAGAGATGTAGAATGTGGATCTGTTGTTAGAAGATCCTGTCCCCCACCCTGACCCATAGAGGACAGGTTGGGTGGTGCTACATAATTTGCTTTTGGGTCCAAACTACCACCCTTTTCTTATAACATGTGACCATAGTAACCACACAGGATATGCACTATTCTGGATGCATCATAGTCCACAAGTGCTAGACATGACTGAGAAATACAGATGGACACAGGTGTGGCTGCAAGGACTATCTATCACACACTAGTATTAATGGGGGACCTTCAGCACAGCTTATCTCGCCCATGCCATGTGTTGCGAACCTGCTGCTGGGCGCCCCTCAGGGTGAGCACAGGAACCACACAATGTCACAGTCTGTAGCTACTCTGTGCCAGTAACACACACGGTCAGTTCCCCCTACCAGGCCGGGGTGCTATAGTGGCGCATACCCCATCTTGTGCTCAGATGTAGGCTGCTGATCTGCAGGTGCAGTGCATCATGGGTACAGGTGGGTTAACCCTATCCTGGTAACCACAGCAGACAGCGGCATGTTAGGTGCTCTAGAGATGTAGCCCACTGGTTACTTTAATGACTGTGGAGGCAGAGGTCATGGGTTTGATCCTACAGTGGTGTTATTTAATAAGGCTGTCTGGGGCTTTTCCTTTTAATTTAAATCAATGCTGCCAGCAAAAACACCCTCACAGTGCCGTAGCCTAAGGTGCCTCATAGGGCTCCTTATAAGGTGCTCTATAGGGCACATTATAACGTGCCTTGGCAGACAGGGCACTTTATAATGTGCTCTATGGAGTGCCTTATAGGGCACCTTAGGTTACGGCACTGTGAGGGTGTTTTTGCTGGCAGCACTGATTTAAATTAAAAGGATATGCCTCAGACAGCCTTCTTACATAACACCACTGCAGGATCAAACCCGTGACCTCTGCCTCCACAGTCATTGCAGTAACCAGTGGGCAACATCTTTACAGCTTTTAACACTCTGCTGGCATGAACTTAGGGTTAACGTGCGTTAATGTGCCACGGCACCCACTATCGCATGATACAAATTCTTGTTACCTTGCCGCCGGAACGCCCACTACCTTATATGGCATTCTTCACATTAACGCTGCAACTAGCGCCGGTAACATTAAGATGGTTTAGTAAACATACCCCTATGTCTTTCTCTAATGATCTCTCTCTTCGCAAGATGTATCCAAAGTATGAAAGTCAAAGTCTTGTCATCTGAGCTTCTAAGGAAAGGTTAGGTTTGATCTCCTCTAGTAGTGACTGGTTTGTTCTTCGAGCAGTCCATAATATTCATTGCTAGCACCATAATTCAAAGGCATTGATTTTCTTCCTGTCTATCTTTTTCACTGTTGCAACTTTTCTGTTGAAAATACCATGGCTTGGTCAAGTCGAATCTTTGTATGGAGAGAGACATCTCTGCTCTTGAGAATCTTGTCTAGGTCCTTCATAACCATTCTGCCAAGAGCAATGCCTTATTGGATTTCTTGTCCTTTCTTTATTGATTGTTGATCCAAGTAGGTTAAAGTTATTAACTATTTCAATTTTTTCTCCATCAATGATGAATTTACTGATTTTGCCAGGAAAGAGTACCATACAGAAAACCTTAGGGACCAAGAAGGCTGGATATTTGAGTAATAGCCACACTGGTGTTGGTGGCTGTTCGGATTATTGTTACACTTTGTGGTAAGAGATGCTGCATATAAAATAAATGGGAAATAGTACATGCCCATCTACTCAGGAGGGTGGCATACAAAGGAAGAAACAGTTAAGATCAATGTTACAGTATGTGGTGGCGACGTTAGTGCACACTAACCATTAGCAAATGAAACTCTAAAATATTAGGTTGAGGACAATAAGAAGGTACACAGTCGAGCACAGCTTAGGATCAAGTTGAAGGACTGGGTAAAAGTAAAACAAAAAAAGAGTTCAAGAATCTGCAAATGAGTTTGCCTACCCAGTTTTGGATTAATGCATCCATCTTTAACCCAAGACTTTTATTTCCGGCAACACCTGGAAAGAGATTGATTTTCAGCAATATTATACAAATAATCAGGGTTGGCCCATCCACAAGGTGAACTAGGCAGTCACCTAGGGCGGTGGTCCCTTGTCGCCAGCATCGGTCCGCCCCACCCTCCCAACGAAGTGGCAGTTCAGTGCCTCCAAGCCCACCATGACGCTCCTCCCCAGCATCCATGTTCTTGCCTGGAGGAGGGGGGCATAGCGATCCCTCCACTACATCGGACTTTAAAGTGCCCCTGCTGGCACACTCATGGCCTGCCACTCCTGAACCCTCCAACAGGAAGTTACATCAGAAGAGGCAGGAGCGGCAGGCCGTGCGTGCACCAGTGTGGGCACTTTAAAGCCAGACACAGTGGAGGGATCACTGTGCCGCCGCCCCCCTCCACCAGGCGAGAAGATGGATGCTGGGGAGGGGGCGGCATGGTGGTCTGGGTGGTGCTGAACTGCCACTTCGATGGGGGAGGGATGGGGGGGGGCTGATGCTGGCCACCAGGGCCTGCAAACCTAGTTGACTGTCTAATTCACCTAGTGGACATGAGCACTTTAATGCCCAAAGCAGTGGAGGGATTGACGTGCTGCTCCCCCTTCCGCCAGGCATGAATATGAATGCTAGGAGGCGGAGGCGACATGGCAGGCTGGGTGGTGCTGCAATCCTCATGGGGCGGCATAGATGGTCTGCCTAGGGTGGAAGAATCCTCGAGCCCATCCTGCAAATAATGCAGCTGAAAATCACCCTAAATGCCCTGGCATTACGTATCCCGATAGTGCAGGAACAGAATTAGAGTGAATCAAGGGCATTCCGCACAACTGTACTTAAAGCAATGATATTCAGCCACTTTCTATATAGTTAAGCAGTTAACTCTAATTATAAAGGCACTTAGGTGCCTATATGTCTTTATAAAATGCCAGCATAAAAATAGACAAAATTATGGCTAAGATTAGGCCACATACTTTTACATCAGCTGGGGAAACAACAGAGACCAAGGTTGTGTATCTTCCTATATAACAGCTCCCTTTCCCTTTGTGGTGAGCACTCAGTACTCAGAAGCTCCCAGGACTTGAAGCTCCTGGTTTGAATATTGACCCACATATGTGCAAAATGGCTACATTTAAGGACTATCTAATTGCAAAGTGATCTACATAAAGTGTAGAATTTTGGGGTAGAGATGTGAGCCACAGTGGTGCCCTCTTGGCTAACAAGTATATGAATGATTTTGAGGATAAACTGATTTATATAATCACATTTTTTCAATATGTCTGATTATGGAGTCAATACCTTGATGATATTTTTTTCTGTTGAACTGACACTGAAGAGAATCTTATGCAGCTTTTTAATTGACTAAATCAGCAAAAAACGAATATTCAATTTCAAATGCATGTCTCATCCAAATAGAATTTTTACATATCTATATTAAGAAGGAACATGATATGCTTGTGACATCTTTATACCAAAAGCCCTCAGAACAAAATAGTCTTAAGATACCATAGCCATCATCCACAAAAACTGAAAACAGGCCTTCCAATTTGTCAATTCCTGTGATTAAGACACATTTGCTCATCAGATGACATTTTTAGACATCAGGCAAGTTTACTCAAGGAAAGATTGCTGGATAGAGGATATCCTCTGAAAGTAATTGAGAAGGGCTATAAATGAGCCTTGTATTCCCAGAGGTCTCTTTGTTATCTTATCAATGGGATATTGTGATTGACAATTTGGTTTGTATGTGACCTTATTCTACTAAAGCCATTCAAGAGAAGCATATTATTCAACATCATTGGCCAATACTTTCTTTTCATCCAGCCTTTAAGAATAGACCACTGGTCTCTTTTACTAGAGGCAAATATTTAGCAGATTGAATAATAATAAGAGCAGTGGATCCTATGGATCACTTAGAACACCTCAGAATGGATATTTTAAATGTCATGCATATAACCTTTGTGATCAAACTATAGGATAGGAGTGAACAGGGAAGATCCAGTGAGTCATAAAGTATGGGAATCTCACTATCTGACTACATGCCTCTCACCCTATGTAGTATATTTGATAATATGTCCCTACCCAAAGATATATATTGGACATACGAGCTGATCCCCTAAAGTAAGACTAACAGAACATAAGTCATGGTTGAAAAGACTAAATAAAACAGATCTGATAGCAGCTCACTGTTTGGAACATCAGCATATGTTTAAAGATTTCCATTGAAGGATGTTGGATTATATCCCAGTCCACTGTAGAGGAGGAAATAGAGATAAGAGATTAAATTAGAGTGAACAGTGGTGGATTTTCCATTTGAATTTTGTTAGCCCGTCTGAATGGACTAAATTATTCTGACATATGGAGTTCTTTTAAGAATCAGTGTTCGGTAAAATTACATCTATTAATGTATGGAGACTACCGTGTTTCCCCGAAAGTAAGCCCTACCCTGAAAATAAGCCCTAGCACGTTTTCCTGTGTTTACCGTAATATAAGCCCTACCCTGAAAATAAGCCCTAGTGCAGATCATGGAGGAGGGCTGCCTGTGTGTGTTCTTGAGGTAGGGGAATGCATTCTCTCCAAGGGTCTGTGGAGTTCCTTTCAATTCATTTGGGGCTGCCCCTTTAAAAAAAAAAATCATTAATTAGGGAAGAGCCCTCAAGGAATCAGCAAAGCTTTGTGTTAGTGCCATTCTCTGCCTCTCTCGTCTCGGACTGCAGGCTCTCTTGTCAGATCTCTCCCCCTAGACAGCATGGGAGAGAGCCCTGGAACCGGATCACAGGGGCATTTACTGCCTAGAGAAGAGCCGCGGCAGTATCAGACGGTGGGGGCACAAGGACGAGAGGCTCGCCGATGGTGCTGCTCTGCTTAAAGCAGTACCGCGGGCTAGAGCCCGTTGAAGACCCGTATGTTTGGCAAAGGCTGGTTATTTCGGGTCTTTTGTTTGGCGGCTATAAAATTCTTGGGCGTCGGAGGTGTGGAAGCCATCCCCCCCCCCCCCCCGAGCCTTGTATCCTGCACTGCTTTTGGCGCCCGTTGTTTCTGGCACGCTCCGGTGGCAGCGGCCATTTTGAGCTACAGGAGCTGCGTGTTGTAAAGCGCCGGGCAGCTCTTTTAGGCGACTTGTATATGATTAAAAAAAAATAAGCCCTACCCTGAAAATAAGCCCTAGTGCATCTTTTGGAGCAAAAATAAATATAAGACCCGGTCTTATTTTCGTGGAAACACGGTATATAATTTTGAATGCAAGTATGGGGTTAGATTAAGTGATGATGCCTTTAATTGAAGGCATAATGGACCAATATGGCGGTAGGAAGATGCTGTGAGCAAGAGTTCTGATTCAAAGTCTTTCTTAAAAAACAATTCTATTGATGAAAAAGAAAGAAATTGATAAAAGGTAGGAGATCTGAGTCTTTTTTGGAAATTTTTAAAATGTAAAAGGAAAAACATTGCAGTTGGGTAGAGAATTATACATTAAGGCATATTTTACAAAGGACATCCAAGTGCAATCTGGGACGTCAAAGCCAGAACATCTGAAAAAAGCAGGCACATGCAAGTTAAGGCACAATTTCAGATATGTGGATATTCCTAATATGGACCTCTATGGAGACATCTACATAGATGTTCCCAGAATAGCATCTCAAAAAACATGGATGTCTAATGATGGTTAAAGTAGTGGGTTAGGAATAGGGTGACCAGGGTTCAAATCCTGGCATGGACCTTTGTGATCTTAGGCCACACTTAATACACCATCTTCTTTATACTGTTAGGATATTTTAAGACCACAACATGCACTTTCCTAATGCTTGTTTATGCCTTCCGCAGGTCTAAAAGTCACTTGAACAGGGCTGTTTAAATTTCTTGCAACTCCCCAAACATGCCTCCACCACCCCCATATCTACTTGGATGTCCCTGCACTGGAGACAACTGTGAACATCATTTGTGAAACAGCTCTGGAGATGTCGTTGTGATTTCCACATTCAAGTCTTCAGATCTCCAAATCACGACTAAGACTTTTAAAATGATCCTATCACTCACTGCAATGCTCCTCTGGCCTGGAGTGGGGTTTTCCTCTTCTTACCCCCCCCCCCCTCCCCCTTCTCAGGGACTGGAAACCCTCCTGCCAATGTCAAGACCCTACTATGTATAAGATTGAAAAGGGATGTATTAAGACCAGGAAGACCAGTTATAATCTTTCTGGTTGAATATTGCCCAACAAACATATAATATTTTTTTAGTAGAAAATATCTTCCATAAGTTCAATATTATATAGTTTTAAATTTAAGGACTAGATAAATATCTTATAGTGCTTTTTAGCACCTGTTTAAGAAAGTGTGGTATATTTTTGCACTTACCTTACCTTAATTGGCAAAGTTGACGTGTGGCAAAGCCGGTGCAGTAAATGCAGGAGACATGCACAGCATCTGCCCTGCTTTTACCGTACAGGGCAAATTTACCTCACATGGGTGCTGAGGCAGGGGATATGATCTGGGCACAAGAAAGTGAGGCAAAGATACTGCAGCCGTTGTCACAAAGATCCCTTCCCACGCCAGTCCCTCTCTGGCTCTGATTGCCAAAAAAACCCCCAAAAACCTGTTGCTCCAACCTGACCTACAATGCACCCCTTCCAGTTTGATCCCACCCATCACGAATACCCCTCCTCACCCCCATATAACACAGTTTCAGCAGTATAAGCTATGGAATGCAACCTAAATCTGGCAAGCAGCCCCTCCCCCCAACACCTGGCCTTCTCTAAAAAGCCTGCCAACACCCTCCCCCAACTTCCACCCCTGATCCTTACCAGAGGGCTTCCCCATTGTCTTGATGAACAAGGCAGAAGTGGTTCCCCTCTGCTCCTGCCCTGGCTGTGGAGGTTTACAAAATGTCAACAGTAATCCCCAGCAGCATTTTAGAAAAGACGTAGAGGCTTTTCTAAATTACAAATGAGGTGCAAGCACCTGTATGTGCCAACAAGGAGCCATTTTACAAATCTAAACATGGGAAAAATCAACTCAAGAATCATGGTAACTTGCACGTGTGCCAATATTTACTTGTGGAAGCTGGAATTTCACAACTTCCAATTGTAAATGCCGACACATACATGTGTATGTAGATTATTTTGGAAACCTATATGTGTAAATGTTACCCATTAAATACAGAGGGCGCTATCTTAATTTAATTAGAATTTGGGGAGGGAAATAAAGCGAAATAAACAATGGGGCACTTTTTAAAAAAAAACTATGGGATATGGCTACTAAAGGGCGGTAGCTGCTACCGTGGGGCTGACACAGGATTAACGCCCCACAGTAGCTGCTAACCCACAAAAAAAATCAGATAGCACAAGCAATTTTCTGCAATATCTTATTATTGTGCAGTGGATGTCCCTAGGAGTGGGATTGGGGCAGATCGGAGTGGGGAGTGGGGATGGCCATTGTTGACAGCAACCGCATAAAAAATATTTTGCCAATTGGCTGCCAAATCGAGCTCAATCATAGCTGCAGATAATGCCACCTCAATAGGTAGTGTTATCTGCCAGGAAGCCTGATAAGGTGAGCTTTGCCCTGCAGGTGATTAGGCCTTCCAACCCCCCTCCCCACCTCACAACACTGTCAATGCCATGATGCTGCAATCTGCGGCACTGACAATATTAAAAATAAAATTGTTGACCTCCCCTACAGCACTGATCCCCCTGGACAGCTCCCAATCCAACCTTCCATGCCCTTGTCCATCGCCCCTCCGATGAGAATTGAAAGGGTAGGGGCCCTGCAGCCCACTCCCTTGCCCCCCCATCTCCAGGTATAAAGAAATCCTCCTGGCTAGCCAGCTGGCAAAGGGGGTCCCGCGATCCTAACCCCCCTCCCCCCCCCAGCTCCTCCAGCACATACCTTAATGTTCTGGTGGTCTAGTGGGAAAACAGGGCAGAAGCGATCCTATTCGCTCCTGCCCTCTTTTATGGCATAATACAAAATGGCCACCATCACGAAGTGCTGCCCTCTAGCCTCTCGCTAGGGGGGCAGAACAGCAAGATCGCAGCCAACTTTGTTAGGGCCTATGGGAAGGGCAGAATACAGTAAGAACATCCATGTGTAAATTTAGCACTTAAATCAATGTTTCCATGTGAATGCCATTTCTACATGTAAATGCCAAATTTTCCACATGGAAAGTGGAAGTAGGGCTTGTAAAATAACCCCCCAAAAATAATCAGGCTTCTGCCAACCTTTTCAGGTCTTAACAGTAAGATAATGGATTGATCTGAAACACTAAATAACAGAACTAATCAGTCAGAATGAAATATTCTCATTCTCCCATTCTTGACCATCCCATTTAGGTGTATCATTAAGTGAAATGCCTAGAATATGGATATTCAATGCAACCGAAAACCTGGATGCATTAATCTGAATCACAGAAGAAGCACTAAGTGCTGGTGCACTTAGATGTTGGATCTCAGGATGATGATACAATAACAAAAGCTCTGTGTATGGTTAAAAATATGGTAAAATAAAGTTATATTTTGGAAACGTCTTTCACTTTGCCAAATGATATGATTCATGCTTGAAAACCTACTTAATTTTGTGCATCTTCAGGTAACAAAGTCGTTCAGTTCAAGTTTCTGGAAGATTCCATTTATCACATACAGTCTGCAGTTATGACATTTTAGTTATGGTCTTTCATGTTCATTTGGCCAACTGGAGTCAATACGTAAGAGACATCATAATCTCTTAATGTGCCTGCATATAGACTTACGTTTCCTGCTTTCCCTTCTACCTATGTAATTTCCCCCAGGTTTTGTTTTCATTTTGAAACTTCATGCATTATTGAAACCTACCAAAACAATTTAGATTTTAAATGAAACCATCTTGATGCAAACCCAATAATTTCCAGTTAATTCTCCTTGCAGTTCTGCTAACTGGATTATTTCCAAGAACGTAATCCTTGATAACTTATTGTTTATTTCGCCTAATGACATACTCAACATAGGCACCGAGTAAGCTGCTTCATATTGTGCTGCCAGGAGTCAGCTCAGGATTAGCAGCTGCAATGAGTTTCCTGTAATCTTCTGATGCCTTTCTAAAGTTAAATGAGAAGCGGCAGTGCAGCTGCCGCAGGGAGAAGAGATTTCTCAGAAATGCTGTATTGGCTCTTATACAGTGAGTAACCTCAGTCATGAGGTATTTGAAGAGTAAACAAATTTCAGAGCTAAATATTGCAGAAAACCATTAGACTATCCAAATCATGTTATAGGGTGTGTGCTGCTATTATGAATTTGGCATGTACCTCAAGGTCTTGCAGAATAAACTGCCTCTTTTTGGCCATGCATGAGAGGGAAGAACTTCTGCAGAGGGAACACTGTTATCATTATTATATAATTCAAATGTCAGGTAATTTTTGTTCAGAGCAGGGATTGATTTTAGGCCAGTCCTGGATTTCAGACAACCCTGATGCATACTGGTACCTGCAGGGTTAATTTCAATAGTAAAGGGCAGGGCCATCGATGTATTTATTTAGTTCAATTTATAGCAACCCGCTTTTCCGAAAGGAACTTTCAAGGTGAATTTACAATGGACTCAAACACAATGTTCTATAATAAAATACAATAAGAAACAACACACAGCATTAAGATGTAACTACAAAACCCAGAACTGGTCAAAAGTCTTTCTCCTTGAACTTGGTAATTTGGAAGTTCTGTTGTGGATGGAGTTAATCCTAAAAAAAAACCCTCCAAATTTCAGATAAGCACTGGGATCACTAAAATCTGGTACAAGGCAGGGGTAATGGAGACTTATCAATGATAGCTTCCATAGATTTTACAATAGATCATTTGTTTTGCTAAGGACGGGGGCGTTTCTGCACAAAAATATTTATTTGCACATTTCAAAGATTTAGGTAACTAGAGGTAACATCTTATGCTGTACTTTGCAGAATTTCACAAGTCTGGAAAGTCTCAATTTATCTGACATTGCCTGCAATTATGGTTTTCTATCAAGTTAATTTCATGAACCCAGTACACTGCATATATTATAATATCTCAGTGCCTAAGTACTATGAATAATTCCTTCTTCCACTTTCTGTTATTTCCTTACAGGGATTTTTCAGTTTTGCTACATTTTCTTGAATGATATGATCATGGCTCAAGCCCAATGACTTCTGGTTATTTCTCCCTAAAATTCTGTTGATTCTTTCGAAGCACAAACCCCCTTTTTAGGTGTTCTTTTCTGAAAAGTCAATATACAGACTCTCTCTGTTTGTATGTCTGTCTGTCATCCTCCTCCTCCATTATACACATGTGCAAAGTCTATGCAGATGGCTTCTACTATCGCATTCACAGAGCAGGCCAGCCTTAGCATTTCCAGGGCCCAATTTTGACCATTTTGGTGGGGCATCCTGGACTTCAGATTATTTCATATTAAGTATCATGAATATATGCTATTATGTTGTATTAAGAACAAAGCAATATCTGTATTTATTATCTTATCTTTTGACATAAAGGAGGTAATTCTGTAAGCCTAGATCAATGCTCATAGTTCTACGCATTACTGTAGCCTTTTCTATAATGTTAAATATGCATGGGTGCCTGGGTGCTCATGTTGTTGTTGTTGCTAAGTGCCTTTGAATCGGTGTCGACTCATGGCAACCCTCTGGATAGTTGTCCTAAACTGTGTTCGGTCTTCAGTCAGGCAGCTCATTGTTGGTAGATGACACCCATAGTTGCTGTTATTGAAACATCCTACACATACAAAAGGCAATACAGTAGATCTGATATTCATCCTCAGATCTCTAACTATGCACCCCAACTTCACCAACTTCAATGCACCCCAACTTCAATGCACCCCAACTTCAATGCACCCCAACTTCACCCCTACCTCCACTCAGGTGCCATGGACAGATCACTTCATCTTTTTTTTGAAAATCATTTTTATTAGAATTTCACAACCATAAACAAGCCAGAACTCAGTGTACATGTCTGATACAAACCCGGTACAGTGCCTCAGATAAACCTCCTCTCCACAATACATAGATAGCAAACTGTCGCACATGCTCAGTCACATTTGGCTGATTTCCTCTGCCAACGAATATCCCTCTCCCCCATCCCAACGTCACAATATAAACCTTAGCCAGACAAACAAATCGAACGGCTAAACAGTCAAGAAGACCGAGAGTAAGAAGAAGAGAAGGAAGGAAGGAATAAAAGAAGAAAAAAAGAAAGGAGAAGAAACTAAAAGACGGAAGAAGGCATGAACAACAAACAGCTCTACCCAACAATCCCTGCTCAGGGTATCTCCACTACCCCTGCAGGTCCACATGCACATCCCTCACTCTGCATGTTACCGGGAGAGTCGTCTCACCTCAACTATACTCAATTCCCCCCCCCCACCCACCCCCGCAACCACAGCCCCCCCTGGAACCCAATCCCCCCTAACCCCCCAACCCACCCTTCCCCCAGACTGTATCATGAAGTTGTGTGTGCGTGTGCCTCACCATCCCCACCAAGCTAGTCCACCACACCCCAAATAGATCCATCCATACCGCTATCCAACTAACCCCCCCAAGCTGCCCGAGCCGGGGCCTACAAGCCCTCCGGTTCCAGAGGCCCAATTTCATACCAGCCTAAGCTGGGGCATCCACCCACAGGGGATTATCCCACCCCTTCCCAGATTAAAGCCACCACCTCTAACTTCCATCCTCCCAGGAGCCTTGCTGTAGCCCGCTCCATTAACTGTAGTTCCCGCATTCCTTGCTCCCACTCCTGGACTCCCGGGGGCTGGTCCACCATTCACTTCATCTTAAGAATGGCTCTCCCTATTCCCCTGTCCACTCAGATACCCACCATAAACTTAATTTTAAACATTTTGACAAAGATGCCTTCTTGTCTGAAGTTACCCCTCAGCTCACTATACTTACACAAGACCTTGACGACACAATAGAAAACTGGACTACAATAATTAACAAAACCGCAAAGCCCACATCACCCAACAAGAGAACCTATAGAAGGCCATCCTAAAAATGGTATACACAAGAAAACCTTAAGAAAACTCTATGTAAGCTGGAGAAGAAATGGAGGTCCAGGAAAATCCCAGAAAATAAGGAACGCTGCATCACAACACTAAATACCTATAAAGAAGCAATTCTCAAAGCAAAAATAAAGACCACTATACTGCTGTACTAAACAAGACCATCCACCATCCTAGAGAGCTATTTGAACTTGTAAAAACTTTAACTACGTCTCACATGAACATGACAAATTGTATATCTATTACTCTTCAACCTATAGCAGATCACCTAGCATCTAAATTAAAAAGCAAAAACAATTCAACGTTGATCACCTGTAGTGAAGTTCACTCCCAACTTAATAAATGGGACACCTTCCACCTCATTAAAGAGAAACAACTCCTAGAAACAATAACGAAAATTAAACTACTACTTCACATCTTGATTCTTGTCCAGCATCTTGGATAAAGGCAACTAAAGTTGAACTAGCACCTGTAATACTTAATATTGTCAACCAATCCCTTCACCAAGGAATTATGTCTGACACACTTAAACGTTCCATCATTTGCCTCATACTCAAAAACAGATCCCTCAACAAGGATGACCCCACCTCATACAGACCAATATCAAGTATTTAATTTTTAGCAAAAATAATAGAAAAGGTAGTCCATATTCAGTTACAAGATTTCATTGACCTTAACGCCCCCCTTGATACCCACCAATATGGTTACCGCCGATACAATGGTGTAGAAACCCTTCTCCTAGTAGTATTAGATACTCTCAACTGCAGGCTAGACAATCCAAATCAAGCCTTTATAATGGTCTTTCTGGATATTGCCTCTGCATTTGATCATGTTGACCACAACATCCTCCTGTCAAGACTGGCCCACAGAGGTATATCTTGAATAATTTTAAAATGGTTTAAGTCATACATTTCCAACTGATTCCAATATGTAAAGATCAACCAAAAATCATCCACCACTTTCCCCCAAGAACAGGGTATACCTCAAGGCTTGGCCCTCTTTGCCCTCCTGTTTAATTTATATCTCCAACCTATATGTACAATCTTTAATAAACATAAAATCAAATATCTTATCTATGCAGATGACATAATGGTATATGCACCAGTGGACATAACCCCCCCCCCCCCCCAATATATCACCAACTGCATAAGCAAAGCGGAATCCTGGCTCAACACAAACACCCTGCAAATAAATTTCAGAAAAACTGAAATCCTATTTACTTCAAGGAATCAGAACTTTACTCCCCCCTCTACTTTCAATTTACACAACATCGATTTGCCAGTTAGACAGGAGGTAAAATATCTAGGTGTTATATTTGACAGAACCCTCAGTATGTCTTCACAAATTAAACAAACTACTAGAATGATATTTTATAAACTAAAAATCATACAGCACCTCAGGCCAATCATTGAAACCCATGACTTCAGAACAGTAGTCCAAGCTTTAATTACTCCTCACTTGGACTACTGCAACAGTCTCTTACAAGGTCTTCTTAAAAAAACACTTCATACACTTCAACTTGTTCAGAATGTAACTGCCAGGATTATCGCCAAAGCTAGCCTAAGAGACCACATCACCCCAATATATAATCTCCACTGGTTCCCCATAGCAACCAGAATAAGATACAAGATGTTAGTCACCACTTTCAAATTACTCCATGGCATCTCTCCATCCTACCTACCTACCATGATACATGCACAAACCAACGTCAGAAGCAGGAGAAAAAGAACCCAGAACCCCCTAACAATATCTCCTTCAATATTCAAAACCAAACAAACTACCAGCAATAGGGCCTTCAGGTATTCAGCCCCCTCCCTTTGGAACTCTCTCCCCGATTCTATCAGATCAATCAAAGATCTTCAGACTTTCTGCAAGGAATTAAAAACTCTAATTTTCATTGAATACTATAACACTTCCATGGCCTCTAATACATTTCCCCACTACCCTCCCCTATCCTCCCAAATAAACTAAATCCCCCCCTCTTCTTATCACCTCCTGCCTAATCTTCCACTATTACCTTCACGCACTGGTTAACAGCCTTGTAAATAGTTTAGAGTCCCGGCTACCACTGACAGACCAAACTCTCACTTGGTTTGCAGCTTGTCGTGCTGTGAGGGCTTGCGTGCATCAGTGATGCTGAGAGCTAAACTATCGGTAGTTTAACTACTGGCAGGGTCTCCCAAGATGGACAGGTCTCAGCTGAGGTGCCAGACCAAGACAAACCACCCATCTGGGCAGCAGCAGAATGGGACAGTGTTGACGGCGGAGGATCACATTTTTGTGACAACGGCAACAACACCAAACTTAAACTGCGCGGAAGAAAGGCCCGGCAATCTACTTCTGTATCTTGCCATGAAAACCCAATGGATAGTTACAACAAAACAAATTGTGCTATGGTGCTGGAAGATGAGACCCCCAGGTCAGAAGGCACTCAACTAGCTACTGGGGAAGAGCTGAAGACTTTTCAGAGTAAAGCCAGCATTTATGATGTGGTTGGATCAAAGCCCTCGGGAAGTCTGACTGCTGATGTAGCTGCGCATGAAATGAGAGTAAGAAGCTGTAAAGATGTCTTACACATTGGAACATGGAACGTACGAAGCATGAACCAAGGGAAATTGGAGGTGGTCAAGAATGAAATGGAACGTGTACAACTTGATCTGTTGGGTGTCAGCGAACTGAAATGGACTGGCATGGGGCACTTTGGATCAGATGATCACATGGTCTACTATGCTGGAAATGAAAGACAAAGAAGAAATGGTGTTGCATTTATAATAAAGAAGAAACTTGCAAGAACTGTAATGAAATACAATGCAGTCAGCGAACGCTTAATCTCTATTCGTCTACGAGGACTGCCTATCAACACAACTATAATTCAAGTATATGCCCCAACAACAGCTGCTGAAGAGAATGAAATTGAAGAGTTCTATGAACAAGTACAAGCTGAAATTGACAGAACATGCAAACAGGATATCCTGATAGTCATGGGTGACTGGAACGCAAAGGTTGGCAACAAAGAAGAAGGCAAAGTAGTTGGAAAATATGGACTTGGCAACAGAAATGAAGCTGGAGAAAGACTGATAGAATTCTGCAAGACCAATGATCTATTCATCTCAAACACCTTCTTCCAGCAACACAAGCGGCGACTGTACACATGGACTTCACCGAATGGATTATATAAAAATCAAATTGACTACATATATGGAAGTCAACGATGGAAAAGCTCTGTAACATCAACAAAGACAAAACCTGGAGCTGACTGTGGTACAGATCATCAACTACTAGTATGCAAACTCAAGCTAAAGTTGAAAAAGAGCAAACCACTCATGAGTGCAGCAAAATATGACCTTGAGAATATACCACTGGAATTTAAAGACTGCCTGCAAAATCGATTTGCTGCTTTAGATACAAATGACAGAGCTCCAGAAGAGTTATGGAATGACATCAAGAAGGTTGTGTTGGAAGAAAGCGAGAAGTCTCTACAAAAGGTGAAAAAGCAAAAACGGCCAAAATGGATGACGAAAGAAACTCTGAATATTGCCCAGAAATGCAGAGAAGCTAAAGCCAGAGGAGAAAGAAAGACAATCGCAGAACTCAACAGAGATTTCCAACGTGCAGCAAGACAGGACAAGGAAAAGTACTACAATGACACTTGCAAGGAAATAGAAGCAGAAACTATTAGAGGAAGAACAAGATCGGCTTTCCTAAAGCTACGAGAGTTAAAGAAAAAGTTCCAGCCTCAAATTGGAATGTTACAAGATGCTCAAGGTTCTATGTTGAATGATGCTGAGAAGATCAAGGAAAGGTGGAAGGAATATACAGAGTTTTTATATGATAAAGATCAAGTGGACCAACAGCCGTTTCAACCTGTACCTTATGATCGGGAACCATTGGTGATGAAAGAAGAAGTTGAAGCAGCATTGAAAGCCTTATCAAAGAACAAAGCACCAGGCATTGATAGCATTCCCATAGAAGTATTGCAGCAATCTGATGCAGCTGTTACCGTACTAACAAGGCTCTGCCAAGAAATATGGAAGACAACATCATGGCCAACTGACTGGAAAAGATCTGTGTTTATACCAATACTAAAGAAAGGTGATCCAACTGACTGTGGAAATTATCGCACAATCGCTCTGATCCCACATACCAGCAAGATTCTACTGAAGATTATTCAAAAGAGACTACAACCATACCTGGAACAAGAACTACCTGAAGTGCAAGCAGGGTTCAGGAAATGGCGTGGAACGAGAGACATCATTGCAGATGTGAGATGGATCCTTGAAAAGACTAAAGAATACCAAAAGGATATCTATTTGTGCTTTATCGACTATAGGAAGGCTTTTGACTGTGTAAACCATGAGGAACTCTGGGCCACATTAAGAAGCATGGGTATACCAGAACACCTGATCGTTCTCTTGCGTAATCTGTACATTGATCAAGAAGCAACAGTTCGAACGGAACAAGGAGAAACAGAATGGTTTAAAATAAGCAAAGGTGTAAGACAAGGCTGCATACATTCCCCCTACCTGTTTAATTTATATGCAGAACAAATCATCAGAGAAGCAGGATTGTATGAAGACAACAGAGGTGTGAAGATTGGTGGAAGACTCATCAACAACCTTCGCTATGCTGATGATACCACATTACTGGCTGAAAGTGAAGATGATCTGAAACATTTGCTTCTCACAATCAAAGAACATAGTCTCAAAATGGGCCTGCACCTTAATGTAAAGAAGACAAAGATCATGACAACTGGCATAATCAACAGGTTCATCGTTGAAGGAGAAGAAATTGAAATTGTGAACAACTTTAACCTACTTGGATCAACTATCAATAAAGAAGCAACAAGCAGTCAAGAAATCAGACGACGCATTGCTCTTGGCAGAATGGCTATGAAAGACCTAGATAAGATTCTCAAGAGCAGAGATGTCTCTCTCCATACAAAGATTCGACTTGTTCAAGCCATGGTATTTTCAATAACATCATATGGATGTGAAAGCTGGACAGTGAAAAAGATAGACAGGAAGAAAATTGATGCCTTTGAATTATGGTGCTGGCGGCGAATACTGTGTATACCATGGACTGCCTGAAGAACAAACCAGTCGGTACTAGAGGAGATCAAACCTAAGCTTTCTTTAGAAGCTCAGATGACAAGACTTCGACTTTCATACTTTGGACACATCATGCGAAGAGAGAGATCATTAGAGAAATACATTATCTTGGCAAGATAGAAGGTCAACGCAAAAGAGGAAGGCCAGCAATGAGATGGATCGATACAATAACAGCAGCTACGGGTACCAGTCTGTCAACAATGAGCCGCCTGACTAAAGACCGAACACAGTTTAGGATAGCTATCCAGAGGGTCGCCATGAGTCGACTCCGACTCGACGGCACTTAACAACAACAACAACATATGTGATTAAGTGAGTTTTTGTTCGATGTAAACCGCCCCTGATCGATGGAAGGGTCGGTATAGGAAAACTGTTCAAATAAATAAAAAATAAATAAATTATATTGAGCCATCTCATTGCTGGCCTTCTTCTTTTGTGTTGACATTCTATCTTGCCAAGCATGATGTCTTTCTCTAATGATCTCTCTCTTCGCATGATGTGTCCAAAGTATGAGAGTCGAAGTTTTGCATCTGGGCTTCTAAAGAAAGCATAGGTTTGATCTCCTCTAGTAATGACTATTTTTGTCCTTTGGGTAGTCCATGGTATACACCGTATTCATCACCAGCACCATAATTCAAAGGCATTGATTTTCTTCCTGTCTATCTTTTTCACTGTCCAACTTTCATATCCACATGACGTTATTGAAAATTCCATGGCTTGAACAAGTTTAATCTTTTTATAGAGAGCAACATCTCTGCTCTTGAGAATCTTATCTAGGTTCCCCATAGCCATTCTGCCAAGAGCAATGCATTGTCAAGAGCAAAATTATTCTATGATAAGATTACAATTATGGTTCTATAAGGTTTTATATAAAAGCCTTAACGTCATGAAAGGTGGTGCTTGGAAGATTTTTTATGACCTATGAAGGTTAATCCTGCTTCTCATAACAGAAATACTTTAAGGGTACACAAATATTTCTAAAACAAATTGATGAGCATTATGGTGGTCTGTCAGCAGTTTTGTTTGAGGTTATCTGCATAAACTGCTGGCTTCTGTTTGAAAAATTTTGTAAAAGCCATTTATGCACATATATTGCCATATATGCACTAAAATGACTTCATAAAATTACTCCATTAGAGGCTTAGATGTAAAAATAACATTAGAAATATCTTGAAGATAAAGCAGAGTGAAATGTTGAAGGAAGTCAGCAAAAGAAAGAACAGTAGTTTGGAAGCATAGAAGTAGGTTTACTAAGGGCATTAGTGGTTCATCCTTGGTATGTGTGCCGAGGTCCCATGTTATTCATTGGGACCTTGGCGCACATACCATGCATGCAACCACTAGTGCCGTTTAGTAAACTTACCCCATAATGAACGTGAAAAGGAATGGGGAAAGAAGAGTAAACAGAATAATTTTTTAGTGGGGAGTCATTTAAGAAACTAGGAGTCAAAGTTATTGGTATAGAAGAAAACAGAATGAGGAACATTCTGTGCTGACTGTCTCCTCCCTGTTCGGCTGATCAGAATTGGGTCGTACAGAGGTAGACCCGATTCTGATCGCGCAGGGGCTAGAAATACCCACTAGATCAAAATCGGGTCTGCGGCTTGAACATGCAGGCTGTGCCCCGATTCTGATTGGCCGCATGTCCAGCCCACATACCCAGCTAATTCAGCCAGGCTCCTGAATGGAGCTGCAGTGCCAAGGCATCCTGTCGCCATGGCACTGTGGCTCCATTCAGGAGCCATGATCTCTGGCCAAAGACAAGACTCTTATTTCCCCGCAGCCTGACACCCGATCTGGTCTCCCATGGCCATGGTCCGTTTGCTGAGAACCCCCTGCACTCCCCTCGCCCTTCTTACTGGGCCTGGCCGCATCATTTGGCTCCATCCAGGGGGACTTATTACACCTCCGAGGTGGAATCTCCCCTGTCTTCATGGTCAACCTTGGACGTACAGGGCCGACCTCAGAATCGGCCCTGTACGTCCGGGTTTGATCTCTGCTCACCACCTGCCCTCGCTCTGCCTCTGTCCCACCCCCTCCTTCCCACGAACAGAGCTCCCTGTACAAACAGCCTGTTCGTACAGGGAGCTCTGTCCCCCAACAGGCTACCTGTATGTTTAGCTAGTCTGGACGTCCGGATTGGATGTCTAGACCTGCTAAATGGCATTCAGGATGATCCCGAATGCATATACAGCAATTAAAAATAGAAAAGACATTATTAGGTCAATGCTCTTCTTCCATAGTTAGCTGCCCACGGCTTATAAAGAAAATATATATATTCAATGGCACTAGCTAGACAGCACCCAAGGATGAATAAATCTTTATTGTAATTAGCAGCAGTAATTATCCGGAAAGTGGCTATAAACAGCCCGCCATCCAGATAACGCAGGATAGCCTTCTTTCTGGCCTAAAGTTATCTGGATGGTTATCTGAAAGGTGGAGTGAATGTTGCTGCTATACAGATAATTTCTGGGACCAACCACACCAACAACTCACCACTCTGGCCCTATCCAGATAGTGCCAAGGTGGTCTGTAATTCAATGGCCCTATCTGTATAGTGCTGCTGAATATCCACAGATAGCTGTGGCTAAAGGAAATATCCAGATAACTGTGGCAGTTATCCAGATATTTCCTTTTAAATATTGACCCCTATGTTACTATTCAAGTACAGTTAGGTAAACTGTGGCAATGGAAGATAAAGTAATTTGTTAAAGATCTCATAGAAAGATGACAAGAGTGCATGTCAATCTTTGTTTCATGATTTTTACTGACTCATACAGCAATACCTTAAATAATAAATAGTACATCCTTCCTGCAGTGAAGCTGGTATTAGTAGATTCCAATGTGTAAGCACATACCTACCTTTTATTTTGCATGCATTATACATTATGGGGGTCATTTTGCAAGCCCTGTTTGTGCTTTGGATATCTGAAAATGGGCATAGAGATGTTCAAAGTATAGAGACATATCCAAAGCCATTTTAGAAGCCGGGTTTGTGGACATCCTCAGTGTGAGGAATTCCATTTCTAAACTGGGTCATTCCCAGGATTCTGGACGTCCCCATCTGATCTCAGAAACATCCTGAACGTCCATAGTTCTGTCTAAGTTTAGACCTTCTCTGGGCACAAACAGTGCTTGTTTCAGCTAAAAAAAACATCCAGAAGGGTATAGAAAAGAAAGCACTCCATCATCCCCAGTATAATTTCAGTGATATCAACAGGGTGATTTGAACCCTGATTTTCACATTCCTAGCCTACTACTCTAACCATTAGGCTATTCTTAGACATCCGGGAACTGAAATACTATTCTGGGGATATATGTACAGTAGATGCCTCTGCAGACATCCATATCGGGCACATCCACATTTGTGAAATCGTTTCTACACCTAGACGTGCCTGCTTTTTTTCAGACATTCTGGCTTTGACATCCCACATTGCACTTGGATATCCTTTGTAAAATCCCTCTTCATACATACATCCAGTTTGCCCAGATGTCTTCCTCTTTACAGTAGTTTCCCACCACTCTGGGTAGATATGTATACAAATTCTCATGCATAAACCAATACCAGGTCTTTTTCTTGTCTTTTACCTACCTCTCAAATCTATTCCTACCTAACCCTATACCTGCTCTATATACCTGCCTGAACGATGCTTGTTGATGTTAAGAGTGCTATATATGGCTTCTCTCTACAGGTCATCCCAGCCATCTTGGGAGCTTAATTAAGTTATTCCACTGATGTTAGGGTTGTGACTATAGCCATTCCATGCATGCCAGTTACCCCAGATTTCTCAGAAACTGTAGACTACTCTCTGTCCATTGACTTGGATTCTATCTCTCATTGGCCTTCTAAAGTTTCAAAGACAGAACAAACATTCAGGCCCAGTCCTTCATTTCTTTTTTCGCCCTCCACCCTCCAACTTGCCCTTATCACTTTGCTCTGTGTTTGTCCTAAGCAAGTTCAAATTCTGTCATGATTTTGGTTATGACTACCTCTGAAAGTTAACTATAACTAAGAGTCATATCAAGAAGGAGAGGATGAGTCATTCAGCTTACCCCTTTTTAACCTCTGCCTATCCACCCAGCTCCTCTCCACCACTCCCATCCACCTCCCCCTTTCCTCTGCTGACCACTTTTATCCTATGGATGGAAGTAAGAAAGATGGAATACACCAATGCCAAGTTAATGGTACTCAATACAGAATAAAGAGGTGAAAATGAAAAATGTATTTATTTATTTATTTATTTGGGTTTATACCGCACTATTCATGATCAGCACGGTTTACAAAATAACAACATCTTACATGGAACAGTTTACATTGAAGATGTGAACAAGATAGAAAACAATTATCTTATTTACATTAATAGATCATTAATAGATCATACACAGTAGCATATAAGAATGGGGAACTATTTACAGTCTGACAGAATCTTGAGTATGAAATTGATGGGCAATGCTTTAAGTTAAATGGTCGAAAGCAAGATGGAATAAGTGTGTTTTGATTGCTTTGCGAAAGGTGGCCAAATCTGAAATGAGACGAATAGGAGCAGGTAGGGAGTTCCATAGTAGATGGGCGAAGAGGGAGAAGGCTCTGTTCATGGCAAATTGGGAGCTATTTCTAGCTATGGATGGGATGGTAAGAGTGTTTACCATATTTATTCTTCTTGCTCTGTTGTCAGGATTCCAATGTAGGAGACCTTCCAGTGAGGATGCGGATAGGTGATGGAGAATTTTAAATGTTATCAGGAGAGTTTTGTACTTGAGTCGACTGCTTATTGGGAGCCAGTGAAGATGGATTAGGAGAGGAGTTACATGTTCATATCTGGAAGCTCCGTAAATGGTTAGTGCAGCAGTATTCAATGCTAATTGTAAAGGAAGGAGAGAATATCCATGAAGCCCATGCAGGATGATATTGGCGTATTCGAAGAGCGGAGTGATAAGGGCTTGAAAGACAGTGCAGAAGTCAGTAGGCTCCAGTAAGGGTCGGAGATGACGGAGGGAATGTATTTTATGATAGACAGCCTTTGTGATACTGCTTATATGGGGCTCCATGTTTAGGGACTGGTCCAGAGTGACGCCCCAATATCTAACCTCATGATTAGACTTCAGATCAGCATTCTTAATCCGCAGGTTGTCGGGGGTATGAATGTTGGGACTTTTGTGACAAAAAGGGACTTCTGTCTTTTTATAGTTCATTTTCATGTTGTGCATAGCTAGCCAGTCAGAGACAGCATTGAAACAGTCGATGATTCCAGTGAGGTTTGGGTTTTCTGTTGAAAAAGTAGTGTAGAGAAGCACATCATCTGCATAGATGTGATAAAGAATGCCAAAGGACTGTATGATTGCACATTGTGACAATGTGAGCTGTAGTGAGCAAATGGAAATAGAGGAAAATAGGGACTACACCTTTAAGACAGAAGAAAGGCAAGGTTCCCAGAGAGCTCAAACTACAAACAAACTAGAGAAGCATGCTTTGGCTGAGACAGAGCCACGCCCAAGCCCTAACGTAGGGTCAGGTTTGAGCTCTGATAACAAACACGTGTGCAGAGAGCAGGGCGCGGTGGCTGAAAAGCACCTTTTTAAACCTGCGTCACTGAAGTCAGAGAGATCTGGAAGGGCAGAGGAAGCTGGAAGATCTGGAAGAGCTGGAGGATCTGGAGAATCTGGAGGAGCAAAGGAAGCAGAAGGTTCAGAGAGAGCTGAGAGGTCAGAGTGGACAGAAGGCTCAGGGAGAGCAGGAAGCTCGTGGCCAGGATCCTGTTCAGAGGGAATACTGAAGCCAGAGGGTTAAAAGGAGAAACCTGGTTTAAGGAAGCCCAGAGAGGGGAGACGTGGAAGGTTTTATTCCATGGGGAAATTTGGCTCCAGCAACAAAGGAAGCAATCCTTTTGAAAAAAGGTGTGTCTTCTTCAGAGTCCAGCAGAAGCTTTGCTGAGGACGTTGCTAATGAACTGAGAAAGAGTGCAGCGCAGAATGCTCCAGGAACCCGAGCTGCCAGAAGGTGGGTGAAAGCTATTACAAATGCTGATAATCAGAACCCAGCCAAGGGCAGTGAGACAGATCTGAACCTAATTGAAAAGCTAAGGCAACTGTTGCAGGATAGAGGAGCTTATTCCCAAAGCACAGCTAACCTTTCTCCAGGAGAGCAGTTTGTAAGGGAATTCCAGAAGCTTCTTCCAAACAGTAAGCTTGAATCTGCCAGTGAAAGTCCAGAGAGGGACAGACAACTTTCAATACAGGAAGATATGCAAGTAGATTTGTGTATTCCTGAAACTGAGTGCGATGTTATACCAATGGATTGTTCTTATTGTAAGAAGGGAAGCTTTCACATGTGCTAGAAGAAAGACTATGAAGGGAAGTCTTTGCATAGCCTGTGTCTCTTAGCTAGAAGAGAAACAGAAGCTTCCATTTGAGGTAAAGAACATTCCTGGAATCCTGAGTGTTAACTGAACAGTTTGTGATAAAGAGAAAAGAACTGTACCTGATTTAAAACTGAGGAAAGTAGCTGTGATTTTCTTATTGCTGAAGAATGGCTGTGAACAGCTACTATGTGTATGAAAAGGGTTTTACCAAGTTCTGATATTCCAGACGCTTTATGTTCCTGTTGAGTTTTTCTTTTGGAGAATAATCCTTTACTGCCTTGTGTTTTGAATTTTGATTCGAAAGGGGAACCCAGATCAAAAATAAATTTTCTGTTTTGCCTTAAACAAACCCGAGTGGTTGCAACTACTTTGTCTACAAGTAACCGTGAGAAACTACAACTCCCAGAATTCCCTGGTGAGCAATGTTCCCTCTAATTTTCTGTAGGCTGTGTGCGCATAAAATATCAGCTGTGCAGCTTTTGAAGGAAGGTTGAATTTTTGTGTGCCACATAACGATACTCGGAGTTATATACTTTAAAATTTGACTCCACGTCAGAATACAGTATGTACACCACATTGATTTTAATCAAATTAAATGAAAATAGACGATTACTAAATGAAGCGGAAAATTTCTAATAATTACAATCACAACTTTTAAATTTTAAGACGTCTATGTTGTTTTCTATCAGAATCAGAACCGTAATTTTTGTGCGCTCTGTTGTAAAGTATGTGCGCTCGCTCGGTGAGGTGTTGCGCGCGCACACACGCACAGCTTAGAGGGAACAGTGCTGGTGAGGGAAAAATCTAGTGACTCTTTACTTAAAGGCAAATGAGGCCACCCTTCTGCCTATTGGCCTGGCCAGCAGGAGGAGTGTGACAACATATTGGTTGTAAATATATGTTAAATAGCAAGGCGAATAGGGAAGAGCCCTGTTACACCTTGTGTTTGCTGATACATATCCGATGTTTGATTGCTCATACAGACTTGTTGTTGCCGATCTATTAGATATGAGTGACACCAATTTAGAGCTGAGCTCTGGATGCCCTTAAGTTTAAACAGATTAATCAAATGGCTGTGACAGACTGTATCAAAGGCTGAAGCAATATCCATGAATATCAAGATAAAGCTCTGTTTCAAATTATTTAAGCCTAAAATCAGGTTTTCAAATAAGGATGTGAGCAAAGTCTCGACACCATGGTGTTGTCGAAAACCATGTTGTTGCGGATCAAGTGGTGCGTGGCAATCAATATGGTCTTGTATTTGTTGCTGTACTATCTTCTCCATTATTTTAGACAAGAAAGGAAGACTAGATATGGGACGATAGGAGTTTGGGTCCTGTGGGTCTAGCTTGGGATTTTTTAGGAGAGGTTTGATTGTGGCAGTTTTCAGTGATACTGGGAAATACCCTTGTTGAAGGAAAGGTGGATAATCTTGGTGATGTGGGAGCTTAATTCAGGGCAGGTAGATTTAATCCAATGAGAAGATTCAGGGCAGGTAGATTTAATCCAATGATCAGTGGGCGAGGTGGTAGAATTATTACATTTTTGATTTGTTTAGGGGAGTATGGGTAGAAATGACTTAGAGCAGGGATGCTGATGCTTTCAGGTGATGGAGTGTCTATGTAGATGTCTCCCATATTATTGAGGGTCGCTTTGGTTTTATTGTGAAAGTGAATGGCAATGTCTTGAGGGTGGATTAAATTATTTGCTCGAAGCAGAGATGAATCATTTGTAAGGGACTGAATTAATCTAAAGAGCACACGGGACTTGTTGAGAGAATGCATAAGAAGATTTGTATGGTATTCCTTCTTCCTTTGCATAATGGTAAGGCAGTGTTCTTGCAAGGTCTTCATGTATAATTCTCGATCATGGGGGAGCCTGAAGTTGTGCCATTTTTGCTCAAGCTTCCTGAGATTCTATAAAAATTTGCGCAGATCAGCAGTAAAACAGATAGCCGTATGCATCCTTTTATTTGGGCGTTTATGCTGGCTTAGTAGTATTACTTCAGTTAAGTCAGTGGATTCAGAGTCAGAGTTAAGGTCAGGTAGAGTTTCTGAAAGGAATAACTCTCTGTTGAATGGTTTAAAATGATGAGCAATATTACTTTTGAGACTGGTATGTTGAATGGGATATGAAATAAGATAGCTTTGTGGTCTGAACAGGGTACTGGGAAGACTTGTGGTTGTACAAAGTTGTTTGTACCATAAGTATAGGGGGGTGCAAAGATAAGGTCAAATGTGTTATCTTTAGTGTGAGTAGGGGCATGTATTAGTTGTTGATAGTTAAGAGCAGACATAGCATCCAGAAAAGCTGTGGAGTTCTTCTTCAATAGTACTGGGAGGTTGAAGTCGCCTAGAATCCAGAGAGATTTGGACTGTGGCGAGTGGTTACAGATTAGATCTAGTGTTATGGAGAGGTCATCAATACAGGTAGAAGGGGCACGATAGAACAGAGCTGTTGCAATTTGCTTATTTGCTATCATGATGGCATCGGGGCTGCTAGTATTATGGGAGGAGAGGCATTGGAACTGCAGGTCAGACCTGGCCATGATGAGTGTGCCTCCACCTCTTTTGTTAGTCCTTGGGCAGTTGAAGATATCATAATTTGGAAGCTTGAGATGATTAATAAGTCCTGCATCAGAATCCGTAAGCCATGATTCCGTGATGAAGATTATGTCTAGTTTTGGATTCTCCACATAGTCACCAATAACCGGCCATTTCTTCCGAATTGATCTTCCATTTACAAGCATGCATTTTACAGCTTTTGCAACTGTGGACTTCCTAGTGATAGCTTTTCCTGATGGCATATTTATTTATTTATTTAACAATCACTTATATACCGCACTTTCCATGGATCAAGTGCGGTTTACAAAAAACAAGTCAAAAGACAGAGCAAATGTCTGTTTTTTTACATGAAACATCAGTGAACTATATACAATAGGTATGAACTTAAAAACAAACAAGCTTAATTTAATTGGGATCAGGGACTAAATACCAGGTAAATTATATGGGTAATTGGAACTATGATATGGATAAGATGTTGGTGGCTTATCAGACAAGGTTGTCTCATAGTGGTGAAGACATCTTCTTGTTTGTTTCGGCCAAAGCCATGTATAGTTGAAATTAGGCTATGTTGGTGTGAAAATGAATCAACAGAAATGAAGGATGGGGCAAGCCATATAGACATAGGATGAAGGGCATAAAGTCAGGCGCTGTGGTGGCAAGGCGAGTGGGATAGTAGTTATCCAGTTAACAGTAGTTATAGGTTCTTATAGGTGTAGCAGGGAGAGGGAGCCAGCTATAATGATCTACAGGGAGGTCAGCACTCTAGTAATTAAGGTATTATACGTATGAACAACAAAAGCAGCACTATTTAATCGAGGTTGAGGCAATTATGCTCAAGGAAGACACTATAGATGAATGAAGGAGGGGAATAAAGCATATAGATCAATGTATTATGCACTTACAACCATTATCCAGCAGCGGAGGTGATCAACTGCTAGGCATCATCAGAAGTACAACGGTGTTGACTGTAATGCTTTTTGTTCCTTTTCTCCCGCCTGTGTTCCCCGCCTAAGGGCCATGCCAAAGGGCCCTCTGGCGAGGCCCTCAGGTGCAGGCCCGTCAGGCGCGAGCACGCCTGATGGCGCTCCTAAATTTAAAAGTCCTTTTCAGGCCCTAATTGGCATTGGGCAGGTGAGTGGGGAGGGTATCTCCTTCCCGCTCCCTCACCCAATGCCAGTCAGGGAGGAGGAGGTGTTCTTCCTGCTGCGGCGCTGCTCTGATCTTCTCGCCCGATGGTCCTCCTAAATTTAAAAGTCTTATATAAAAATATATAGTTAGGCTTGGGGGGGAGTCATCATCAGGTGTTCACACAAGCTTGATCTTGTAGGCTTACCATAACTGCCATATAATGGTACTGCCTTGTGCACTCTTGGCATGGGAACATATATTTCTAGCCATCTACTATCAATTACGAGAGGGGAAAGTAATCCTCTGGTGACTAAAGGTTTGGGGATGTGGAGCCCCACTTCTGTTGGGGAATAAAAGCATCTCAGTACCTTTTATCACTGACACTAAGGCATCTGGTATTCTTTCTAAAAATACTGGCTGTAAAGAAGTAATTTGTTAGAATGTAGACTACATGGCATATGATGTCCTATGGAAATTCTCCTCCAGTTCTGTGCCAATTAACCTACTATTAAAAAGGTCATATACTACAGATTGTTCCCTAGAGGATGAAAACTGTAAACAGGGTTGCAAAGTTCTACCTTGTGTGCAGAAGCGATCATTAAAATGTTTTACTGCCTTTGTGCTGATTCCAGAAATAAAAAAGACAGAGAAAGGCATTTATAGTTTAAACCATCATCTCCTTTTGCAAAGTGAATAAAAAAATAAGGGCAAACATCTTATGCTGATTCTAAAGCAATGGACTCTGTGGAAATGTAGGCCTGTAGATTATGAGCACCTTCAGGATACAGTATGTGCTATTAAAAGGACACTGGAGAACTCATTGGCTATAATTGATCTAGATCAGTAGTTCTCTAGTCAGTCCTCAGGACACACCTAGCCAATCAGGTTTTCAGGCTTGTCACAATGAATATGAATAAGATAGATCTGCATGCATTGCCTCCATTGTATGCAAATCTTTCTCATGCATATTCATTGTTTGATATCCTAAAAACCTGACTGGTTAGGTGTGTCCTGATGACTGGATTGACTTAGGGGCTTGTTTACTAAGCAGCGGTAGCGGCTTCCACTCGATATCGGAGCCGCGGCCCTATTGAATTCAAAGGAGCCGCGTCTCCAATATCGGTCGGAAGCCGCTACTGCTGCTTAGTAAACAAGCCACCTAGAGTACTATTTCAATTACGTGTTTGACATTGAAGAAAAGGATTCCTGTGATTAATGTAACTTTATGTAACCCACACCATATTTAGTATAAGCAATGGAGAAAATTAATGGTCAAGGTGGAATACGTTTACTCCACAGGCTTGAGTCAGGAAGCAAAAGGAAATGATCTATATCTGATAATTGCTTCAATTGAAAAACAAGGAAATAAAATAATGACAAATCCATTAAGAAGAGAAAAGTGAAATGAAAAAGTGAAACTCATCACTACAGGAATCGGGAGCTTGTAAAAAGAATCAATTGAGGCTAGTGAAATTACATTAGTAATGTGAAATATTATATTACATCAGTAGCAAATTGTAATAAAGCTGTACCTTATGAAGCACCATATATATATTTATATCTATAACTGTATATATTTATAAAGACAGATGTATGTCGTGCCTATCTCTATATGTGCTATGATGTATATATCATATGCATATATACGAGATCTTTGCATGATACTATTGTCTACTTTTCAATGTCTTTTAATTGCTACTTTCACCTCTGTCCACTACCTCTTTGTTGTCTCTCTTTCTCAATCCATATTGCTCTTCCCATTTCTAGTTTCTGCTTTCCTTTAACATACTTTTTTTTCATTCCAAATTTTCCCTTCAGCTGAGATCCTAGTGTTTTTTATTTTTAATCTTATATTTCTGAATTTTTCAATAACAATACAGGCAATAGAAGAACAAAACATAGAGACAAGATATAATAAAGGAAAATACATAATGCCAATACATCAGCTGACAATTAATGAGGGAGGCAGGTTCAAAAAAATAAGGAAATAAAATTCAAACAGAGAAAGGCTGTGAAGGTGTACCGTCAGCAGAACGCACGCTATGGTTGCCTTCTAGTAGCCCCCAGACTTCCTTCCTTAGAAACAATTAAATCTAGGAACTGTTTAGGTTCCATGAAGTAATAATTCTGGCCCTCAAAGTTTACATAACATAAAAAAAGGAAATTTCAAAAGCCAGGTTCCCCCGAGCAAAAGGACTCGAAGCTGTAAAGCCAAGAATTCCTTCCGTAGAGCCTGGGTCTGCTTAGATAAATCAGGAAATATATGTACTACCAAACCCATAAACTGCTCTTGCATATGTCTAAAGTAAAAGCGTAAAACAGAAACTTTATTCTGCTCAAAGGTAAAAAGTCACCAGCAATGTACAACGAGATGTTACCAGTTCCATTGATCCCTCCAGGAACCCAGTCAGATTCAGCTGCTTCTGGGGTCAACCGAGATTCACAGAACCTCCACTGGAGAGGGGCACATAGAACGCTCTAGCCACAGGGGGAAGATTGTCTGATGCCCAGCCCAAGATCTCAATCAGGTATTTTTTTACTAAATCCACAGGGTCGAGCAGAGGGGATCGAAGAAACCCCAGGAATTCTAGATTGTTCCTCTGGGATAGATTCTCCAAAAACAGTGTCCTCCAGAGCCCAAAACTCTCCTTCACTTGAGCATCCTTAAATGTGCCCAATTCCGCCACTTGACTCTCCACTTGTTCCAATCTGACCTCATGCTGAGCCACCTCATTACTCTGAGCAGAAACAAGCTCTTTAAGAGAATCCACCTTTAAAGAAAGTTGTGCTAAATTAGCATGAAGAGATCCATCCAAAGTCCTGATAGAGTTCCACAGCACCTCCAAGATAACACCAGACTCCTTCCCCACAGAAAGCTCTCCAAGCCTTCTTCCCGGGTGATCCACAGACAAACCTCCTGCACCTCCTACCAAACTCGTGCCTTTGGGTGAAGACTGAACGAGGGGGAAGCCCGGCAAACCCTCCATCAACTGCACAGCATTGCCAGTAGATGGGGTTTCCAACCCCCCACCCCCATCAGAGTGCTTCCAGGTTGCTGAGGAAGGGTTCAATCATCAGGGCTCAACGAGGCCCCTTCCATACTCCGCCCCAGAGGAACACCTCCAGAGCAGTCCAAGGCAGTTACTACCACCTCCTACAGCGGCCAGACACCAAGTTCGTTGAGAGTGAGCTGACCGCTTCCTCCTGCAGCCACTCCCTCCGGCCGGTGCAGCTGCTTGCCTTTGTGCTTCAGCATGCTGCTGCAAAGGTAGGTCGCTCTCCTAGATGGGCACACAGTGCTCCGCACCTCAGCCTTCTCACGGTGCCATCTTGTCTCCCCATTCTGGTGTTTATTAATGGCATTTGGAAAACATTTTGAACTCTTTCTAAATAAAGATGAATATGATGTCATGGAACTGAATCATTCTTATTCCCCAAATGTGAACTGTTTAACAAATCTATTGTATATTGCACATTTAAGAAAGGCCATGTAGGTGCAATCTGGGACATCCAAGTCAGAACATCTGAAATTCCATGGAGCAGGAGAAGATGGGCACATGCAAGTGCGTTCTAAAATTGGCCTGTCCACCCTAAAGTATAAACATCTCTAAACAGCACAAAACAAATGGGAACATGCAAAATAAAGGGCCAGACACATGCAAGTTTCCAACTGATTTTAGAAACGTACACGTGTCCAATATGGATGGCAGCAGAATAGGCAACATAGACCTTCCTCTTCTTCTCTCCCCCCTTTCCCTTCTTCCCCTCTCCCCTTTCTTTTTCTCTTTTTAATACTTTTGTTTATATCTTTCAATGCACCTATTTCATTTCCTGAAATTTATACCATACCACAGAAATATATTTTCCATATTGTCTTTTTAGGTAGGGTTGTTTTTTTCTTCTTTCTTTATCCCTTTTTTATATATGTTTTTCTTTTTTAAGACTTCTCAATACTTTTTTCTCCTTTTTTTAGTGGGACTCCTCTGCATAGTAAAATGATTTTTGCTATACTGGGGTCTGGTAGGCTAGCAGTTTCCCTGTTAGGGAATTTTGTTTCAAGAACAATATTTTCTTGCTCATTATCCTGCTATTCTGATTTTCCTTTCTATGTACAATCTCTTTAGGTTGTAAGGTATTTTATTTATTTATTTATTTATTTAACCAGTTTTATATACCACCTTATCCTTCAATCAAAGTGGTTACAACACAGGGTATACAATTGTAGGTAGAAGCAAGGAAAGGTAGTGGGGAGGTATAGGGAAGAATATACATAAAACAGAAACTACAATTAGTAAAAGTTATGGTTGTCTCTCTGATGCCAACACTTTTCTAACAAGTCCCTTGAAAGATTAAATTAGACTTACCTGCTAATTGTTGTTCCTTAAGGAACTCTAGTCCAGTCCCGGTACCATAGAGTTTAGAACCTCCTCCAGCAGCCTTGGAGACTGAAAGCTGTCATCGCTTTGGTGACACCTGGTATAAGTAGGCAAGGACTGCCCCCTTCCATCAGTACCTATTAACAAAGCAGACTCAGCAGAGCAACAAATATATATATTTTTTTAATAAACTAAAAACCCCTAGTGAGAGAACCCGCCTCCATAGAGAGGAAAAGCAACTTCCCAGACTAGGCGAACACTGCTGTGAACAGAAGGGCTCCCACTGTGCACTGAGTTTGCGCTGCACAGAAAGAACCCTCGCCCCCCCAACTCACACCGTAAACTTCAGGCTGACAAACACCATACCATCTTGGGAGGGATCCGGGACTGGACTAGAGTTCCTTAAGGAACAACAATTAGCAGGTAAGTCTAATTTAATCTTCCTTTGTGTCCCTCTAGTCCAGTCCCGGTACCATAGAGGATGTAACAGAGCAGTGAATATCAACGTGAGGGACCCGCAAGCCCAGCCTGAAGCACCGCTGAGCCAAAACGCCCCTCTTCTGCCGCCTGCACATCCAGCCGATAGTGCTTCGTGAAATAATGTAAAGAGGACCAAGTCGCCGCCCTACAAATATCCGCGACCGGAACCAAACTGAACTCCGCCCAAGACGCCACTTGCACCCTGGTTGAGTGAGCCCGGAGGCCCTCAGGAACCACCTTACCCTTGAGAAGGTACGCCGTCGCAATCGTTTCCTTCAACCACTGAGAAATAGATGACTTAGCTGCCGCCTCCCCTTTCCGTGGACCTCCAAAGGACACAAACAACCTGTCCGACCTCCGGAAGGGTGCGGTCCTGCGGAGATACCTCCTGAGCACGCGACGAACATCCAGCAAATGTAACCTGCCCCCAGACTCATCTTTCTGCTCCTGTGAAAACACCAGAAGGGACACCACTTGGTTAACATGGAACACCGAAACCACCTTCGGCAAGAAAGCCGGAACTGTCCAAAGCACCACCTTGTGAGGGAAGAATGACAGATGTGGCTCCTTACAGGATAATGCCTGCAAATCCAAAATCCTCCTTGCAGAACAAATGACCACCAGAAATATCGTTTTCAAAGTTAAATCCTTCAGCGAGGCCTTATACAAGGGCTCAAACGGCGCTCTGATCAACGCCTCCAACACCAAATTCAGATCCCACGCAGGCACTGAACACCGTCTCGGGGGCCGCAAGAGCAACACGACCTGCAAAAACCGCCGAATGTCAGCATGAGCCCCTAACTGCTGGCCCTGTACCTTACACCTGAAACAGGCGAGGGCCACCAACTGAACTTGTAAGGAACTAGCCACGAGACCCTTCTCTACACCATCCTGCAAAAACGACAGGACCTGGGCCACGGAAGCTCTCAAGGGCCGCAGATCCTGAGCCTCACACCACGCCTCAAAGATGCGCCATATCCGTATGTAAGCTAAAGACGTTGACCGCCTACGAGCCTTCAGCAAAGTAGAAACCACCGCAGCCGAATAACCTCTAGCAGTTAGCCTAACCCTCTCAAGAGCCATGCCGTAAGCGAAAATCGACTCACCTGGGGCATGCGTAACGGGCCCTGCAGAAGGAGGTCCGCTCGCTGTGGAAGCTGCCACGGCTTGTCCACCAGGAGATGCACCAGATCCACATACCAAGGCCTGCGAGGCCAATACGGCGCTATCAGGACCACCAGGCCGCGATGACTCTCGATGCGCTGCACTACCCGGCCTATGAGAGCCCAAGGTGGAAACACATAGAGAAGGCCTTCCTCTGGCCACCTCTGGGCCAATGCATCGAGACCCTCTGACATTCTTTCTCGCCTTCTGCTGAAAAACCTAGCTACCTTCGCGGAGTCGAAGCTGGCCATCAGATCCATGTGCGGAAGTCCCCAGCGCTGCACTAGAAGCGCGAACACATCCGGATGAAGGACCCACTCCCCCAGGTCTACCCTGCGCCGACTTAGAAAATCCGCTTCGACATTGTCCACTCCGGCTATATGCTGAGCCAACAGAGCCTGCAGATTGCCTTCAGCCCAACTCAACAGCTGACTCGCCTCCGCTTCCAACAGCACACTGCCTGTGCCGCCTTGCCGATTGATGTAGGCCACGGTCGTCGCATTGTCGGACAGCACCCTTACTGGTGTCTGTCATAAATGTGCCTGAAACTCCAGAAGGGCCAAGGATACCGCCCTCATCTCCAGCTGGTTGATGGACCAGGTTTTCTCCTCCAGCGATCACTGCCCTTGGGCCCACCTGCCTTCGCAATGCGCTCCCCACCCCTCGAGACTGGCGTCTGTCGTCAACCATCTCCAGGATGGAGGCTCCAGCGGGACCCCCGCCGCCAAAATCTCTGGCCTTAACCACCAGAGAAACTCCTGACGCACCTCTGGAGGACAAACCAATCGCTGAGACAATGCATCCATTTGGTGAGACCAACGCTGAAGAAGAGTGCACTATAACGGCCGCATATGAACCCTGGCCCATGGCACCACCTCGAACGTGGCCGCCATAGTTCCGAGCAACTGCAGGTACTCCCACGCCGTCGGCGCTCGTTGCGATAGAAACTTCCGAACAAGGGCCCGAATCCCTTGTGCCCGCAGGTCCGGGAGAAATACCTTTGCCTGCGCAGTCTCAAAACACGCCCCCAAATATTCCAGAGACTGCGAGGGAACCAACCTGCTCTTTGCCACATTGACCACCCAACCGAGGCTTTCCAAGACATGCACCACCCGAGCGGTCGCCGTGGCGCTTTCCTCTCTCGACTTCGCCCGAATCAACCAATCATCTAGGTACGGATGCACCAGCACCCCTTCCTTGCGGGGCGCTGCCGCCACCACCACCATGATCTTGGTAAATGTTCGAGGCACCGTCGCTAGCCCGAAGGGCAGAGCCTGAAATTGAAAATGGCCCATGGGCACTGCAAACCTGAGGTAGCGCTGATGCTCCTTTCGAACGGGAATATGGAGATAAGCTTCCGTGAGATCTAAGGAGGTCAGGAATTCTCCTGCCCTGACCGCCACAATCACTGAGCGCAACGTCTCCATACGGAAATGGGTCACCCGAAGACAGCGATTCACTCTTTTTAAATCCAGAATTGGCCGAAACGTGCCTTCCTTCTTTGGCACCACGAAATAGATGGAGTAGCGACCCGACCCGCACTGGTCCGACGGAACCGGAACCACTGCCCTGAGCTGCAGCAGCCACTGTAGCGTTTCCGCCACCGCCCGAACCTTGTGCGGCGCTCTGCAAGGAGACTGAACAAAGGAATCTAACACGGGTCGATGGAGCTCCAGAACATAACCTTCTCGAATGACCTCCAGAACCCATTGATCTGAATTTATCTGGACCCAGGCAGGGTAAAACTCCTGCAACCGTCCCCCCACAGGCACCACCTCCGCCTGAGTCCGCCTGATCTCATTGGGGCTTTTTAGGGTTTGAGGACTGGAAAGGCGTAAACCCCCTGCCCGCCCCCCGGAAACCTCGAAACCCCTGGTTCCGTCCGGAAACTTTCCCCGCTGGGACTGGCCAAACCGAGAGGACCGAAACCTACGAAACTCTCTTGGCATCCCCCTGGAGCCCGACACATTCCGGCCCTGTTTAGGCCTATCCTCCGGCAGACGACCCCCCTTGGACTCACCGAGATCCTTGACCAACTTCTCTAAATCTTCCCCAAACAAGAGCTTCCCCCTAAAGGGAAGTTTGCTGAGCCGAGCCTTAGCAGATCCGTCTGCCGACCAATTTCGCAACCACAGATATCTCCTAGCTGCTATAACGGAAGCCATACTTTTAGCTAGCCCCCGGATGAGGTCATAATGAATGTCCGCCAAATAAGCGGTACCAGACTCCAGGCGCGTTGCATCCTCCAACTGCCCCCCCAACTGGTCCCCTTGTAACCTTTGAGACCATCTCAAGCAGCCTCTCGCCACCCACGCCCCCGCTATTGAGGCCTGCACGGAGAAGGCACAAATATCGAACAACTGCTTCAACAAAGTATCCAATTTCCTGTCTTTCACATCGTTCAAGGCCGCAGTGCCCTCAACAGGAATCGTAGTCTTTTTAGTAACCGCCGATACCGCCGCATCTACCTTAGGAGATCGAAACAGTTCCCTATCTTTGTCAGAGAGCAGATAAAGCTGAGCTAAGGCCCTTGAACCCCGCAGAGCCGACTCTGGCAAATCCCATTCTTCCTGAATCATGTTCTTAAAGACTCTATGCACAGGGAAAACCTTCTGCGACGTCCGTACCGCCTGCAAGAGAGGATCCTCCAATGCTTCCTCTGGCACTGACCCTATCGAGGGCATGTTTAGGGTCTGGAGAGTCTCAGCTATCAACATTGGCAACTCTTCCCGCCGAAACACTCGGACTACTCTACTCTGCTGCTCCGAATCCGGCAACTCTCCTTCCTCTAATTCTCCCTCCGAGATCCTCTCGAACTCCTCGTCCGTCACTCTGAACTCGTCATCCAACAGAGACAAGGGACCTTCCTCCACTGCCCCCTTACTCCGTTTGGGTGAGGAAGCCTACCCCTCTGAGGGGCCTCCCAAACCAGCCCGCTTCTGGGCTCCTCGAGGCTGAACCCCAGTTGCAGGCTGTAACAGCGCAAACGCCTGCTGCATAAGAGAGAAAAAATCCGGGGGAATCACGGGAACACCGGCTGACTGGCCACCCCCCAGAGGCAGAGTGGCGCCCCCCCCAGAGGATGGCCCCAGAACAGGCCCCTCGGGACTCAAGGAAGGCGCTTCACCTCCCTCTGAAGAAACCGCGATCTGATCCCCAGCGGCTCCCTTCAGCTCCTTGTCCATGACCGCTGCCTCCAGAGTGCAGGGCCTACAGACCCCGGAGTCTAGCAGCTCAGTGCACCTCGTGCCACAGACTAGACATCAAGGCTTCGCCGGCATAGCCCCACCTAAGGGAAACTAACTGTCTGTACGACACACACACACACACGTCACCTAATCCCCCACTGACTGAAAGCAGAAAAAAGAAAAGAAAGACCCCTTACTCCTTCTGACAACTTCTGACAAGTCCACATACAGAACACACATGACAAAAAAACACCCAGAGCACAAATCCAAACCTCACTCTAACACAAAGGAAGCACACGGAACAACAATCACCACAGGGTCAGTAACAATAGAACTAATAAAAGCCAGATCCATACGCAACAAGATTTACACCCTGGCAGACCACATAGATGACCAACAACCCGATGTAATGTGCATCACAGAAACATGGCTCAGCCTCACAGACAACATACTGATCAATCAGTTAGTACCAGACACATATACGGCATACAACTGCCCACGTGCGTACAGGCGAGGAGGAGGAGTCATGATAATTGCAAAGAGCAGCATAAAGTTCAAATCATGAAGTGCTACAGACACCCAACAATGCAACAACATAACTATTGAGAACAAAAACATGGCCATATGCCTCACCTACAGAGCACCCAATGCTCCACCCGAAGAGCTAGCCTCAACCATCGAAGCAGTATGCGCAATAAACTCAAACCACAAACCTACAATACTGCTAGGTGACTTCAACCTCAAGTCCGCCAATGCCAAAGACACAGAATCCTTCCTACAAGCGATGAGCTCCCTTCAATTCACCCAACTAATCAACACCCCGACACACAGACACGGGTCATCACCAGATCTCATCTTCGCACCCAACTACCTAACCACAAGAGGACTAATATCTACACCCACTGTAACACCAGTACCATGGTCTGACCACCACATAATTAAAATAAACATGGTACCTCAAGGAGATAAAACAGACAATTACCCAAACAACACAACCACACAAAGAAGATTCAAGGGCTTCGACAAGGACCAGTTCCTACAAGACACATTACAACTCCTAATGATAGAAAAGGAGGACCTAGAAGCCCAAATCACTAACTGGAACTCCACCATTTACAATGCCGCTAAAGCAACAGATCATAAACCCAGGAAACGTCGCTGCAACAAATTACAGCACAAACCATGGTACTCAAAAAACATACGAAGCGAAAAGAGGGAACTCAGAAAATTAGAACGGAAATGGAGAAAGAACAAATCACCCGAGACCCAGGAACTATACCGAACAAAGCAAAGTCAATACAACGAACGCATCAACCAAACCAAGAGAGAATACCACACAAACATTATACGCAACTCCAACAAACCTAGAGAGTTATTTGAAATCGTGAAAACACTCACCAAGGAACAGAAAACAGAAGAAGTGCAAATAGACCCTCAAAGATTTGCCAACCACATACAAGAAAAATTCCATTCAACAGAACAGACAAGACACAGCCCAGCCACAAAGCACAACACACTCCCGAAAACCTGGGGCACATTCAGTACCCCATCAAAAGAGCAGCTATCCCAAATCATCACAGCACTCAACACAAGCACAGCTCCTACAGACCCATGCCCTGTGACATGGATCAAGGCCACCAAATCAAACTTCATCGACACCATACACAACATGGTGCACAGCTCCCTAACACAAGGGCTCATGCCAAAGCAACTAAAGCTCGCCACAATAAGACCTATCCCGAAGAAATCCACACTTGACAAGAACAACCCAACGGCATACAGACCTATAACCAGCATACCCCTACTAGCAAAAATAATAGAAAAAACAGTACAGCACCAACTGCAAGAGCACATCGACGACCACACGCCACTGGACGACAACCAACACGGTTTTCGCCCCAACCACGGGGTGGAAACACTCCTGATATACCTCTTCGACAGCATTCTTCGCCTCATAGACAACACCAAGAAAGGAATCATAATGATCTTCATAGACATCTCATCAGCATTCGACACAGTGGATCACAAAACGCTACTAAACAGACTTCAGAACATTGGGCTACATGGTACCACCCTGAAATGGTTCCAATCATACATCACCGACAGACAGATACAAGTCAAGGTAGGCCAGAACACCTCCCGTCCCATAAAAGTAATGCGAGTACCACAAGGATCAGCACTATCGTCACTCCTATTCAACATCTACATCCAGCCAATATGTGACATCATGAAAGAGAACAACATACAATATACAGTCTATGCAGATGACATCATGATATACACCCCTATATCAGTTGACAACCCGGACTACTCCAAAATAACAAACTGTCTCATACAAATGACAAGCTGGTTTCAAAATAACAACTTCTCTATAAACTATAACAAAACCAAGGCACTAATAATCACGCGAAACTATGACTTTGTTCCTCCACCAGACATCAAGATAAAGGACACAACCATACCTATAAAAACGGAATCAAAGTACCTCGGAGTGACCCTGGACAAGGAGCTGAACCTCCAATCACACATAAGCAAGACCACCAAAAGCGCATACCACAGTATGAGACTCATCAGACCACTGAAACCCCTCCTCGCCCCTGAGCACTTCCGCACAGTCTGCCAGGCACTAATAACCCCACTACTAGACTTCTGCAATCCAATCTACCTGGGACTAACAAAACAAACACTCAAACCGCTGCAACTAGTACAAAACACAGCGGCCCGCATAATAATTGGCACTGCAAGACAAGAACACATCACACCCATACTGAAAGAACTACACTGGCTCCCTATCAACTCCCGCATCAAATACAAAACCATCATAAACATATTCAAGATCAAACAGCACTCCTCAGCCACCAGCCTACACACACTCATAAAACCTGACACAAGCACACGACCAAGAAGAAGAGGCACCTTCAACCGAGTGAACACCCCAAAAGAATTCACCAAGACATGCAAGGACACCACAGAATGAGCACTCTCACTGGCCGCACCAACTATCTGGAACTCCCTCCCAGATGAGCTGAGACTAACGACTGACGTCAAAGAATTTCGCAAACAGCTGAAGACAACACTATTCCTTGAACACTATGGACACGTCACATAACTTTCTAATCAAGCCAGAACAATGGACATACCCACACCCTGACCATTGCATATAGAATGTATAACAGCTCAACCTTTGTATATAGAATGTACAATAGCTCAACCTGTATAATAGCACACATTATAGTAAGCCAATCAAATCAAATACACACCAACTCAAACACACTACACGCACCACTGCATGAGAACACATGAACACATTTGATTGTTTGCTGTGGCGACCGCCTTGATTGAAGGAGAATGCAGTATAGAAATAATGTTAAATAAATAAATAAATAAATAAACTTGCAGCCGCGTTAAACAACACACTCTAAAAATCTTTTTTTTTTTTAAACACTGCGCCATCAGCCTAGCCCCAACTGAGGCCCCTAAGCCTGAAACAAACCACAAACGAGGCTAACAACTCGCCCCTGATCCCCGTAACGCCATCTCACTGAGGAGCGCTGAACATGTGGCTCCCAAAATGGCCACCGTCTCGTTTCCCGCCCTGCGCCCAGCGGCTCTCACGGATCAGGAGCACGGCGCACCACGAGGCAGCCCTGCTGCTTCCACTCTCCTGCCTAAAATGAAGCCTGCTTTAAACCCCCACCTCAGAGACTCACCGATATCTCTGCCGGCGACCTGAGGAGGCACAAACTGCTGCCGGAGCTCAGCCGAACTGCGGCTTCCGCTCCGGCTTCCTGAACCCCGCAGGTGCAGTCTCACCGCTCCACACCCGCGGCTCTGGGGGTGTTGGCCTTCCACCTGCTCCTCACCTTTAACTGCGGGTTCGGGAGCAGGGAGGCAAGGAAACCGTCTGCTGTGCCCCGCTGCTCGTTAGCTCGGTGGGTAATGCAGAGAAAGGAGGGAGAGAAATAAAAGAAAAATAAAGAACACAGGCAGGGGGTAAAGCAGAGACACCAGCAGGAACTCTTCCACAGCAGCCCCTTTTCGCCTACAAAAAGAAGAAAAGGGACAAACTCACTGAAGAAGGTAATTAAATTAAATATAAAATTAGTTAAATATAAAATTAAACTAAAGCTCTGCTTATTTGTGCTAACTGAGCCCAAGGCTCAGGAGTCTCTCTAGCTGCTTGGAGACTGAAATTACTGATGGAAGGGGGCAGTCCTTGCCTACTTATACCAGGTGTCACCAAAGCGATGACAGCTTTCAGTCTCCAAGGCTGCTGGAGGAGGTTCTAAACTCTATGGTACCGGGACTGGACTAGAGGGACGCAAAGGCACAGGCATTGGCCAAAGCATGTTAGGCAACCTCATCTGTTCTTAATGATGTTTGTAATCAGGAATTCTAGTGTTGATGCACAGTATATTATATTCCTGGTTTTTGGCAGTGAATTGCATCTCAATTATTTTAATCATTTCTATAAATAAACTATATTGTTATTGCTTAACCACTATTTAAATGCTATTATTAAAAATTGCTTATAATTTGTTAAGTGTATTAGATATAATCTTTACAGTTTTCCAGATCATGCCTCCTCTTAGTAAGTGGAACCAATATTACAGCCATTATGCTGTGGCTTTCCTTAGGGTGAAGTACTATAGTTATGCAGAAAATGTCTGTTCTTATATATAGTGATTCTCAAACCAGATGGTAGATTTGAAGCAGGAAATTTGCATTTTGGAGGGAAAGTTCATTGGGAAAAGGTGGAAAATTTGAAATTTGAATTTTGGTGGGGAAGTATGTTGGAGAAAAGATGGGAAAGTGCATATAGGAATTCTGGAGGCAGGGAATTTTGAATTTTAGGGAAGGTTGTTGTGAGAATCTCAGATTCTGAAAGGTGGAAAAAATCATAGGTCCTTGGGGCCAGACCTTGCAGCACTAAACTTTCTGCGAAGAGGGGTCCCAATGCTTTGTTGATATTCATTCGAAAAGCTGCATGATACTAGCTATGGAAGCCTAAGAGAACACATAGAGGCACATTCCGACCTGGCCGTGCAGTCCCTTGTGCGGCCGACCAGAAGTGGGATGTCCAAAGGTAGACCCAATTCTGATCCTGCCCAGCAGATCCCTGGCTAACTCAGTCAGACTGCTAAATGGAGCCGCAGTGCCATGGCGTTCCAACGTCATGGCACCACAGCTCCATTCAGGAGCCACAAATGCCGGCCGCCACAGATATTCTTCTTTTTCCACAGCTGGACCCTCGATCTGGCCTCCCATGCCCAGGGTCCGGCTGTGGGGATCTTCCAGGGGATAGATTCAGGAGTGATATGCGGAAATATTTCTTTACGGAAAGAGTAGTGGATCCGTGGAATAGTCTCCCAGTGGCGGTGGTAGAGATGAGGACAGTAATTGAATTCAAAAAAGCATGGAACAAACACAGGATCTCTAAAGGTAAAAAGCGGACTGTTGTAGTTGTTGATATGGAAGAACAGACTAGATAAGCCATGTGGTCTTTTTCTGTCGTCATGTTTCTATGTTTCTATGTTTCCTGCACTCCCCTACCTCTTTGTCCCAGCCCAGCTTCAGAATATCCCAGCATCCAGGGGGGCTTATTCCACCTCTGTGGTGGAATAAGTCCCCTGTCCATGTTCACGGCCCTGGACATACAGGGCCGACCTCAGAATCGGCCCTGTATGTCAGGGTCATGGCCCGCCTATGCCCTGCCCTGCTCAACCTCAGACATGCCTCCTCCTGCCCTCGAATAAGCCTCCCCGTACAAACAAGCTGTTCGTATGGGGAGGCATTAGCCGGGGTTGGCAGGGGAGCGAATATTTATTTATTTATTTATTTAATGTCTCTTCTATACCGCGCTCTTTAAAAATCAGTGGGAATGGTCGTCCAATCCGGACGTCCATCCCCGTTATTTGCTGTATTGAATGACCCCCATATTAGATATACTTCAAGAGGGTACTTTAGTCTGCCCCTGCTATTCTTTCCTGCTGTTGCCTTGTGCAGTGGTTTGTGCCACTTTATGTTGCTTGTGGCACTTAGTGTGGGTACACCTACTGCCACCTCAGTGGATTGCACCAAACAGCAGGAGCACAGGGGTGGCATAAAACCCATGCTAGCAACATAGGGACATTCCTGGAATGCCTCCATTTTATAGTGCCACCAAATACCATCCCCATGCTTATTTTTGGGGCTGATTGTGAGCTATTGGTGCAAATCTTAGTAAACATGCCAATAAGTGCAAAAACTGCACTTTAATAACCAGACACTATAGTTTGCATGAATGGTTACACCAAAGTACATTGGTTATATCAGAAGTATATCTGTTAATTATGCAGTTGATAGAAATGAAACAAAAATATTTCCTATAAATTTGGAGTACTAACTAAAATATCCATCTTGAAGCACTACCATCAGTTGGTTGGTAAACATTGCTCACTGAGTTCAGCTGTTCACATCATTAGGAACTGCTCAGAAAGATATTCAGATAAGAGACTTACATGTCCTCTGCTTTTCATTTGTCTTAGATTGGCCACTGCTAACTTGAATCAATGTTATAAGTTTTTGCCAAAGGTCCATTTGTTGCTGCGTAAGTTCTTTTTTCTCCTCCTCCAACTCACAGATATCTTGGAGAGCCTTCAGGTATGACAGTTCCTTCAGATGCTCCTGAACGTTCTGCTCATTTAGATAGTCACATGGAAAAAAATATTTCTGTCATTAATGAAATGTAGGTAAACTGGATCGTCTGTAGCTTTATGGGGGTAATTCCATGTTTTACACATGGAAAATGGCTATTAGAAAATTGTGTGGGTATATACAGTAGAAGTGTAGAAGTATGTATAACAACAAGAGCACATAGACCTTTAAACAGATCACGCATATACATTCGCAGAGTTGCGTATTTTACAAAATACACATGTACGCACATGGAGGGTAACTTATAGCAGATCAGTTAAGTTGAGAGTCCAAGTAAGCATCTATTTTGAGGCTATTTTGCAAAGACACAAAGGGGTATGTTTACTAAACTGCGGTAAATGTGAATAGCGCGTGTTGTATGATGTTAACGATTGTTAGCGCGCTATAGCACGCGCTATAGCACATTAACGATCGTAAACACGCTATAGCGCGAGCTATCACGCGCTAACGAGCGTAATGCTCCGCGGCGCGGTAAAACACCGCAGAAGGTGAAGAGAGGGCGGAGAGAAGGGGTCAATGGGCGGAGAGTGGGAGGGGAGAGGCTCCCTTCACACCAACACGCTGTATTTCAGAGCTGAATTCCAACGCGAATGAAAACCTACCAGTAAAAGCACTTTAAAGGGGAGAGAAACCATTTATGTGTCAGCAATGTACAGCCTAGGCAGGAAAACCAAAAAAATGGTGATAAGTGTGATACATGTGCACAGAACAAAAGGGCACAAAAACACTGAAAATGACCCCAACAAACTGGAAAAAAACAACAACCAAGCTGGCCAATAGTGGTATCAATGAGAAACATCAACCCTCCCCCCCCCCCCCAAGTAAGCTCCATAGAACAGATATAAATCGTGGAAGGGTCCATACTCCGTCCCCTTACAAGGTGCATGGGCCCACAGTGAAATAGCACTGCTCAGGGATTTCCCCACCATCGGACAGGGTTCCTATGGCATGCACATGTCCCGCAGCATCAGGGCGGGCATGTCGGAATGGGCAACCAGGCAGATGCTGGAAAAGGGGATACAGAGGGCTGCAGGCGGCACATGCTGTAGTGCAGCTGGGCCACAGTGGGGACTAGGGTGATGCCTAGCTGGCCCATAGGAATGCTGAAACAGCAGAGCAGCCAGACAGCAACTGCTGAGGGCCCAACATGGGCAAGAGTGTGCGTCCCACAGTGTCACAGGGAATAGTACCCAGCAGGTACCCCCAATGGCACGGAACATTGGCAAGTGGTGCTGGGGGAAAGCGTGGACAGCTATGCAGGCACCCCTACCCCAGAACCCGCACCATAGGCATCCACCTACCTGCACACTGGATGGCCTGGGACTGCGCACCACCAGCTCCACCAGCAGAAGGGCATGTCAGCATGGTGGCTGAGGGATACTGGTGGTGGAGGGGGCAGTGGCAGCTGCCCAGAGCAGACCGTGGCCGAGTCCTGTGTAGGTAGGTGCCGTGCACTGCAGCAGACAGGCCCTGTCTGACCAACAGTCATGGTAGCACCAGGGAATGCACCATCTCTGTGAGAACATGGTGTTGCAGTGCACAGAACCAGTGTACTCAGAAGCAGAAAGTCACAGCTTCAAGTCCCAGCTGTGGTTTCCGCCAACCCAGTCCTCATATTTTACCCACTACTATAACGTGCTAATACAGACAGAACCGTTCTTGCAGATGAGGTAAACATGCCCAAAACACCCACATTTTACCCTACAGAGCACAGACACCATAAACATGCACATTACCTAGAGCAGAGCCTCCCAAATGCAGTCCTGGAGGGCCAAACACCATTCCGGTTCCATGCTGCCTGTGCTGCAATTCTATGCACCACCCCCATGGTATGCAGATGTATTCCATGCATATTCATGAGGGACAGCATGAAAACCCGAACAGTGTTTGGCATCGCAGGACTGGAGTTGGGAACCTCTGCCATAAAGCAGCAGCCAACAGGGGCAGACACACCCGCTCCCACAGGCCCCATTATCCACAGCCTCCTGGAGAGGCAGGACTTTGGGCTCTGCGTGCATCTCCCAATACTAGCACATGCATACCGTAGTAATGCCACCCTAAACCTGGGAATATGGTACACATCTATCAAAAGGTTGCTATGATTACTGGCAGATAGCAATTCCTAGGTTAAGTACAATTTCCTGAGTGAGCTGCATCATAGCAACCTTTCTGATGTCTGTGGAGTGTGCTACAGGTCCTGTGTCTGACAGTGTTTACCAACCTGGGGAGTGACTCCTACAGTATTGCGTACCATAGCCATGCCTGCACTGTGCCCAAGACTGGTGTGGTGGCCTGGGCTGCCCAACACCTCTATAGTTGCACAATGCTGGCATAGGTGTGGGGAGTGTGTGTCTGTCTATCCAGTGTGTGGTGGCTTCCAACACCCTCCACAGCCCACACTGCTAGCACTGTTCCCAGTATTGGCCTGCCAATGTGCATAATGAGGAGCAAGGTACTGTGGGAATAGCCTGGATAGGGTGGCCTGGCCTTGCCGCATCTGCGCAGGGCATGGGGCAATAGCTCAGACATTGTAGTGCCCGGTACCACCTGCACGGACAGAGTGGCCACAGCATGTCCTGCTGGGAGGTCACTCTCACCCTGACTGAGCAGTGACCACGGCATGGCTAGGTTCCCCCATCGTGCTGGATAGCATTTCTCTCATGTGATATATATGGGTTTCCTTTTGGGGCCCAATCACTGACCTATCTGCTTGGTGTGTATGCTGACATCCCTGTTCCGGGTACATGCACTATGGACTAGCTGGTGGATTGTCTGCAGCTAGTATGTGTTTTGCTGGAACACCTTGCAGGGTGCAGCGGCTGGAGGCTTGCTGCTGGAGAATGTCAGATAATGGTGGGGGGGGCAGCTGAGCATTTCCAGGCCTGCTGTCTGTCCGCTATTGCGTTGTGGATGTGTGCAGCTCTGTCTGTTCCCCAGCAGGACTGCTGTTGCTGGTCCCCTCTACCGCTGCCATTGCAGGGAGGTAGACTGTGAATCTATTGGTGGGTGATCCTGTTTCCTACCCTGAGCCCCAGAGGGTGGGCTGTGTGGTGGTACATAAGCTGCCTATGGGTCCATACATCACCCCCCCTTCACCTACAGCAGGTAACGATGGCACCAACACAGGATATGCACTGGTCTGGGTGCAACAGCGCCCATAGGGACTAGACATGACCGGGACATACAGCAGGACACAGCTGTATCCTAGGTGTGTCTAACGGACCTACCTATCACACACTGATGGGGACCTGCAGTATGGCATATTTCAGCCATGAAAAGTGCTGTGGACCTGGTGCTGGGCGCCCCACCTCATCCTCAGGGTGGGCACTGTACCCGCACAATGTGACTGTCTGTGGCTACTTTGTGGCAGTGCCACACACGGTCTTTTCCCCCTACAAGGCCGAGGTGCTGTGGGGGTGCATACCTGGTCTTGTGCCCATCTCTCGACTGCTGATTTGCATGTGCAGTGCATCATGGGTATGGGTGGGTTACCCCTATCCTGGTAACCACAGCAGAATGTGGGTGTGGTGCTGTGCAGTCCTCCTGTAGCCAGCCAGTCGTTTGTTAGCAGCTCTAGCCCACTGGTTACTTCACTGCCTGTGGAGCCAGAGGGCATGGGTTCAAAACCCACAGTGGGGTTCATCAATAGGGATGTCTTAGGCATTGTCTATTTTTATTGTATATTAGTTCTGCCAGCAGGACCACCCTCAGGGTACTGTCCCCTTAGGGTGGCTCATACAGCGCCCTATAGGGCGCTTTATACAGCGCCCTATAAAGCGCCTTATAAGGTGCCTTATATGGTGTCCTATAGGGGACATTATAGGGTGCCTTGGCAGACAGCGCACTTTATAATGTGCCCTATGGAGTGCCCTCTAGGGTGCCTTATGTGGCACCTTAGGTTACGCCACTGTGAGGGTGTGTTTGCTGGCAGCACTATTCAGGTACAGGTAACCTTTCTCACAGCCCACTACTTAACCCTTTCCAGGCCAAGCCCAGTACTTTCAGGATCCAAACCTCTGCCTATATATTCCTATCAAATGGTATAGCATACATGACCATGCCAGAGGGAACGTCACTATTGGAACATATTTGATACGACGGGTACAATTTTCCTGACATGTGCAAACATTAACCCAGCTGCGGAATGTGGATAAAATATTATAGTAGGCCTTCAAAGGGTTGCACATGATGCCTCAGCCAACCTTCTTCATTAGGCACACTGGGGAATTGAACCCATGACCCTTGTACCAGCAGTCTGTGTAGTAACCATTGTGCTACAGCTCTGTCTCTGTATTTGGGTGTCTGCACGCTGTCTTAAGCTTGCGCGCAGTAGCACGTGCGCTGTAGCGATCGTTGCTGCACAGCGCGCAATACCACGCACAACTGCGCGTTATCGGTTACGATGTACCGCCCATGTCCTTTTTTGGCTTTCCTTCCACTAACGCGGCTCCTAACGTGAATTGCACTAACGCAGTTTAGTAAACATACCCCATAGATGCTTATGTGTCTTTACAAAACAGCCTCACAGAATCTATCAGAATCATGGATAAAATGCAACCATTTACATTTATACTTGTTCAGGTGTAAATGTACATCAGTGATGTAGTAAATGCTGTTAGTGTAGCTGGATTTAAAAATGTTTTTGACAAGTTCCTGGAGGAAAGGTCCATAAATCATTATTAAAGAGGACCCACAAAATCCATTGCTTGCCCCAGGACGAGCAGTGTGCCTTTTTGGGAACCTGCCAGGTTGGAAACAGGATACTGGGCTTGATGGACCTTGGTCTGACCCTGTATGGAATTTCTTATGTTCTTATGAAGTACAAACATGGGTGCATATTTTATAACCTATGCCAGTCCACGTTCTGCCCTAGCTATGCTCCTGAGTATGTGTACACATGGGTTGAATAAAAGTATGTGCCCTCTTGTCACTGTGCCAACATTTATGCACATTGACTGTGGGATGGTTTTATGAGAGACCTTTCATGTGCATAGAACAGGGTTATTTATGAAAAATCCTCTATAAAATTCCCTATGTATCTCAACTGACTCGACTTCAGAGGATCCAAAACACTGCTGCTCGCCTTATTACTCATTCCACTTTCTGAGACCACGTAACACCCCTTCTCTTCCATTTTCACTGGTTACATGTCTCCTTCCGCACCCAATTTAAATTGCTCTCTCTGGTTTACAAAGCTCTCCACACCAGCACTCCACAATACCTAGCAGACCTTATCACCTTCCACTCTCCCAGGCACACTCCCCGTTCTTTTCACCTCAATCACCTTACCCTTCCCTCTCCCTCCCTCGCCCATCTACAATCCACCCGTTCCTCTGCCTTCTTTTTCGCAGGCCCTGCCCTCTGTAACTCCCTCCCCTCCTCTCTTCGTTTGGAGCTCCATCATACCACCTTTAAATGAAACCTGAAGACTCACCTGTTTTCCCTGGCCTTCGACCTTCCCTCCCCTTTTGTGTAACTGCCTTCCTACACCCAGTCCTGTCTCTCTCCCCCGAGACTGTAATTTCCTACGTCCAGTCTTGTCTCTCTCTTCTCTGTTTGGGGTATGTTTACTAAACCGTCTTAAAGTGCGCCCGGCGATAGTGTGCAGGCTGCTATAAGAGGAGTGGGCATTTCAGTCTTAAAGTAGCAAAACGGGATTATCACGCAATAACGCGTGCTGCTGCGCACATTATCGGGTGAAGCGCCACTAAGCGCATTAACGTGCGGTAATCTTAAGTAGGCGCCCAGGCATACCAGCACAGAAACAGAGGTGTAGCACAATGGTTAATGCACTGACTGATGATACAGGGGTCATGAGTTTGATCCCCAGTGTGCCTAATGCATAAGGCTGGCTGAGGCATCAGCTTTGATGTGTAAGTATTGTTTCTTGAGGCATTTTATTTGTATTCTAATTATTGCTGCCAGCAAACACACCCTCACGTGCCGTAATCTAAGGTACTGCATAAGGCACCCCATAGGGCACATTATAAAGTGCACTGTCCGCCAAGGCACCCTATAATGTCCCCTATAGGACACCTTATAGGGCGCCCTATAAGTTGCCTTATGGGGCGCCTTATGAGGCACCTTAAGGTTACAGTACTCTGAGGGTGATTTTGCTGGCAGCACTAATCTACATTAAAAATAGACAATACCTCAGACAGCCCTATCAAATAACCCCACCATGGATTTGAACCCATGACCGCTGGCTTCACAGGTAGTGAAATAACCAGTGGGCTACAGCTCCTAACCAACTACTGGCTGGCTGCAGAAGGACTGCATGTCACCACACAAACTGTCTGCTGTAGTTACCGGGATAGGGTTAACCCACCTGTACCCATGATGCACTGCACATGCAAATCAGCAGTCGACAGATGGGCACAAGATCGGGTATGCACCCCCACAGCACCTCGGCCTGGTAGGGGGAACTGACCATGTGTGGTACTGGCACAGAGTAGCCACAGACCATCACATTGTGCGGGTACTGTGCACACCCAAAATATGCAATGTAAAATACAGGTGTAGATTTTTGACCCACCAAAGCCACTTCCTAGGTACAACCCTGACGTGTTTGATTTAATTAATGGAGAAGGGATGGTAAGGAAATCCACATTACTACCTTTTAACTTTCGAAAGGGAGACTATGATAAAATGAGGAAAATAGTTTAAAAAAACCCTAAAAGGATCAGTTGCAAAGGTTAAAGACTTACATCAAGCTTGGGTGTTGTTTAAAAATACTATCTTTGAAGCCCAGACCAGCTGTATTCCACACTTTAAGAAAAGTGGAAGGAAGTCCAAAAAACTGTCAGCATGATTTAAAGGTGAGGTCAGAGAGGCTGTTGTTGCCAAAAAAGCATCTTTCAGGAAATAGAAAAAAGAACCAAATGACGAAAACTGGAAACAGCACAAGCACTGGCAAGCTAAATGCAAGGCACTGATAAAGCAGGCAAAGAGAGAATTTGAGAAGAAACTTGCTGTGGAAGAAAAAATGCATAATAAAGATGTTTTCAAGTACATTTGTAGCAAAAAACCTGTGAGAGAGTCAGTTGGACCATTAGATGCTAGAGGGGTAAAAGGAGCAGTAAGAGGGGACAAGGCTATAGAGGAAAGACTGAATGAATTCTTTGCTTCTGTCTTTACTGAGGAACATGTAGGGAAGTTACCCATGACTGAAGTGGTATTTAAAGGTGATGCGGCAGAAGAATTGAAAGAAATATCGCTACACCGGGAAGATGTATTACAACTATTGAATAAACTGAAGAGTAACAAATCACCTGGACTGGATGGTATACATCCAAGGGTGTTGAAAGAACTAAAATATGAGATTTCAGATCTGCTATTAGTAATCTGTGGACTATCATTAAAATCATCTGTAATACCTGAAGATTGGAGGATCGCCAATGTAATGCCAATTTTTAAAAAGGGTTCTAGGGGTGATCCAGGAAACTACAGACCAGTGAGCCTGACATCAGTACCAGGAAAAATGGTAGAAACCATCATAAAGAACAAAATTACTCAGCATGTAGATAGTCATGGCTTAATGTGAGACAGCCAACATGGCTTTATACAAGGAAGATCTTGTCTTACTAATCTGTTATGTTTTTTTGAAGGTGTGAATAAACAGGTAGACAAAGGTGAGACAGTTGATATAGTGCATCTGGACTTTCAGAAAGCCTTTGACAAGGTCCCTCATCAGAGACTTTTGGCAAAACTAAAAAGTCATGGTATAGGAGGTGATATAATATTGTGGATCAGGAACTGGTTAAAAGATAGAAAGCAGACGGTAGAGCTAAATGGCCAATTTTCCCAATGGAAAAAGGTGAATAGTGAAGTACCCCAGGGAACTATGTTGGGTCCTCTGCTTTTTGACATATTCATAAATGACCTGGAAAAGGGAATAATGAGTGAGGTTATCAAATTTGCAGATGATACAAAACTATTTAAAGTTGTTAAAACCCAAGAGGACTGTGGAAAATTGCAGGAGGATCTTGATAAATTGGAAGACTGGGCATCCAAATGGAAGATGAAATTTCAATGGCAGAAGAAAGTTATGCATCTAGGAAAGAACAACCCACACTATGGCTATACGATGCAAGGATCCACATTGGGAACCACCACCCAGGAAAAAGATTTAGGTGTCATCATGGATAACATGTTAAAACCCTCCGTCCAGTGTGCAGCGGCAGCCAAGAGAGCAAATAGAATGCTAGGTATCATAAGGAAAGGAATGGAAAATAAAACAAAGAATATTATAATGCCTCTGTATCATTCCATGGTGCGACCGCACCTTAAATATTGTGTGCAATTCTGGTCGCCATATCTTAAAAATGATATAGCGTTATTAGAAAAGGTACAGAGAAGAGCCACCAAAATGGTAAAGGGGATGGAAGGATACTCCTATGAAGAAAGGCTAAAAAGGTTAGGGCTCTTCAACCTGGAAAAGAGATGGCTGGTGGAGATATGATAGAGGTCTATAAATTAATGAATGAAGTAGAACGGGTAAATGTATATCGATTGTTTACGTCATCAGAATATAAAAAGACTAGGGGACATGCAATGAAGCTTCAGGGTAACCTATTTAAGACTAATAAGAGAAAATATTTTTTCACTCAACATGTAATCAAACTCTTGAATTTGTTACTGGAGGATGTAGTAAAAGCTGTTAGTGTAGCTGGGTTTAAATAAGGTTTGGACAAGTTCCTGGAGGAAAGGTCCATAAACCATTATTAAAAGGGACACGGGATATCACTGCTTGACCCAATACAAGCATTGAGGAATCTGTTTCTTTTGGGGAAACTGTTAGGTACTGTGGTGAACAGCGCCCTCCTGAGCCTATGGAGATAGTAGAAAATCCTGAGGGTCAGCAGGATTTATACCAAAATGACAGGGCAAAGGAAAAAGAGAGACTCTATTCCTCAGAGCTGAGTAGGGAGACCAGCCCAGGGGAGGAGCCCTGCAGTTCTGATTGGGCACACCCAGCCCTAGGAAGGGGCGTGTCCAAAAGAGAATGTACATTTAAACCAGAGCATGGCTCTGAAGAGAAAGGACGGATAAGAGATCCGAGTAAAGGACGGATAAGAGATCCGAGTGGAGGACGGATAAGAGACCCGAGTAAAGGACGGATAAGAGACACGAGTGGAGGTGGTACAAGGAGTACAAGAAGTACAAGGAATACAGCAGGTAAAGGAAGGAAGGAATATTGGAAGAAGAAACAAGGAGATGGCTGGAAAGCCAGTGGAGTGATTAATGATACTTTGGAACCTGGCATAAGAAGAAAACCTGCACAATCCTATTCCAGGGAAATAAGCAGAAGTCCCACGCAGAGAGGATTTAACCTTGAAGTGGATAGCCCTTGGAAGGCATCGCCTTGGGGGAGAAAGACTTCAGGACAAGCACAGGTGAAAGAGCAATCATTCCCTGAAACGTCGTTTGTGCCGGAGAGCAACAAACCGATCAGCTGGAGAGCCTGGGAGCCGTCTGCAGGCAGAAGTGCTGCACAAACAGTGAGTAATTGGCCACCCGGCTGCCAAGCTGAATATAGAGATAATTCTTCCTCCTATGAGTCAATTGCCAAAGAAACTAGCAATTATCCTAATACCTTTATCTTAAAGGAAGAGAAGACAAACAGCCTTGAGCAGAAGGGAAAAGCTATAGCAGATAGTAGTGCCCTCTCTCATAAGGAACAGGCTGAATTGCTACTTCAGAGCTTCCAACAGTTTTTAGACTTACAGGCTAGAAAACAGCTAGTATCACAAGAGGCAAATAATTCAGCACAGCTTGAAGGAGTAACCCAGGGAAATACAAGCATACCTGAGTGTGAACAAATGGACTGTACATTCTGTTGTATAGGAAAGCCAAGCTGAAGGGAACTGCCTTTATCGTGTGTGAGCTGAGTTCTGTAAAGCTGTTGTATTGCCGTGAAAATGGAAGTTCTAATTACCTCCACCTGATTCTCAGCATAGTGAAAGTAACTGTGGCTGTAAGAGGTGCAGTGAAGCCAACTGACCTCTGGAGGCAAAAGAGAGCAATTTGCTGGAAAGTGAAAAAGCAGCATTTGTATTTTGAGTTGCATTTAACCTGAAGTTTCCGTTTGCCTTTTGAAGCACCCTTGTTTGCATTATTATATGCCATGTGATGGAACATTTACCTTTTGCTTTAATAAAATACTTATTATAAAGAAACCACAACTACAGTTTCTTTAATTCGGAGTGAGAAGAACTGGAACTACAACTCCCAGCATTCCTGGGGGCAAAGATTTCCTCCTTCCCTCACGAAGTACAGCGGCTGCTCATGTCCTTAACCCCTTGAGCCGGGCAGGGTCGCCGCAAGTTGGCTACGTTGGCAGGATATCTTCCACGCATGCGCAAGGTGCCGCGCAGAGAAAGAAACTTCAAAGGAGCAACTATAAGAAGGAACCGATTGCAGACCATCCTGAGAGGAAGGAGACAGTCCCAGCATCGGTGTGCCAGCTGCAACGAAGGCTGTGAAAGCGTGACGCAACACCTGAGCCAGGTAATAGGTATCCACCTGGGAAAGGGAAAGGATACAGGGCTGAGGGTGTTGGCCAGCTAGTGAAAAAAAAAAAAAAAAAAAAGGAAAAGTGTTTTTTTTTTTTTGGTGTGTGTGAGGAATCGCACTTGGTTTTTTTTTTCTCTCTGTTTGCATTCACAGATAGCAAAGATGTCGCTGGAAGCAGCAGAAGTATTCAAGTGGATGGCAACCCAACTTGAAAGACAGCGAGACCTGAGTCTAGAGTTTCAAGAGCAGACTGCCGCTGCCATACAGGCTCAGCAGCAACCCCTCCTGGACATGCTGAAAAACTGGGTAGCTGAGCAGAAGATGCCAAAGGAGAAACCGACCGTACCTCCAGGTTTAGCTCCTATAGTTGCGCATGGTTTAGGCGCAGAGACTATGTTTAACTTTGGTCAGTTAAAGGACAATGATGACATTGACAACTTTATTGAAAGTTTTGAAAGGGTAGCACAGTTGAGTGCATGGCCAGAGGAATATTGGGCCATTAGGTTCGCAGCTTCCCTCACAGGAGAAGCAATGGCGGCCTACAGGAGCATGCCACCTGACCTTGCCGGAAATTATGGGGAGGTGAAGAAAGCGGTCCGGGAAAGGCTAGGCCTTACGCCGCTAGCCTACCATAATCTCTTGCGAGCGGTGAGGTTAAAACAGGGTGAGTCACCAAAAGCCCTAGTGTATAGGATAAGCACATTGTTGAATAAATGGCTTAATCCGGAGCATAGGACTAAAGAGTCCATACTAGAAAGCTTAGTGCTAGAGCAATATATGAACGCTATACCAGATGAAATAAAGACCTTCCTGATTCTGCAAAGCTGCAAAACCCCACATGAGGCAGTGGACCTCACGGAACGCTTCTTGCAGGCCAAAGCAATGCCTCTTGACAGCAATAGTGAGTTAAAGGGGGCAGCAATCACGGAATCAGAAAGGAAGGGGAAATTTCAATATGGTGCAAGCAGAATGTGTATGCCGACTGTAAAGGCTAGGTTTCAGCCTGGCAAATGTTTTAAATGTGGCCGAGAAGGGCATATACAGAGAAATTGTTTTAAGACTGCCTTAGTAGCAGAGAGTGCGCATAAAGCTCGTGAAGGGTTTCTTATAGAGGTCGAGGTGCAGGGGATTGCCACCACTGCGATACTTGATTCTGGCGCAGAGCAAACGATGCTCTCCAAGGCGCTGTGGCGGCAAATCCAGGCAACAGGGATAGCGATTCAGCCTGTTCGAAATGTGAAGATACGCTGTGTACATGGATGCATGTCACTATACCCTGTATACAATCTGCAGGTGAAAGCATTAGGTATGCTGAAGAAAATTCCCATTGCAGTAATACCTAGGCTTCCAAATCCTATGGTTCTAGGAAGGGATTGGCCTTATTTTTATAGAGAAATGAGGCAAGGCCTAACCCCTAAGGGAGCCATGGTAGCGACCAGAGCCCAAACTAAGGACTCCGAGAAGGGAGAGGATCCTATAGATGAGGCATTTAGAAGTCTTCCTTCCCATGAAGACCTAATAGAGGCACCTGAAGAGAAGGTGAAGAAACCAAGAGCGCAGAAGCGCCAGGAGAGGCAAGAACGTTCTCAGCATAGGGCAGAAACCCAGGCTGGCCAGGAATTGCCCTGGGTGCCCGAAGAGTTGGTTGGGAAGTTTCCAACCTTTCCCAATGAACAACGAGACGACCCTGCCTTAAGTCAGGCATTTAAGTGGGCACAGAGTGATAGGGATACCCTACCGAGGTTTTTTCTGGACACTAACATTTTGTACAGAGAAAGCAAGGATCCCTATACTGGCGACACGCGTAAACAGGTAGTGGTGCCTGCAACTTTCAAGAACTTGGTTCTAAGGCTGGCCCACGACCATCCGGTCGGAGGACATAAAGGCATCCGAAGTACGCTGGATCAGATCCTCGCGAGATTCTATTGGCCAGGCGTCTTTAAAGAAACAGCGAGGTTCTGTGAGGCCTGTCCGACATGCCAGCGCGTCTCTGCCATCCACCCGAAAGAAGTGCCAATGGTATCAACCCCGGTCATTACGGAACCCATCCATAGACTGGCGATGGACATTGTGGGACCATTAATCAAGACACCGAGGGGATTCCAGTACATATTAGTGGTTATCGATCAAGCGACACGATTCCCTTGGGCCATGCCACTACGTACTATATCTGCTAAGGCCGTGGCAGCGGAACTGATCAAACTGTTTTGCGAGGTGGGTTTCCCTCGTGAAGTTCTGACGGATAGAGGAAGCAATTTCCTTTCCAAGTACCTAGCCCAAGTGTGGGAAGCGTTTGATATCCGCCACGTCAAGACCTCGGCCTATCATCCACAGAGCAATGGGCTAGTGGAGAGACAGAATCAGACGATCAAAAGGATGCTGCGCCTCAGCTTAGAAGGAAATATGGCCAACTGGGATACGATGCTACCCTTCGTCCTCTATGCTTGCAGGGAAAGGAAGCAGTCATCCCTGGGGGCAGCGCCATATGAACTTATGTATGGTCGATCACCCCGAGGGGTATTAGATATCCTGAAGGAACAATGGGTTGAGCCCGACGTACATGAAGTGGGAGTACCAGACTTTCTTAAAGATCTGAAAGGTCGCTTACGCCGTACCACGCAAGTGGCGGAAGTCAACTTAAGACATAATCAGCGACGACAGAAAGACTACTATGACCAAGGCACACGGCCACGCCAGTTAGCCGTGGGAGACAGGGTTATTGTGATGGTGTCGGGCCCTGATCCGAAATTCGAGAGCCGGTGGAAAGGCCCATGTACCGTGGTCCGACCAGTCGGTCCAGTATCCTATCTCGTGAAGAATCAGACAGGACGCACACAAGTGTATCATATTAACCTTCTGAAGCCTTGGCACGATAGAACAGCCCTAGCTCAAGTAGCTACCGTAGTGCAAGACGGGAAAAGGATGAAGAACGCACAGGTCAACGCCAGACCCCGGAGTAGAATCACGTGCTGTGCCTCTGGTCAGAAGCCAGCCCGTGATATCTTAAGGGGGGGGATCTGTGGTGAACAGCGCCCTCCTGAGCCTATGGAGATAGTAGAAAATCCTGAGGGTCAGCAGGATTTATACCAAAATGACAGGGCAAAGGAAAAAGAGAGACTCTATTCCTCAGAGCTGAGTAGGGAGACCAGCCCAGGGGAGGAGCCCTGCAGTTCTGATTGGGCACACCCAGCCCTAGGAAGGGGCGTGTCCAAAAGAGAATGTACATTTAAACCAGAGCATGGCTCTGAAGAGAAAGGACGGATAAGAGATCCGAGTAAAGGACGGATAAGAGATCCGAGTGGAGGACGGATAAGAGACCCGAGTAAAGGACGGATAAGAGACACGAGTGGAGGTGGTACAAGGAGTACAAGAAGTACAAGGAATACAGCAGGTAAAGGAAGGAAGGAATATTGGAAGAAGAAACAAGGAGATGGCTGGAAAGCCAGTGGAGTGATTAATGATACTTTGGAACCTGGCATAAGAAGAAAACCTGCACAATCCTATTCCAGGGAAATAAGCAGAAGTCCCACGCAGAGAGGATTTAACCTTGAAGTGGATAGCCCTTGGAAGGCATCGCCTTGGGGGAGAAAGACTTCAGGACAAGCACAGGTGAAAGAGCAATCATTCCCTGAAACGTCGTTTGTGCCGGAGAGCAACAAACCGATCAGCTGGAGAGCCTGGGAGCCGTCTGCAGGCAGAAGTGCTGCACAAACAGTGAGTAATTGGCCACCCGGCTGCCAAGCTGAATATAGAGATAATTCTTCCTCCTATGAGTCAATTGCCAAAGAAACTAGCAATTATCCTAATACCTTTATCTTAAAGGAAGAGAAGACAAACAGCCTTGAGCAGAAGGGAAAAGCTATAGCAGATAGTAGTGCCCTCTCTCATAAGGAACAGGCTGAATTGCTACTTCAGAGCTTCCAACAGTTTTTAGACTTACAGGCTAGAAAACAGCTAGTATCACAAGAGGCAAATAATTCAGCACAGCTTGAAGGAGTAACCCAGGGAAATACAAGCATACCTGAGTGTGAACAAATGGACTGTACATTCTGTTGTATAGGAAAGCCAAGCTGAAGGGAACTGCCTTTATCGTGTGTGAGCTGAGTTCTGTAAAGCTGTTGTATTGCCGTGAAAATGGAAGTTCTAATTACCTCCACCTGATTCTCAGCATAGTGAAAGTAACTGTGGCTGTAAGAGGTGCAGTGAAGCCAACTGACCTCTGGAGGCAAAAGAGAGCAATTTGCTGGAAAGTGAAAAAGCAGCATTTGTATTTTGAGTTGCATTTAACCTGAAGTTTCCGTTTGCCTTTTGAAGCACCCTTGTTTGCATTATTATATGCCATGTGATGGAACATTTACCTTTTGCTTTAATAAAATACTTATTATAAAGAAACCACAACTACAGTTTCTTTAATTCGGAGTGAGAAGAACTGGAACTACAACTCCCAGCATTCCTGGGGGCAAAGATTTCCTCCTTCCCTCACGAAGTACAGCGGCTGCTCATGTCCTTAACCCCTTGAGCCGGGCAGGGTCGCCGCAGTACTTATGACCTAGATTGGCCACTGTTGGAAACAGGATACTGGGCTTGATGCACCTTGGTGTGACCCAGTATGGCATATCTTATGTTCTTATGCTTCCTTGCAATTTCTACAAAACAAGGACATCCACTTGTAAATTCAGCTCTTTCTGAAATCACCATTCCACATGGATACCATTTCAACATTAAACCTTTTCTTTCGTGTTGGAAGCAGGCTAACATTCTTCCTATCCTGAAACCCGGGAAGCTGGACCCCCAACATCCTCTTAGTTATCGCCCCATTTCTTTACTGCTCTTCTTGTCTAAGGTCACTGAGTGTCTGGTTGCTCAACAGCTACAAATTTCCTTCTTCAAACTAATGCTCTACATCCTGTTCAGACAGGTTTCCGTCCCAAACTTTCCACTGAGCACTCTCTGGTGGTTATTTCTGATTTTGTTCACACTGCCCTGGATTCCCACTGCAAGGTTCTCCTGGTCTCCTTGGATCTCACAGCAGTTCTGGACCTTGTCAATCACTCACGTCTCTCTCAGCTTCATGCACTGGGTGTCTCTAGTCCTGCATTGCAATGGTTTCATTCCTACCTGCAGGATCACACATTCAGGGTCTCTTGGTCTGCACAATGTTCTACTCCTCTGCCTCTGCACTGTGGTGTCCCTCAGGGGTCGGTCTTGGGACCTATCCTTTTCAATATCTTCCTCATCTCCTTGGCTTTCTTGCTTCAGTCTTTGGACATCATCTTTTTCTTCTATGTGGATGACATTCAGCTCCTCTTCTGCCTTTCTATGCACTCCAGTACTGCTGTCTCTCAAGTCTCTGTTGCACTCATTCAGGTTGCCAATTGGTTGTCAGCTCACGATTTGAAACTCAATCTGTCTAAGACTGTTGCTATGGTATTTTCTCATGCTCTTCCGCCATCTCTCCATGTTCTTCCTACTGTTAATGGCTCTGCCATACCTCTACATGACACCGTCAAAATTCTTAGGGTCCACTTTGACTATTCTCTTTCTTTGTCATCCCACGTTTCCCATGTGGTCCAGTGCTGTTTTTTTCTGCTTAGACAAATCCATTCCATTTGCAATTACCTTGATGTTCCCTAAGTTCATTTTCTGATACTCTCTCTAGTGATCGCTCAGTAAGATTACACCAATTCCCTTTACTCGGGTCTTCCCCACTGTTCACTTTCCCGTCTTCAAATAGTTCAGAACATGACTGCAGTTTCTTCTTGGTGCCCATCGATTTGATAGTGTTACCCCTCTTCTTATTTCTGAGCACTGGTTGAGTCTCTTATAAGCTTCTCATCCTAACCTTTCATGCATTCTACATTGGTTGCCCCTCTTTGTTATCCCAGCTTCGTGCGTCGTATGTTCCTTCCCACAGCCTTCGATCTTCCTCTCATAATCTGTTGCTGGTTCCTGATCCTCATGCAGTCTGTTCCGCAACTGCCTCCTCATCTGCCTTTCGGATTGTGGCTCCCACCCTTTGGAATTCACTTCCCCTCCATCTGCATTCTCAGTTCTCTTATACTCTTTTAAGGTCCAACTGAAAGGCCATATTTTCTCCCAGGCCTTTCCTTCCATTGCCTTATGATTGGTCCATCTTCCCCTCTGGTCTACTTCAGATCCGCTGTTTGAATTGTACTTCCAGTACTCTATTCTCCTTTAGGTCTTTGACATGTTTGTCCTCTGCCCTCACCTCCCTCTGTGGTCTTAGGATACCTTTTTGGATTCTGTAACCTAGGACTGTTTTCCCCTCCTGTCCTTGTCATTTGTCCTTGTTTGGTTGTCATTTTGAGGTTTTATTGATTTGTTTGGTTTTATTGTACACTGCCAAGGTATGACCTATGATTGGCAGTATAACAAATCTAATAAACTGTAAACTGTTAACTGTAAACTGTTACATGTTTGAATCTACATGCAGAAATTGTGAAAAAGGCTTCTAAAATAATCCCCTTAATGTGGACAAGAGCAACGTGATGCACATACGGAAGAATAACCCAAACTATAGCTACATGATGTTAGGTTCTACATTAGGAGTCACGACTCAGGAAAAGGATCTAGGCATTATAATGGAGACGTCATTGAAATCTTCTGTTCAGTGTGTAGCAGTGGCCAAAAGAGCAAACAGAATGTTAGGAATACAGAATACAACAGAGAATATCATAATGCCTCTGTATTAATCCATGGCACAGCTACACCTTCATTGTGTGCAATTCTGGTCTCTGCAGCTCAAAAAAGATGTAATGTAATTAGAAAAGATAAAGATAAAAAGATAAAGCAAATTGAGAGCTACAATAGACCAGAAAGAATTCAGAAAAAAATCTTAAAACACACATCTCCCAATAATGTTATGGGACAAACTGTGAAATTCCTTCCCTCACAGCCAAATGACCAAATACACTCAGAACCGGACCCAATGTTGCTCTAAATGTTAACAGTTAAATGTATTCAAACTAACCCTACCCCCTGTTCTCTTATTACCTTGATAGCAATAACTAACCATGGTTCTCATGTAATTAGTGCACACATTCCGCTTACTGTTCGATGTAACTTATGTTCAGTTGTGTTTAATGTAAACCGCCTTGATACTTCTGAAGGTGGTATATAAGAAATGCTAAATAAATAAAGGAGAAAGGCAACTAGAATGATAATGAGGAAAGAACTCCTCCCTTATGAGGTTACGGCTCTCCAGTCTGGAGAAGAGAAAAGTGAGGGGAGATATGATAGAGGTCTATAAAATCAGGAGTGGCATGGAACGGTAAGCATGATTTGATTGTTTACTCTTTTCAAAGAGTACAAAGACTAGGGGTCACAATGCATAGTTAAGCTCTGGATTTCATTGTTGGAGGATGTGGAAAAAAAAGTCAGTATAGCTGAGTTTAAAAAAAGTTTGTAGGAAAAGTCCATAAACTGTTAGCAAGGTAGACTTGAGAAAGCCAAGCATGCACTGTTAGTTGGACCCAGAATTAACCAAACTTGGAGATTTTCACAATTTTTCCATTTGTACAAAAACTAATGCACATACCTACTGAGTAGTAACAGTCCATATATATGTCCCAGAATGTTCCCTTCCCTCTGAGAATTTTGGATCGATTATCACAACATCTAGGAGGCATCTGCACACAAGCAGTCATTTTTCTACAAATGTATTTATTCCCTGCTAAAACCGAAGAAATGTGACTTAGGGGTATGTTTACTAAAACCCCGGTAATGTGCGCGGCCCGCTAGTGTGTGGGTGCCATATAAGGAGTGGGCGTGTCTGGCTGAAAAAAGCAAAACCGGGATTATTCATGCGCTAATGTGCGCGGTGCCCATGTGCGTCCCGCACATTAGCGCATGAGAAAGCTGCGCGGGAGGCATAAGTGGCACGCTGATGTGCAAGCAAAGAAGTAGAGCCACAGCACAATGGTTAAGACACTGACCAATAGTGCAGGAATCAGGGGTTCAATCCCCCACATTGCCCAATGAAGACAGCTGACTGAGGCATTCCTTTAGGAGACATTTAAATAATGGGCAGCATATGGCAGCGTGCTATTGCTTTAGGAGGCATTTTAATATTGGGCGGCATAAGGCGGCGCGCTGATACACAAGCACAAGAGCAGAGCCACAGCACAATGGTTAAAACACTGACCAATGATGCAAGGATCATGGGTTCAATCCCCCACTGTACCCAATGAAGAAGGCTGGCTGAGGCATTACCTATTATGGGTAAGTTTGCTTTAGGAGGCATTTTATTTTTTATCTTAATTACTATTACTAGCAAACGCACTCTCAAAGTGTGTTAACATAAGGCGCCCCATAAGGCACATTTTTTTTTTTTTGAAACTTTTATTTTCATTTTGTAACAAACAAAAGAAACAACACACCAAAGGAGACAAAACAAGTATACAATAAGGAAAGTAAACCCAATTACCCCCCACCCCCATGCCTCTTCTCTAGCCGATTATGTCAGCATGTGAGCGCTTCCAATTAACAGTGATTATACATGAAAACGGTCAAAAGGGTATCAACGATACAGAATGATCATGGGACCAAAGTATATACAAATTTAGACAGTCAGATGAGAGCATTTAGCAGAATGTACATAGTCATTGAGCATCTTCCATTCAGACCTATAATGAGAAGTCTGAACGGGGGAAGCAAACATACGAGGTATTTGTTCATAGTTACTGTAGAGACAAACATGATTCCACCATGCATTGGGGCTCAGATGGGAGCTATTTTTCCAGTATTTCTTAATTAGGGAAATAGCAATGCCAAGCATAAAGCCCCAAAGGAAGTAAGCCGTTTTTTGGAAAAGAGGAGATCCCCGCAGCTGGGCGAAGTCCCACCATCCTCCAAGAAAGGGGGCTCCTGAAAGTGCAAAATAGACTGGATACGACCCCAGACCCGACGCCAGTAATACTGTAGTGCGGGACATTCATACATGACATGAGGTAGTGAACCAATGGCCGCATGGCATGTCCAACAACTATTGCCCTGAGTAGTGTTCCATTTGGCTAATCTGTCAGGAGTGTAAAAAAAAAAAAAAACACCGGTGGGCTAGAAAGAAGAGTGTCTGAGTGAGTGAGGCGGATCGGGAAACCCGTGGCGCTCTACTCCAGTCAAGGCTCCATTGCTCCAAGGCCAAGTCACATGCAATTCTCTCTCCCATGCTTTCTGCGCTATAGGGGTATAGCAAGTTATAGCATTACATAAGGGTTTGTAAAAATTGGATGCTACACCCGGTGAACCACCGATAGATCGGATAGTCTCCGATCAACCTTGTATAGGGGATGCCAATGGCGGAAGTACCTTAGCACTCCAAAGGCAATGCTGAAGGTGCATCGACTGAAAGTAGTGTGTCGCTGGGAGACCAAATTCAATTTGCAATTCACTAAAAGTTTTCCAGCGACCATCATGGAACAACTGGCTAGGAATTCAAATGCCCCTGGTGTACCAGGGGCTCCACACTATGGACTTATTTTGTATTCGAAATCAAGTAGTGTACCAAAGCGGGAGTCTATCGAACGGACAGAGTCAGGAGTCTAAGGATTGCATTAGAGTATTAAAGGCACCTAAAGTGTCTAAAAGCATTGGTGGATAATGGGAGTCTGATGGGAGAGTCATACCAGGGAGAAAAGTAAGAGGAATCGGTTTGCAAAGATCCTCCTCTATGTCTAGTCACACAGATCTACTCGGTACTGGATCTTCCAGCCAACGAGCGCCGTGTTTGAGAAGAAAAGAGTGATGGAACACTTGATTAAAATCACCACCAAGCATTGATGGAGCATTGGCAGAGGCCTATGCCAACTGCGCAATACTTGCATAGTAAGCAGGGTTGTCCACATTCGGGGCATAAATGCAAATACACGTGAGTTCGCTATCTCCAACCTTAAGGTGTACACAGGCCCATCTACCCTCCTTGTCAGCGCCAGTATCAATTACAGTAGCTTGCAAAGACTTCTTAACCGGAATGGTTACCCCGCACCGTTTGGAAACGGCGGGAAAGTAGGCAGCCACCATGTTAGACTTAGCATTGAGTTGCAGTGTTTCAGCAGAGTTTAGATGCGTTTCCAGAAGAAACACTAAATCAGCATGCTCATGGCTAAGATAGCTAAGGATTTGCTTCCTTTTGATTGAACTATTAATGCCTTTTACGTTGAGTGATAAAATTTTACATAAAGCCATTCAACAAAGTTAAAAGTTCTGAGCATGATAGCACACATAATCTCCCAATGTCCCTCATATTGACTGTATCTGGCTGTACATATGACATGAAAGAAAACAGGCTAAGATAATACAATGGAGCGCCCCACATTAATAAAGAAAAACCGCAGTGCGGTAGAGAAGAAGCAAAACCCCAAAAATTACTGGCGACCATGTGTCTGCGGGGAGAAACCCCAGAGAAGGCCGAAATGGAAAAAACACATAACCTGTAGGACTGTGCGTGCTCCGATTCCGACCGAGGCACACATCATGGAGGGATAGGAGACCAAAATCAAAAGGTCATATAGAGAAAGAAAGGAAGTCCAGGTAGTCTCAGTGCTTGGCTATGACCGCCGCATCGGGCCCTTCAAGATGGCGGACAGAGCCGGCAGATAAAAGTCCAAGTTTTGGATTAGCGCATCTGCTCTGCTTCTTTGGAGTCCAAAAATGTTGACAGTAGATCAGGATCTTCGAATGTCCTGGTTTGGTTGTGGAGAGTCACTCGGAGCTTCGCTGGATACAACAGGCCAAAGCGAGCCTGTAGCTGTTGAAGTCGAGGGCGAAAAGCCAGGAGTTTCTTCCGACGGTCAACGGTAGGCTTTGCAAAATCAGGGAAGAAGGAGACTTTGTGACCTTCAAATTCCAAATGATGATTCGCCCGGGCAGCATTTAAAATTTGTTCCACTTGTTGATATCGTAGCAAGCGAAAGATAATAGGCCGGGGGGTCGTTCGGTTGAGCGCCATGTGGGTAGGAACACGGTATGCACGATCGATTTCCAGTTCTCTATGAAAAGGAGGGAAGAGTTTTGAGCAGGAATTCTCTTATATCTCCGACTTCCACCCCCTCCGGTATGCCAATGAGCCTCACATTGTTGCGACGGGCTCGATTATTGCTATCTTCTAACTCCTTTTGAAGATTCTGTATCTGGCGCTCAGCCTTGTCCAGGTTGCCCAAGCGCACCACGTGCGAGACGAGGATCCCCGCCATGTTGTCCTGCCGTAATGAGAGACTTTCAAGTCGGTCCTGGAGCACTCCAAAGTCTTCTCGCATAGCTCGAAGCGCTTCTCCATTGGACTGCACCAATTCCTTCACACCGCGTATTTCCTCCAAAATTTCCAGGTGCATTTCGGGGTTTTCACGAAATGGAGCCATCTTCTGTGGGGAGGACACCTCTGTTTTGGAGCGTTTTCCGTGAGAAGAGGAAGGAGACCCGAAGTCCAAGCGCGCTGGTTTATGGGCTGCCATCCCCCCCGATGTACCCCGGTCAGCTCGGAGCGAAATAGTAAGTTTGTATAGGTATTAAGTCAGGATTCTAAGTAGGCCTCTCGGGAGCTTCAGCGCAAAGCGTCTTACCCGCTGGACATCAGGCTCCGCCCCCCCCCATAAGGCACATTTTAAAGTGCACTGTCCTCCAAGGCACCCTAGAATGTTGCTGATAGGGCGCTTTATAGGGTGCCGTATGAGTTACCGCAAGGTCACAGCAATGTTTTTGATGGCAGCACTGTGCAGTTTAAGGAATGCACAGCATAAGTAGGTGTGCTGACATGCAAGGAGGAGCAGCAGTGTAGCACAATGTGTAAGGCACTGACTGCTGATACAGGGGTCATGAGTTTGCTCCCCAGTGTGCCTAATATGTAAGGCTGGCTGTGGCATCAGCTTTGCAATGTATGTATTTTTTCCTTTAGCACTTTAGTTGTATTTTATTAATTGCTGCCAGCAAACAGGTCCTCACGTGCCGTAATTGAAGATGCCGCATAAGGCACCCTATAAGGCACTCCATAGGGCACATTATAAAGTGCACTGTCTGCCACGGCACCCTAAAATGTCCCCTATAGGGCACCCTATAAGTTGCTCCACAGGATAACGTATAGTGCACCTTATATGGATGGTAACCATAAGGTAACCTATAGGGCGCCCTATAAAGCGCCCTCTGAGGCACCTTATGGGTACAGTACGATGAGGGTGTTTTTGCTGGCAGCAATAATGTACATTAAAAAGAGATAATGTTCTGGCCAGCCCCATCAAATAGCCCCACTGTGGGTTTGAACCCATGACTGCTGGCTCCACAGGCAGTGAAGTAACCATTGTGCTATATCCCTATAGCTGCTAGCAAGCCCCTGGCTGGCTGCAGAGGGAGTGCACGTCACCAAACAGACAGTCTGCTGTGGTCACCAGGATAGGGTTAGCCCACCCGTACCCATGATGCACTGCACATGCAAATCAGCTGTCCACAGATAAACACAAGATGGGGAATGCACCCCCACAGCACCTCGGCCTGGTAGGGGGAAGTGACCATGTGCACCCCCACAGCACCTCGGCCTGGTAGGGGGTACTGACCGTGTGTTTTACTGGCACTGAGTAGCTACACACTGTCACATTGTGCGGGTACTGTGCTCACCCTGAGGGTGCGGTGAGACGCCCAGCACCAGGTCCACAGCACCTTCCATGACTGAAAGAGGCCATGCTGGAGGTCCAAAGCAGTGTTAATGTGTGAGATAGGTAGTTTCTGCAGAAACACCTTGGATGTTTCAGTCAGGTGTAGTCCCTATGGACTCCTCCTCCTCCTGGGCTGAGGGTGGCAAACAGGGTCTCCCATCAGCAGATGCACATTCTACCTCCCTGCAATGGTGGTAGTAGAGGGGACCAACAACCCCAGTCCTGCTGGGGAACAGACACCCTACAGGGCAGTGAATGCAGCTCTGTACACATCCATAACACAATAGCAGACAGACATTAGGCCTGGATATGCTAAGCTGCACCCCACCACTATCTGATGTTCTCCTGCAGCAAGCCTTCAGCCACTGCACCCTGCAAGCCACTCCATCAAGACACATACCAGCTGTAAACAGTCTGCTAGCTAGTCCATAGTGCATGTTCCCAGTGGAAATGCATGCACCAAGAACTGGGATGTCAGCATACACAACAAGCAGATAAATCAGTGACTGGGCCCCAAAAAGAAACCCATAAATATCACATGACAGAAATACTATGTAGCACTATGGGGATGCCTAGCCATGCTGTCGTCACTGCACAGTCAGGGTGAGAGTGATCCCCCAGCAGGACATACTGAGGTCACCCTGTCTGTGTAGGTGGTGGCCGGGAACTACAATGTCCTAGCCAGTGCCCTATGCCCTGTTCAGATGCATCCTGGCCAGGTCACCCTGTCCGGGCTATACCCATGGTACCTTGCTCCTCATTATGCACATTGGCAGGCCAATACTGGCAACAGTGCTGGCAGTGTGGGCTTGGAAGGTGTTTGCAGCCACCACACACTGTATAGACCAGGGGTAGGGAACCCTGGTCCTGGAGAGCCACAGACCAGTCAGGTTTTCGGGATATCCCTAATGAATATGCATGAGATATATATGCATTGGAGATATCCTGCCAACCGACTGGTTTGTGGCCCTCCAGGGCTGGATTTGGAGACCCCTGCCTTACACCTCTGTCATTTAAGATTGTGAGTGGGCAAGGTGCAGATGTCCTAGACATCGAAAGGCTATATAGAATGTGTCACATTCCTCCTCGATTCTCACCACCACCAAAACGTTGTCTAATAGACAATATTTTGGTGGTGGTGAGAAGTGAGGAAGAATGTGACACATTCTATCTAACCTTTTTGATGTCTTGGACATCTGCACCTTGCCCCCTCACAATCTTAAATGACAGAGGTGTAAGGCAGGGGTCTCCAAATCCAGCCCTGGAGGGCCACAAACCAGTCAGGTTGGCAGGATATCTCTAATGCATATATATCTCATGCATATTCATTAGGGATATCCCGAAAACCTGACTGGTCTGCGGCTCTCCAGGACCAGGGTTCCCTACCCCTGGTATAGACAGACACACACTCCCACACCTATGCCAGCATTGTGCTACTATAGAGGAGTTTAGCAGCCCTGCCCACCACACCAGTCCTGGGCACAGTACAGGCATGGATATGCTACGCAATACTGTTGGGGGTCACTCCCCAGGGTGGTAAACACTGTCAGAGACCAGACCTGAAGCACACACCACAGACATCAGAAAGATTGTTATGATGGAGCTCAATGAGCAAACTGTGCTTAACGTAGGACTTGCTATCTGCCAGTAATCATAGGAAACGTTTGATGGGTGTGTACCGTATACCCAGGTGTAGGTGGCATTGCTAAGGTATGCAAGTGCTAGTATTGGGAGATGCACGCAGGGCCCAATATCCTGCCTCTCCAGGAGGCATTAGCCAATGGGGCCTGTTGGCTGCTGCTTTATGGCAGAGGTTCCCAACTCCAGTCCTGATGTGCCAAACACTGTTCGGGTTTTCATGCTGTCCCTCATGAATATGCATGGGATACATCTGCATACCATGGGGGTGGTGCATAGATATGCAGCACAGGCATCTTTATTAGAGGCAGCATGGAAACTGAATGGTGTTTGGCCCTCCAGGACTGCATTTGGGGGATTCTGCCGTAGGTAATGCACATTTCTATGGTGTTTGTAATGTGTAGGGTAAAATAGAGGTTTTTGACCCATGCTTATGGTCTCAGCAATAATGGTTCAGTCTTTACTACCATGTTTTCTTCATGGGTAAAATAAGGGAACTGGGTTGGCAGAAGCCCCAGGTGGGATTTGAACCTGTGACCTTCTGGTCCTAAAGGCACTGGCTGCGTCCGCTGCACCACCGTCTTAGCACACAAACAGTGCATTCCCTGGGGAGTCCATGGCTGTTTGTCAGACAGGGCCTGTCTGTTGGCGGGCACTGCACCCACGTGAAGGGGGCTAGGCCACCGTTTGCTGTGGGCAGCAGCCACTGCCCCCTCCACCAACGGTACCCCTCCGCCACCATGCTGACATGGCCTTATATTGCTGACAGCATCACAGCTAAATGATATGTGGCCCTCCAGGACTGCATTGAGGGGACTGTGGTCTAGGTAATGCGCATGTTTCTGGTGTCTGTGCTCTGTAGGGTAAAATAGAGGTGTTTGGACCATGCTTATGTTATCTGCAAAAAAGGTTGGTCTTTACTATCATGGTTTAGTGGTGGGTAAAATATGGGTATTGGGTTTGCAGGAGCCCCAGCTGGGACTTGAACTGGTGATCTTTGGCTCCTGAACACACTGTCTGTGTTCACTGCACCACACTGTGGCCACAGAGACAGTGCAGTCCCTGGAGATAGGAAACCTGGCCAAAGGAGTCATAAACCCTGCTCTGCACAATTTCACTGTGGGATCATTCACCTTGTATGGGGACGGAGCGTAGACCCTTCTAAAATTCATATTTATTTTTTGGGGCTTTCTTGGGAGTGATTTTTGATGTTTTCCATGACTATCACTATTGCCCAGCTGGATTATAATTTATTAGAATTTTGTTGTGGTCATTTTCAATTTTTATTTGCTATTTTGTTCTGTGCACATGTATCACACTGCTCACGTTTTGTAGGTTTCCCTGGTTTTGCTGTACATTGCTGACAGAAATAGTTTCTCTTCCCTTCAAATCGGCTCTACCGCGAGGTTTTCACTTGCGGTATTTTTTTCATTGAATTTCAGCCCCGCTCCTGTGCGGGGAGCCTCTCCCCTCCCACTCTCCACCCATTGACCCCGTCTCTCCGCCCCTGGGGAGCCTTCCTCCGCCCTCCGGGAGCCTTTCCAAGCCTCTATCGCTCATTTGCGCGACGCGCACATGAGCGGGCCCGTTAGTGCGGCGCACACGTGTGCGGGGCACAAAAACGCATCATTAGCATGCACTAAGGTACCTTAGCGCACACTCAAGTGCGCCCCGCACAGTAGCGCGGTTTAGTAAACATACCCCTTAGCCATTGGTCACAATTCAGTGGTTCCATACACTTGCCACATCTGTCTAGCGGAATACAAAACACCCAACAGTATTTTGATGGCATTGAGGGTTTCTTCTGATGCCATGATCCCCCTGATACCATCAAAATATTGTCTGGTGTTTTAAATCCTGCCAATGAAGATGCGGCAGTGACACAGCCTGTTTGGACTGGTTCAGCGAACGCCGGAAAGGATAGGAACCGATTCGCACGAACCCAAGCAAACCAGCTGAATCTCACTATTGGCTGAATCTTTGTGGCCAGAGATGCCTATGAAATTGTTTGTCTCAATGCTAGTGTTCTCTAAATGGGTTAACCTTGCACATAGAATATCACAGATGAACAGCAAACAAGGAGAAACAAATCAACCAGACACAAAAGCTGTTGAAAAATACTTCCTTTAAAAAATAGAGGAGCAATCATATATTGTGTTTAAGTCATGAATGACTCAACTGGTCTAATGTCCAAAGCACAAATTTGTATTCATAGGTCAGTGCCGTCCCTAGCCCTGTGTGAGTGGTGCAACCGCACAGGGTGCAAAGAAATAGGAGCTGTTGAGGGGCTGCCAGCCTCGGCTCCCCCCTGCGTTGCCTGCCCTTGCCCTGACGCTTTTCCTGTTGCCGTGGCAGCAGCGGTGATGATGGCAGCAGCAGAGAAGACATCCAAATAAAAAACAAACGAACGTGGGTCTTTCGGACTCCACGCTCGCATGCAGGTCTCGTCCCTCCCTCCTCTGACGTATGCTTGCATCAGAGAAGGGAGGGGCCAGATCAGCCATTCAAATGTGGGTCTTTGCAGCTCCACGCTTGAATGGATGATCTGGTCCCTCCCTCCTCTGATGCAAGCATACGTCAGAGGAGGGAGAGATCAGACCTGCACACAAGCACGGAGTTGGAAAGACCCGCATTATTATTATTTTTTTTATTGGATGTCTGCTTTGCTGCTGCCATCGCCATCGCCGCCACCACAGCAACACGAAAAGCAGGAGAGCAGTTGGGAAAGGGCAGGCAGCACAGGGGAGATCCAGCTGGATAGAGAAGAAAGATGGGGAGATGCCAGGCATGGAGCAAATGATGGGGTGCGCCAGATGTACAAGTCGCGCAGGGTGCATTTATGGCTTGGTATGGCCTTGTCAAAGGTACATTATATCGAAATGCCCACTGTGAAAATATTTACACGCGGTTTAAAAAGATATGCTTAGCTTAATGCTGTCACCAACAAATAAATCTACATCATCTCATTCAAGAATCATAGAATACATGTTTGAAGGGTCAAAGAGATATTGAAGAGTTACCTCTTTAAACCAGCAAAACATTAACTTTGTAGAAATAATCTTATTTCACTTCATTTCACATATATAAATTATACATACTTAAAAAGATAACCCTTCTATGAATTCAAAATTATTTTTAAATGGAATGTATAGGGTCAGTCCATTATAGAGGTAATTTTAGAAACCTTAGTGGTACTTTGGATGTCCAAAAATAGGCTTAGAGGCATCTGAAGCATAAAGACGTATCCAGTGGTGGGATTTGGAGTCAGGTAGGAACCTTTCAGCCCACGGCAGGAAGCAGCCAGTTTGTGGCATTACCTGTGTTTGCTGAACTGGTGCCTATGGGCTCTGTCCCGGTGGCGGCAGTACTTGTGGTCAGCAAAGCCCCCGAAGGTATGTTGACAGTGGCCGATGCCGCAATCGCCCAGATGCCCACAACATACCTTTGGGGGGCTTTGCTTCTGGTCAGTGCTGCTGCCGCCGGGACAGAGTCTTCAGTTTCCCGCACCGGTTTGATGAACGCGGGAAACTGTAAGGAATCGATTTGCACACTGGCTGGATCCCACCACTGGACATATCCAAATCCATTTAGAAGCTGGCTTTGAAGATGTCAGAATCTAAACAGGAGTATGGAGGAGATGTGGCCAAGGCATTCTCTGGAAGTCCTCAGCTGATCACAGAAATATCATGGATGTCTGGCATCACATCTAACCCTAGACCAGCTCTGAGGCATGAATACTACAAACAAGCTTCTGAAAGGTGAATATTTTAGCTTAAAAACATCCCCAACACAATGTCAACAACAACAGCAATGGGATTTGAAACCTGGCCATTTTGTTTCTAACCCACAACCCTAAACATTAGGCTATTCTGGAGTGGCTAGTGTAACACCCACTTGAGAAGAAACTGCTTTAGATCTAGTTCTTAGTGGCACTCAAGATCTAGTGCAAGAGGTAACAGTATTGGGGTCACTTGGCAATAGCAATCGTAACATGATCACATTTGATTTAATAAATGGAGGAAGGATAACAAGGTAAACCACAGTGCTAGCATTTAATTTTCAAAAAGAAGATTTTGAGAAAATGAGACAATGGTTAAGAAAAATCTAAAAGGAGCAACTGCAAAGGTTAAGAGTCTATATCACTCCTGGGTGTTATTTAAATATACTGTCTTGGAAGCCCAGACCAGATGTATTCCATGCTTTAAGAAAGGTGAGAGGAAGGTCAAACAACAGCCAGCATGGCTTAAAGGCTATCTCAAAAAGGCTGTTATAGCTAACAGAAAATCCTTCAGAAAATAGAAAAAAGAGCCATATGATGAAAACAGGAGACAACATAAGTACTGGCAAGTTAAATGCAAGGCATTGATAAAGCAGGCAAAGAGAGAATTTGAAATGTTGTGAAGCAAAAGTGCATAATAAAAACTATTTCAAGTACATTCGGAACAAAACACCTGTGACAGAGCTAATTGGACCATTCGATGATGGAGGGTAAAAGGGGCACTAAGAGAGGACAATGCCATAGCGGAGAGACTGAATGAATTCTATGCTTCAGTCTATACTGAAGATGATGTAGGAAACTATGCCAGAAATTATATTCAAAGGTGATGTATCAGAGGAATTGAAACAAATCTTGATAAATCAGGAAGATATAATACAGCTATTTGATAAACTAAAGAGCAGCAAATCACCTGGACTGTATGGCATCCCAGGGTGCTGAAAGAACTGAAATATGAGATTGCAAACTTACTCTTAGTAACCTGTGAACTATCCTTAAAATCATCTGTAGTACTTGAGAATTGGAGAGTGGCCAATGTAATGGCCATTTTTTAAAAGGGTTCCAGGGGTGATCCAGGAAACTACAGACCAGTGAGCTTGACGTCTGTACCAGACAAAATGGAAGAAACCATTATAAAGAGCAACATTACTGAATATGTGTATAGCCATGGTTTAACGGCAGAAAGCCAACATGGATTTAGCCAAGAAAAGTCTTGTCTCATTGTGCGGTCGCACAATGAAGCAATACAGAAGCATTACAATATCTTTGGTTTTATTCTCCATTCTTTTACTTATGATTCCTAGCATTTTATTTGATTTCTTGGATGTGGCTACACACTGGGCAGAGGGTTTCAATGTACTATTCATGATGATGTCCAGATCTGTTTTCCTGAGTGGTGATTCCTAAAGTGGAACTTTGCATCGTGTAACCATAGTTTGGGTTCCTCTTCCCTAAGTGCATAACTTTGCACTTGTCCACGTTTAATTTCATCTGCCACATGGATGCCCAGTCTTGCAATTTTTCAAGGTCCTCTTTGTATATACCCATGTATAACTATATGCATAAAGGCAAATTTTACATCCAAGTGCAATCTGGGACATCAAAGCCAAAACATCTGTTCAGGCACGATTTCAGAAATGTGGATGTGCCCTATATGGACATCTATAGAGATGTCTCCATAGCTGTCCCCAGAATAGTAGCTCAGAACAGGGATGTCCAATAACATCATGGTTAACATCGTGGTTGTGAGCAAGGTAGCCAGGGTTCAATTCCCAGTGTGGATCTTTGTGATTATAGATTACTCATTTAACTCTCCATCTTCTCTAAACTCTTAGGATCTTTTAAGGCCAAAACAAGCACTTTCCTGATACCTATTTGTGCCTGCAGTAGGTCTAAATGTGGACATGCTTGCAAATTTCCTGTCATTCCTGAAATCAAATGGAGGCATATAAATCCATTGCACCTCCCCAGACAGGCCTCTACCACATCCCCGTGCCTACTTAGATGTCCCTGCCCTGGAGTGAGACATCTATAAACATTGGGGCCGAAATTGAATTGAGCCGGCTATGCACTGCATAGCCCTCCTTGCTGACCTCTGACTTTATATGCGCCCCCGGCATTGAATATCCGGGATCGCCACACATGCCCCAGAGCTGCAAAAGCTAACCAGGTAGTGGCGATATTGCACTGCAGCCTGGTTAGCTCCTGCAGGTAAAACTAGGCCAGCTTTTACTTCATCTAGTTTTACCCGCAAGTTGCTAACCAGGTAGCGGTGCAATATCTTTGCTACCCGGTTAGCGACTATCACCACCTCTGCTCCACCCCAGAATGCCCACGACATGCCCCAATGCTAAGCAGTTAGCATCGGAGCAAGTAGAGGAGATAATTGGGGATATTCAGCAGCACTAACTATAAACCGTGTCAATGCCTTTCGAATATCGGGCCCATTGTTTGTAGAATGGCTTTGGAAATGTCTCCATGATTTTGACACCCATGTGCACGTCTTTATGATCATGGTTAAGCCTTTTAAAATGACCTCCATAGGCTATACATATAAATATTGAATATCAACCTTCTACATATGAGCTATTGACCTAATATTTAGAGCCCTTAGATGGTTGGCCAACGAGAAGCTGTCTGGATAAGGGGGCTGCTCCCGATATTCAGCAGCACTCTCCACAGACTGACCCAACACTATCACTATCACCCAACACTAGTGCAAGGGCAGTCCGTGGATGGAGCAAAGGCCTATCTACATTATCCAGATAATCTAGGTCAATTTAAGCCACATGAAAAGCAGGGTTAAGTTGCAATAATTGCCAGCTAAATATCATGCTAAGGGGGTTATTTTAGAAGCCCTATTTGTGCTTTGGATGTTGGAAAATGGAAATAGAAATATCCAAAGCACAAAGATATTTCCAGAGACATTTTAGAAGCCAGGTCTATGGATGCCCCCAGCCTGAGGACATCCACGTTTGAATGGGGGTGTGGCAGAGGTGTGGCTAGGGCATTCCTAGAAACTTGGACATCCTTGCTTGATCTCAGGAATGTCCTGGATGTCCATAATCGTGCCTAAGTTTATACCTGCTCCAGACATTTACAGGCATCTGAAAAGTGCTCATTTTGTCAGACAAACATCTGGAGAAGGAGCTACACTAATCCCTATTTTCTTTTAAAATTTGCCAACAAATATTGATGGGAAATGGGCGCTCATGTTTTCATTTTGCTATGCTGCTGGATGTCCCCTATGCTAGCTTTCATAAGAAGGACATCCCTGCCCCTTGCTTTTCTAAGGGGGACATCTATATGGTTGCTAGCATGAATGTCCACATCAGGGATGTCTACGGTGCTAAAATCGGCTGGAGAAATAGAAGTCCCTGGTGGTTTTTCGCAGGTTCCATCCTGGATGTCTCAGATTTTACTTGGACTTCTTCCAAAATGCCACTTTACCCGGATAAGTGCTGGCCGATAGAGCTGTTCAGCCTTGATATTCAGCAGCAGTTCCTATCCAGATACTGCCACTGAGTATCCCGCCGATACTTAAGCACCACAGCTGACTGCCATTGCGTTTTACCATATATGCACGATACCTTGAATATCCGCACTGTGTAAAAACCTTTTGATTATTACTCATAAAAGCATTGAACAGGTCTCTGTCATTGATCACATTATTTCTATGCCACGGATGCATTAAATTTAGCAAGCATTTAGTTATTTTTTTCATTGAGTTTGCAGAAATGAGTTTCATATCATACACACCTGCTGTTTTTCCCTTTGCACTACTAGATATTTAAGAAGCTGTGCTGCCCATTCTTCCAGTCTCTTGCTAGTGCCAGTAAGGCTGATGGAACATCCAAGAGAATGCTGTCTACCCAGACTGGCAGACTGAGGTTTGGGGTGTGATCCTGACATCTTTTCACTGGAACTCTTTAGAGACGATAGAATTCCTGAATCGGAAAAACGCTGATCCAGTGAAATGGAGTAAGCAGGTGCAGATAATAGAGAGGCCTGGACAGCAGACATACTACCTGTATTCACAAAATAAAAGTTGTCATCTGTTAACAAACATTCAAAAATGCCCTATAAAGTACTAGATCTCTCATGGTCATGCAAACTGCAGCATAAGAAAAATGGCATCATTTGGCTATAGTGTTAGTATCTTAACGCTTCAGGCAACATGTTATCATTCTACTGATCAGCTCTTAGTTGTTGTAGCTAACTTCTGACATCACTGAAATTATACTAATCCATGAGATGTAAAGGTTGCCCCCTAGCTCCAGCTTTGCTAGAGAGGGTTGATCTAGACTTGGGTTTACTCTATTGCATGCATGGATTTGCTTTTCTTAGGGAATACTGTATAATTGGGAATCAGAACTACAGTTCCTGCATGCAGTTGCGTAAACCCTGTGGACAAATCTGAGGCCAGCTGGAGCCCTACACAAAATGCCAGAAACGACCATTATTTCACATTTATTTATCTCCCAGAAGGCTTTAAAGTAGTCTACATGATAGAGCATATGATCATTACATCATTCAAATCAATCAATAAATACACATAACACTTAAAACATTATTTCCTAACAATATCAGTAGTCACTTTAAGATCGTATAGGATATGATTCCAAAGCTTAAGACCCACACAGAACAGCATTGTCTGTTTAGTTTCAGACAAATGATTCTGCAAAGGAACTTCAACAAGAGCGTCTTGAAAAGATCGGAACGCTCAGCCAGGTGGGTAACGCTAAATATGCAGGTTTAAAGAACATGGAGCCAAATGGTTTAAAAACTCTCTGGGTTATTAGAAACCAATGCAGAGACTTCAAAACAGATGTAATAAGGTCACACATTTGAAAACCTTGCAATTAAACAATCTGCCACACTCCAAATCTTTTTATTTGTTTCAAGTGTATTTTCAGGAGATTTAAAAACAATAAATTACTCTAATCCAGCTGAGATGTGATTATTGCATGGATAATTGTAATTAAAATTTCCAGTCTAGATAAGGGCATAGGTATCATTCCAGAGATAGAAGAAAAGGGCTTACGGGTCTATTTATTAAACTGTAGTAACATACTACATTTAGCATAGGACATGTACTAACGAATTTACTAACCAGCAGTATTTCTTCCAGTGGTACTGAGGCAAGAAACATCATGCATTCCTGGCTGTAATAAGGGGGATGGAGCTAGGCATAGAAGGTTGGTTTTGGTAAGGATACATATTAATGGAGCTTTGGCCATGGACTGGACTGGAGGGAAGGGCTTCATCCTGACAAGACCTACCTCTAGTAAAACCATGTTGCCTCAGATCCTGCAAAAACATTGGATTCCAGAAACTACACTATCCTTTTAACAGTGTTTCCATTAATTTATTAACTACAGAGGTCAGACTAATAAACCTGTAGGGCCCGATTTTCGAAGGCTCATGTTAACTGTGTAAATGCCTTAATTAGGGATTTTCAAAGGCACCTACATGGCTAGTGCCTTTGAAAATCCCCAATTAAGTTTCCTACGCATCTCGATGGAGGTAAGGAATGGTTCTAACTGGGCAGCAGCGATTTTGGATGCTGCCCAGTTAGCGCTCTGTGCCTTAAAGCTATGCGAGGAAAACCCTTGCCTATCTTTAAGGCTCTGGGGCTAACCGGGCAGCATCCAAAATTGCTGCTGCCTGGTTAAGTTCAGCAGCTTTCCAGCTGTGCGGTGAACCCCGGATTTTCACTTCCGTCACTACAGAAGTAAAAATGCAGGGTTAAGCGGTCAGCCGGCAGGGCTAGGCAGCTAGAGCGCTTAGCCCTGCACAACTGAAAATCAGGCCTGTGAGTCGCAACTTTCTCCTTACCTCCACCTTTGTGTACAGGGACCATATCCACCCTTCTCCAGTCCTCCAGGACAACTCCCAACTCTAAAGAAATACTGAAAAGGTCAGACAACAGAGTCACCAGAATTCCCCTAAGTTCCTTCAGCCCTCTCAGATGCAGGGCCAGCTCTACCATTAGGTGAACTAGGCAGTCGCCTAGAGCGCAGCATCCCAGGACTCCCAATTGCCATTGCTACTGCCCCTCCCCGGGATCTGCAGCAGCAGCAATGGGTTTAAAACTGCAACTTCAGAGGGGGTGGAAGTGGCAGCTCATACAATCTGGGAACCACCATGGAGTGCTGGCAAGGTTACATATTTATTTATTTATTTGATTTTATATACCGCACTTTTTGTAATCAGCGTGGTTTACATAAGAACAACATAAGCACTGCATCAGGTTTTGAACCAATTGCTGCCACTGCAGGACCAGGAGATGTGCAACAGTGGCAAAGGGCATGGTGGCAGGATGGAGGGCTCACATAGGGCACCTCTCATCCTTGCACCACCCTTCCTCACATGTATCCCATTCGGCTGGGCCGTCCCGTTCCCTAGGCAACCTAGACATCACCTTGGGTAGCAGGCACTGATAGGCGGTATCCCCTTTTCCAGCAAAGAGGTGGTTCAGCACTGCCCAGCCCACTATGCCTCCCCCTCCCATCATTCATCTTGCCTGGGGAAGGGAGGGCAGCATGGCGATCCCTCCACTGTATCATACCATACCATATCTTACTAGCACCAATTTCCAAAACTCACATAAGGAAGCCATCCAAAAAAAGCATCACTGTAAATACTACTGTTGTCTCTGGAATATCCAAACACCTATTTGAAAAGCTGAACAAATCAGATTACTACAGTACAGATCCCTACATATAAACTCCATGTTAACAGAACATCTGGTCTTGGTCACACACTCAAAACACAGACCCTCACCAAGTACAGAATAAGTGACCGTAACCTAAAAATAAACATATGTAGATAAAAATTAAACTGCAATCCCAAGAAGCCAGATTCTGCATACAGTGCAATACCAGAGAAATAGAAAAAAATGCATTTCCATGTATTGTATAAATATAAAGATAGCACAAAGTACGATCATTAAATTAAAAAAAAAACAATTTTCTAACTTTGTTGTCTGACCATTTTATTCTCTGATCATATAGATCCCAATCTAAGGTTTCTGCTTTCCTCTCTCAGTACACCCTCCTGTCTACTTTCCTCCAGGGACTGCATGAGGGTGATGCAGAGCCATGTGTGGAGACTCACTGTGGCATCATTTGCATAAATTTACTATACTTTATTTTAAAATGTATATGCCACCCATCTAAAATCCTAGGTGGCTTCTAAACATGTTGCATGTTTCATGTAATATAATATAGTTGTTATGGTTTTAAGCTGTTCACTGTAAAAACAGACGCCTGTCTGTTATGTTTTGTTCCATGTAAACCGCATTTGATCATTGGAAGATGCGGTATATAAGAAACTGTTAATTAAATTAAATTAAATTAAACATGAATAATTCAGCTGATTCAAGCACAAATCATTGCATCAAGTTCCACAATGCTTGACCCAGTACAAGCATTGTGGAACTTGTGTCTCTTGGGGAAACTGCTAGGTACATATGACCTAGATTGGCCACTGTTGGAAACAGAATACTGGGCTTGATGGACCTTGGTCTGACCCAGTATGGCATATCTTATGTTCTTATGTTCATCAGCATTTGCCTCACTTAAAGGCCTCCCAATGCCAAAGCTGAACAGCTATCGGCAATACTTGAATCAATCTGTGCATTCAGCTCCAAGCATAAACCCCTGATAGCCATGGGAGTTTAACACCTTACCTCTGCTCTCCCCAAAGATACTAAAGCATTCATTAAAGCCCTGGAAGTTCTTGACTACAGACAGATGGTCAATGCTCCGTCTCACATCCATGGCACCACACCACATCTTATCTTCATTCCTACTAAACTCACCAAACTATACCAATTTTCGCACCTATTGTCCACACTAGTCCCCTGGTCAGACCACCATACCCTTATATTTACCCTGTACCTAGTAACTCCAAATCTACTCACTGAAGGAGAAAAAATATACAACGGTTCAGAGCTTACAACAAAGAAGCATTCCTAAAACAAATAATCCCATAATTGCAGCAAGAATATGAAAACCTAGATCAAGCTATTGAAAAATGGAACCTTGCAATATCCAATGCAGCTGCAGCTCCAAATAAAGGCAAATTACACACACATAGAAGAAACAATGCCCCTTGGTACTCTAATACAATCAGAGAAGCCAAGCGCTCACTCAAACGATTAGAAATGAAATGGAGACATTACAAATCACAAGAAACATTATACCAATACAGAGTTGAACAACAAAAATACAACAACTTGATAAATGATCACAAGCGACAACATCACACTAACCTTATCATGAGAGCTGCAAATAAACCTAGGGAGCTTTTCAATATTGTTCAAAAAGCTGACTAAGGATACCCCTCAAAACATCACTCATCAGCTTGACCCCCAAGAATTTGCAAACCATATAATAAACAAGTACGCCAATCAAACACCTATACACTCAATTGCAACATGTCACTCTAAGTGGGCGGACATCCATCAACCATGGAATGACTTTATTATGCCAAGCACATAGAGGATATTATTGACGCATTAAACACGATGACGTCTCCATCTGACCCTTGTCCAGTGGAATGGATCAAAGTTAATAAAGACCAATTAGGTCCTTACCTTTACGAAGTTGTAAAGAAATCTTTACAACAAGGCTACTTACCACAAACACTTAAGAACTCAAAGCTAAGTACCACTGACCCAAAGTCTTACCGCCCCATCTCTAGTCTCCCTTTTATATCGAAGATCATCGAAAAAGTAGTACAGAGACAATTTCAGGATCATATTGATTTGCACGCTCCTTTAGACCCCCATCAACATGGATTCAAACCATAGCACAATGTGGAGACACTACTCACATCACTCTTTGACAACCTACTCAAGGGCCTAGACAATGCAAAAGGTGGATTCCTTCTAGTTTTCATGGACATTTCTGCGGCTTTTGATATGGTGTCCCACTCCATATTGTTGGACCACCTTCAAGAGATAGGACTACACAATAACACATTAAAATGGTTCACATCCTATCTGACAAACAGAAAACAGCGTTACTGTAAATGTGACCAAAGGAAATCAATAAAGTTCCCCATCACTCGAGGTATACCCCAAGGATCAGCATTCTCCTCTATCTTATTTAATATATACATCCAGCCTTTATGTGGTGTTATTACAAGTCATGGAATACATTATCACCTATATGCTGATGATATTATGGTATATGCAACAATTGATATACTCAACCCAGATACAACTCCTATGACCAGGTTCCTTGAAGAAATGACTAATTGGCTCACCAACAGCAACATGAAAGTTAACCTTGATAAAACAGAAGCTATGTTCATTTCTAATAACACCAACAATGACCCGCCCTTAACTATCAATTTCCTTGACAGAACAATATCTCTAAAAGATGAAGTGAAATATCTGGGTGTCATTTTGGACAAAAATTTAAAGCTCCAATCACATATAAACAAAACTGCTGCTAAAGCGTACCAATAATTGAAGCTCGTCAGGAGACTTCAACCAATCCTCAGCCATAGCCATTTTCGCATTGTATGTCAAGCAGTTATTATTCCAATATTGGACTATGGAAATTCTTCATATCAGGGTCTGCCCATAAAATCTATACATCCTCTTCAGTTAGTGCAGAACACCACAGCACGCGTTATTATGTTTATGTTTATGTTTATTAACTTAATATACCGCCCTTCATTATACCAGGGGGGTTTACATAATACAAGCTAACTGGGATGGGCACAAGCCCTATAGCAAGAAAGGAAATACATAATTGGGACAGGAAAGAAGAAAAAGAGAAATAGAAGGAGATGGGTTAAAAGGGTACATAGGGAGGGCAAAGACAGAAAGGAAGACATGAGTAGACATGAATAAACCAGGTCAACTGGGTGTGGCTGGGAGGTTGTATGCAACTATGGAAATTCTTTATATCAGGGTCTGCCCATAAAATCTATACATCCTCTTCAGTTAGTGCAGAACACCACAGCATGCGTTATTACAGGCACAGCCAAATGTGAATATATCACACCCATACTTCAGCAATTGCACTGGCTACCGATAGCCACACGGGTTAGATTTAAGACAACTATAATAATATTCAAGATTATGAATCTATTCTCAGCAGATGTCCTTCATGGATTATTGACCAAGGACTTGACTAATAGGCCTAGATGATCTAACAATATTAATAAACTCCGCTTACCTAGAGGGCACCACCAAACTAAGCCATCTACCTCCAACAGAGCATTATCACTCTCAGCACTGGCCCTCTGGAACTCCCTTCCAGATGATTTAAGAGATATGAATGACATTAAGGATTTACGCAAATCACTTAAGACACTCTTATTCACGGAGGTTTATGGTCAAGTTACATAAGAATCCCTGCTCCTTTGACATTTAAGAAAGATTGATGAACTGATTAACTTATGCTATATGTATGTCTTGTCTCCCCTTCCCTTATGTTCCATGTAAACCCGGGGGCGGACCAAGGGGGGTGCGGGGCCATGTGCGGAGACTCGGTGCGGGGCCTCATTTGCATAAGGTGCCTCATTTGCATAACTATTTGCATAATGGTACCATACACTAACCTTTAGTAAACATGCCTCTTAATGAGTATATGGATAAAGAAAGACTAGAAGATTTCTACATTACTATAATCCAGTACCAACCGCCAGGCACATTAGGAACTACTACAAACACTGCCCATTTAGAACCCATCAGCAAATGCAAAAGTTCACTACCAAAAAACAATCCCCCTCTATTACAAAAAACTTTTTTTGTCGGAGCCAGCTGTAGGAGAGTTGGTATGAACACACAACCCACACCAAGCAGTTAGCTACATTTTATTCATAACAGGTTCTTCACCCAATAAAACTTCATGTTAACACTTATCTTTTTCCAGCGACAATCGTTGTTAGAACTCCACCAGAGAATTATGTTGCTCACAGAATATCATCTTTGCACGACGTGCACGTTTCGGGTAACAAACCCTGTGTCAAGTGCTCACCGACATTAAGAAAGATGGCAACAGTGGTGAAAAAACGCCGTCTTCTGCGGCTAAGGTAGAGGACATTTCAATAGGCTGAATGGAAGCGTTTTAAAGTGAGAACCTTCCAATAGAAAAGGGAACACCCACCACATAGGGAATCCCAAATCCAATTGGTGCAGCAAACCTCACAGAGTCCAAGTCATTTGATATGTCAAAAAACACTCAACCAATCGATCTCATGATTTAGGCCAGCTGGTTCTACTGAATTCAGAGTAAATATCCATTTTTGTTCAAGCCACTGAAGATGTTTTTCACTATCCCCCCCACGGGGATTGAAAGGTATATGATCAATGATAGTCCATCGAAGATCCTCAAAAACATGTTGAAAAGCTAAACAATGTGCTACTATCGGAGCTGTATCCACCCGTTGCCGCAAACGTGAAGCATGCTCAGCCAGCCGCTTTTTCACTGGACGAATGGTTCTGCCCACATAAAGTAAATTGCAGGGACAACCTCGGTCTTTTTTACATCAACTGATTGAGCTTGTATTGACCAGAAATTATTTCTTGTCTGATAGAAAGTTTTATCAACAGATATGTGGAATTGCTATGGGGGCGACGGTGGCACCTTCTATTGCTACTCTCTATATGGCGGAAATGGAAAGATCTTCTATATCAACTTCTGTGGGATTTTCTAATGTTTTAATGTGGAAACGATTTCTGGATGATATTTTTTTCGTCTGGACCTCTGATTTGCCTTCCTTACACCAATTTATTGTACATCTCAATGCTTTGCGGGATAATATTAAGTTCACTGAGAAGATTAGTACCACTACTATAGAATTTTTGGATATGCAACTTATTGTTGTAGATGGGCAATTAATTACTTCTCTTTATCGTAAGCCTGTCCAAAGAAATAGTCTATTGCATTTTCAGAGTTGCCATCCTGGCCCCTTACGTCGGGGTTTGCCTTTTGGGCAATTTTTACGATTACGTAGAGTGTGTGGAACGAAGGATGAATATAGACGACATGCTTTAGAATTATGTTCCCGTCTTTCTGTAAGAGGTTATCCACACCTGGTTATTCAACGGGCATATCGTCGGGCCCTTCATGTCCATCGGGACTGGTTGCTTGACCCGCATTACAATAATGATAAGTCTCCATCTGAGCCATCTATCACTGGAGTGTTACCTTATACGGATCGCAGTTCTAGTGTGTTGAAGATTTTACATGCTCATTGGCCTATTCTTCAGCTGCATGAATGTTTTCAGCAACCCCTGCGTATAGCCTTTTCAAGGGGTTTATCTTTGGGGGATTGTCTAATGAAGACGACTTTAACAGCAGATCGTGTTGTGTATCGCCCAGCGGAGGTGGGTCATGGTCCATGTAATTCATGTGCATTTTGTGCTACAACGTTGTCGGGAATTCAATGGATCCATCTGAGCACCTCACATGTGTATAAGCGTCGGTGGGATACGTCTTGTATTACCACACATGTGGTTTATCTGCTCTGCTGTCCCTGCAATTTCCTTTATGTGGGCAGAACCATTCGTCCAGTGAAAAAGCGGCTGGCTGAGAATGCCTCACGTTTGCGGCAACGGGTGGATACAGCTCCGATAGTAGCACATTGTTTAGCTTTTCAACATGTTTTTGAGGATCTTCGATGGACTATCATTGATCATATACCTTTCAATCCCCGTGGGGGGGATAGTGAAAAACATCTTCAGTGGCTTGAACAAAAATGGATATTTACTCTGAATTCAGTAGAACCAGCTGGCCTAAATCGTGAGATCGATTGGTTGAGTGTTTTTTTGACGTATCAAATGACTTGGACTCTGTGAGGTTTGCTGCACCAATTGGATTTGGGATTCCCTATGTGGTGGGTGTTCCCTTTTCTATTGGAAGGTTCTCACTTTAAAACGCTTCCATTCAGCCTATTGAAATGTCCTCTACCTTAGCCGCAGAAGACGGCGTTTTTTCACCACTGTTGCCATCTTTCTTAATGTCGGTGAGCACTTGACACAGGGTTTGTTACCAGAAACGTGCACGTCGTGCAAAGATGATATTCTGTGAGCAACATAATTCTCTGGTGGAGTTCTAACAACGATTGTCGCTGGAAAAAGATAAGTGTTAACATGAAGTTTTATTGGGTGAAGAACCTGTTATGAATAAAATGTAGCTAACTGCTTGGTGTGGGTTGTGTGTTCATACCAACTCTCCTACAGCTGGCTCCGACAAAAAAAGTTTTTTGTAATAGAGGGGGATTGTTTTTTGGTAGTGAACTTTTGCATTTGCTGTTTTATTTAGTTCACGAATTGGGGTGGTCATTTTTTGGCTCACTTTTTGGCATTTAGAACCCATAGCAAACCCCTCGTATCCTAACAGCACTACCAGGACTCACAAAGCACCATACCCTAACTATCAAAAGGCAACACTGCAAATATTAAACCAATACATTTCAGAGAATAACAATACATGACCTACTGGGGAAAGAGAACAAGTGGCAATGTCAAATAGGAATTATATAAACAGAATACCTCAGCTCAGTTACACATGCAGAACATAGACCGTCACCAAACAACGAATCACAATTTAGAAACAGGAAGACAATAGTTAAACTGGGAACCCCAAAAGCCAAACTTGGAATGTACAACACTGTAGAAATAAAACTATAAATTAATTTCCTCTTGTACTAAACAAAGTGCAAACGTTAATCATGCACATTTTCCAGAGCTGACATATCCCAGTTAATAAATTCAAAATAAAGAGATATTTTTCTACCTTTTGTGCATTTTTTTTCAGTTACAATTGTTCCAGCCACTTTCTTCTAGTTTTTTTGTGTCTTCTGCTAACTCTCCATCTGCTGTCCATTTGTCCTTTCTTCTCTCTTCTAATTTTTTTTCCATTCTCTCTCTACATCTGCTTTAACATACTAATCTTTCTCCCTTTGCTCTTTCCTCATTCCTATTTCATCCATTCAAATTTTACCCCTCCATCCTCAATCCCCACTTACTCTCCCAATATCCGGCCAATTGTAGATTTGTCTTCCCTCCCACACAAAATATTTTTCCCTCTCCATTTCACTCTCCCAGCTCCATCCCATTCTAATCCTCCCCCAACATCAGCTCCCTTCTAGTTCCAGCCCCACCCAGCATCTGCTCCCTTCTATTCCCTGCATCAGCCCATTTCCAGTTCTAGCCCCCCATCAGCCCATTTCCAATCCTATCCTAGCCCCACCATCAGCCCATTTCCAGTCCTAGCTCCCCCATCCATTTCCAGTCCTATTCGAATCCCTCCATCAGCTCATTTCCAATCCCAGCCCCCCATCAGCTTATTTCTAGTCCTTTCCTAGCCCCACCATCAGCCCATGTCAAATCCTAGCTCCCCTCCACTCAGCCCATTTCCAATCCAAACCCCCCATGAGCCTACTTCCAGTTCTAGCCCCTCCATGAGTTCATTTCAATTCAAGCCCCCACCAAGGCCATTTCCAACCTTAGCACCCCCCAACAGCCCATTTCCAGTCCTATCCTAGCCCCTCCATCAGCCCATTTCCTGTCCTAGCCCCCCCCACTCAGCCCATTTCCAGTCCTAGCTCCCTCCCCTCACAGCCCATTCCCATTCCAGGCCCCCTCCCCATCAGCTGTTTGCAGTTCAAGCCCCCCCCCCTTCCACTCAGCCCATTTCCATTCCAAGCCCCTGTCCCCATCAGCTATTTGCAGTTCAAGCCCCCGTCCACTCAGCCCATTTCCAGTCCTAGCAATCCCCCATCCCATTACCAGTCCTAGCCCCCCATAGCCCATTACAAGTCCTAACACCCCCATCAGCCCATTTTCAGTCTTACCCCCCCACAGCCCATTACCAGTCTTAACCCCCATCACCCCATTTTCAGTCTTACCAGTCCTAACCCCCATCACTCCATTTTCAGTCTTACCCCCCACAGTCCATTACCAGTCCTAACCCCCTCCCCCATCAGCCCACTTCCAGTCCTAATGCCCCCCATAAGCCCATTTCCAGTCAGCCCCACACCCCCATAGCCCCTTTCCAGTCCTGACCCACCATCAGCCCACTTCCAGTCCTAACCCCCCCATCAGCCCATTACCAGTGCTAGCCCCCCATAGCCCATTTACCAGCCCCCATCAGCCCACTTGTAGTCTCAGCCCCCCACAGCCCATTACCTGTCGTAACCCCCATCAGCCCACTTCCAGTCTTAGCCCCCCATAGCCCATTACCAGTCCTAACCCCCCCATCAGCCCACTTCCAGTCCTAACCCCCCATCAGCCCATTTCCAGTCCTAGCCCCCCATTGCCCATTACCAGTCCTAAGCCCCCCATCAGCCCACTTGTAGTCTTAGCCCCCCCCCACAGCCCATTACCTGTCGTAACCCCCCATCAGCCCACTTCCAGTCTTAGCACCCCCCCCATAGCCCATTACCAGTCCTAACCCCCCCATCAGCCCATTTCCAGTCTTAGCCCCCCATTTCCTAATACATGTCCTAACCCCCCCCCATAGCACATTAACAGTCCTAACCCCCCATAGCCCATTACCAGTCCTAACCCCCTCCCCCCCCCCCCCCATCAGCTCAGCTAGGTTAAAAAAAACACAAACCGGCTGCTGCTGCTGCTGACGGCGTGGCAACAGCAGAATCAGGCATCCCGCAGGGCCCCCCCTGCCCTGCAGAGTCCTCCATGTGGCCTCAGCGCGGGCTTTTCAGAGCCACGCGAAGGGAGTGTTTCCCTTTCTCGCGGCTCTGTTAATCCCGCCACGGGACTGATGGGAAATCCCATCAGCCCCGCGGTGGGATTAACAGAGCCGCGAGAGGAGAAGCTCTCTCTCTTTGCGCGGCTCTGACAGCCAACGCTGAGGCCACATGGAGGGCTCTGCAGGGCAGGGGGGGAGCCCCGCGGGATGCTCGATTCTGCCGCTGCCACGGCGGCAGCGGCAGCAGCAGCCAGCAGCCGGTTTGTGTTTTTTTTAACCTAGTTGGACTGATGCAAGATGTTTTTTGCACTGGGCCCCCTGAAACGCGGGGCCCTGTGCAAAAAACATTCTTGCTCAATGGACGGGCCGGCCCTGTGTAAACCTTCAATTGTATTGTAACCTTTAGTTGTATTGTTGACCACTTTGATTGAAGGATAAAGTGGTATACAAATGTGGTTAAATATATAAATAAGTAAATAAACATACACATGCAATTTAGTAAAACAGATGTTACAATAAAACAAACATTAATTTGATTAATGAAAAGTCACTTACAAAACCCCCCCCCCCCCCAATCTGCATATTAGATTTATTTTGCTATGACTAGATTATTGATGAGGAGGGAAGATATAACATGAGAAACTAATCCTGGTAGCCATGAATTCAAATGCTGGATTGGATTGTGCTAGAGCTGGAAAATTCCAGAACTCAGCAGTGGTGAAGCTATCAGGCTACTAAATAAACTTAAACTGAGATGTTCCCTTAAAATTTGAAATTTCCTTGAATCTGAACTGACAAAATATTTTACATTTCAGTCTGGCAGCATAAAGAACGCAGCTTAAAGAAGACAATACATATTCCAGTACCCCACCCTCCCCCAACCAACATCCTACAGTTGACCTCACCAAGAACCCAGAGTACAGGACCCATAGAGCAAATCTACTGTTCCATAACAGCACTAAGTTCCAAAATTCACACAACATGGAGCATACCTAGAAAAGGGCAGCACCATAAATATTGCAGTGGGCCCTGGAACAGCCATATTCCTATTCAGAAAACTGAACATGCCAGATTACTACAGCTGTCTACATAGAAACTCCATGCTAACAGAACATGTAGCCTCAGCCACACATATGCCAAACATAGATAGATTTTCACAAAGTAGGGAATATATCAGTACAAACTAAAAACAGACATATTATATGATATCTCAATCTGTAATGTTAACTGATAAATCTTATTCCCATCATCAGCTTGGTTATCATTTTAAAAAGTTTTGATGTAACCTGTATGCAACTCCGTTTCTATTGATTTATACTGTTCAGTGGTTTAAAAAGAGTTTTGATGTAACCCCATGCACCCCTGTTTTTTGTACACTGCTCGATGTAAACTGTTTTGACTAGTAGAAACATGGTATACCAAAACCAATTAATCATAAATATGTAGTCAAAAAAATGCTTTTACCCATTACTGTTAGGTTTACAGGATTTCTTTCCCAAAATTATACTTTACTGCAGAGTGAGGCAAGAGAAAGAACTCTCACATACAGGCATCTGAATTGTCTGAGAAATTAACATAATGGCTCAGAACAAGTAGTGTGAGTGCAACTAATGCTACCTCAGTGGGTGGCCTTAGTTGCAACAGCAGCTGTTTTGCCACGCTGAAATGCAGTAACTGCAGGGGGATGTAATTGCCTCCCTGCAGTTAGCCTATGGCCCTACATAATGAAACTCTGGAATTAGTTACCAAAGGATGCAGTAAAAGCTGTTAGTGTAGCTGGGTTTAAAAAAGGTTTGGACAGGGAGGAAATGACGTCACCGAACGGAGAGGCCGCTTGAACGCGGAGCTCCGGGGAAGCAGGGGAGAAATATTGCCCAAAGTACTCCCAAACAGCTCGTTGGCAGGAGAAAAATAAGCTAGAGCATCGGGGAACCGTCCCGCAATGAATGGCACAGCGGAAAAGCGTAGCCGACCTGAAAGGCTTTGCTTTCAAGACCGCCGCCGGGAGCACGAGCGGCAAAAGTAAGATGGCCGCGGTGAGCGCGGGGCCTGGTGCAGATGGAGACAAGGCCCGTGATGGGAAGCAGCAGCATGAGAGTGAAGTGGAGAACCTGAGAGGGGAGCTTAAGAGCTGGTTCGGCACCCTCCGGCATGACTTGGCCACTTTTAAATCTGACGTACACATCTGGATGGAGGATCTGAAGGCCGAGGTACGAGAGGTGGGCCAGCGAGTGGAAGAACTGGAGGGGAAGGTGGAGGTACAAGATGCGGCCATTATTAAGCTACAGGAGCGCATGGAGGCTATGGATGCGGAGACGGAGGATCTTTGGTCCCGAGTGGAGGACCTGGAGAACCGCTCGCGCAGAGCGAACATTAGGCTGCGGGGAGTGGTGGAGTCGGCGGAAGCAGTGGACTGTGGCAGTTTGGTGGTGGCCATTTGCAAGCGCATCTTGGAGGAAGCTGGTCAGGATGGCTCTCAGTTGTGTTGGTCGATAGATCGGGCCCACCGCGCGTTGGGGCCCAGGCGGGATGGTTACCATCGAGACATTATTGCCAAATTCCATGAATATGCTACTAAAAGTGTGGTGGTGGAGGCGGCCCGCAAACTTTCCAATTTTAAATGGAACAACCAACGGGTGGAACTGTACACTGACTTGTCCGCTATCACTATGAAAAAGCGGCGGGAAATGTCGGGCATCACTAAGGTGTTGAGAGAGAAGGGCCTCAAATACCGTTGGCTCTTTCCCTTTGGCCTTCAGTTCTGCGTGGAGGGGTGGACGTCGGCTGTGCGTACGGTGTCAGAGGCTCTTGCGGCCCTGAGGGAGGCAGGATGGACTGAGCTGCCGGAGATGTCCCAGCAAAAGGTGGTTCCTGAACACAGAGGACCGGTGCGGGGTCATGAGTGGAGGCGTGCCCCACAGGGCGATCGTAGATTGCGGCGGCAGCGGCTGAGTGAGGCGACTGGAGGATCTGGCCTCGGTTGAGGGTGTGGAAGAGCCTGGTCTGGACACATCTATGGACTGCGGTTCTGTTATGCTCTTGTTTTTCATGGTTATCTGCCATATAAGTATGTGGTTTAGTGGTGTGTGAGCTGTTTGAGGGGTACCGGGGGGTGGGTATAGACGGGTGAGGGAGAGGGGGGAGAGGCCACTACGGGGTGGGGGAAGCGGGCATTTTGGTTACTTGGCCTCTTTGTGTGTGAGTAAATATGAGGTCTGGCCCACGGCTTACTGTGGGGGGGACGGTAGCTTCCTGGTGGGGTGGGGACTCATGCCTCTACCAAGGAGTTGGAGTGGGGAGTTGGACAACCAGTGGGGAAAGGGGAGGGGGGTGGGGGGTGGGGGATGGGGGTGGGAGGGGGGTGGGGGGGCGGGTTGGATGGGCTCCAGAATGGCTGTCCCCAGGAGGTGAGCGGGAGGAAGGTTAAATGGAAAAAGTGAAGATTATATCCATGAATGTACGGGGTTTGAATTCTCCAGTCAAACGTCAGAGACTGTTTAAAGAGATGCATAGATTGCGGGGGGATATCTGCTTCATACAGGAAATGCACCTGAAAAAATGCGATGAATGGAGGGTGGCGCACCGCACCTACTCTGAGAAATGGTTTGCCTCAAACAGAGTGGCAGTGAAAAAGGGGGGAGTGGGGATTTTAATGCGGGGAGCAATAGAGTACTCGGACTGTGAAATGCACCGGGACAAAGAGGGCAGATATCTCATTGTTAAACTACGGATTAAAGACCAGGTCTATACTTTGGTTAATGTCTATGGGCCTAGTGTGGGGCAGGGGGGTTTCTATGCTGGGCTCCACGGGGTGTTGGAAAGGGTGGCAGAGGGTCACATTATTATGGGAGGGGATTTCAATTTAATAATGCACCCAGGTCTGGATAATTCCTCTGGGAAAGGGGGGGCAACCCCAAGGGTAGGAAACACATGAAACAGCTGGGGACCAACTTAGGGGTAGTGGATGCGTGGCGGGCAATCCGCGGGAGGGAAAAAGTTTTTACTTTCTATTCTCCAGTTCACCAATCCTTCTCTAGGATTGACATGTTCTGGGTATCCAAGGAGTTGGTCCCGAAGGTGGCTGATTGCGAGATGGGGGACCGCACGTGGTCGGACCATGCTCCTATTTGGCTGGAGGTGTGTCTGGATGGGGAAAGGAAGAAGTGTAGGTTGTGGATGCTGAATGAATCTTTGCTGGAAAGGGAGGATATCAAACAACTCATGCGTGGGAAAATTACCCAATACTTGGATTTGAATGATTTGGAGGGGTGTAAGATAGGGACGTTGTGGGAGTATTTGAAAGCGGTGCTGCGGGGAGAGTTAATTTCAGTGGGGGCCCATTTGAAAAAAGTGAAAGACAGGCGGAAAGAGGAGCTCCGGGCCGGCATTAGGGGCATTGAGGAGCGGATCCTGCAGGGGGGAGGGGGGTGGGGTTAGGTCAGGAATTAGCGCAGCTTCAGAGAGAACTTAATGAAATTGAGCTAGGGGAGATTAAATATGCGCAGGATCTCCTGAAACAACAGTTTTTTGAGTATGGTAATAAGCCCAGTAGATTGCTGGCCCAGCAGTTGAAACAGCACAGGAGTCGGAATATTATTACTAAGATCAGGGATGCCCAAGGGACAGAGGTGCGAGAAGTGGAAGCCATTCATAAGTGTTTTGTGGACTATTATCAACAATTGTATACCGAAGAGGTCCACAAGACCGAGCCGCAGTTAGAGCAGTATTTGCAGGGGAACTTGCCCTGTCTCACTGATACAGAGTCGGCGTTTCTCTCTCGGCCTATAGAGGAGCGGGAGGTGCTCGAGGTGATTCGGGGTCTTCCGGCGCATAAAGCACCGGGGCTGGATGGCTTCACAAATAGTTTCTATAAGGCTTTTAGTGCAGAGCTTTGTTCACCCCTGACGCGGTTATTCAATGCGTTTAAGGAAGAAGAACCTATCCCAGAACCGATGCGGACGGCGGGGATTACCGTGTTACCTAAGGCGGGGAAGGACGTCTCTTTGTGTGGGTCTTATCGGCCTATTTCGCATCTTGGGACAGACTTTAAGATTTTTACTAAGATTTTAGCAAATGGGCTGCAACGGTTTTTGCCTTCATTAGTACATGAGAATCAGTCCGGGTTTGTTCCAGGGCGTCAGACAGTGGACAACATGCGCAAGGTGCTCAATGCTTTATGGAAGGGCCGGTCGGGGGGGACACCGATGGTGCTCCTCACCGTCGATGCTGAAAAAGCCTTCGATCGCGTCTCTTGGCCCTTCCTGTTTAAAGTACTGGAGCGTATGGGGATCACTGGGGATTATTTGCGGTGGGTCAGGGCTATCTATGCGCACCCGATGGCTCGCATTCGTGTTAACGGGGAATATTCACAGTCCTTTGAGTTAGGGTGGGGGACGCGGCAGGGGTGTCCTTTATCCCCATTGCTTTTTGTTTTATCTATGGAGCCGTTGGCTCAACGGGTGCAGGACTGTGCTGCTATTAAGGGGATGTCGTGGGGTACGTTGGAACTTAAGCTTTCCCTCTTCGCTGACGATTTGCTATTTATACTGACCGACCCTCGGGAGTCCTTGAAGGAGCTGACACGCGTCCTGCGGGAGTTTGGAGCCCACTCGGGTTTTAAGGTTAATGAGACTAAGTCTGAAATTTTGAATATTTCTGTGGATAGGGAGGAGCGAGGGCGGATGCAGGCCTCCTTTCCGTATCGCTGGGCAAAACATAGTATAAAATATTTAGGGATTTTTCTACCGGAGCGGGAGCTTGATTTATTTAAGGACAACTATGGGCGGGCAGAGAAGGCCATGCGCGCCAAGCTGGAGGGTTGGAGGCTTAGGCGGCTGTCTTGAATGGGCAGGCTAGCGGCCTTGAAAATGGTGATTTTGCCGAGGTGGCTCTACCTTTTTGCGAATCTACCCATCGCGGTGTCCAGGAGTTATATAGCACGGATACAATGGATGTTCCTGGAATTTATGGGGGGGGGGGAAGCGCAACAGAGTTGCGGCAAGGATTTTGATGGGTAGGAGGGAAAATGGGGGGCTAGCGGTGCCAAACCTCTGGAATTATTGGGAGGCTGCGCAAATGTGTGCGGTGGTGGAATGGATGGCAGATAACCCCAAGGAGTGGGTGTGTATGGAAGCGGAGGAATTGAGTGAGGGAGCGCTGGCTGACTGGGTGTGGCTGCCCCGACACTGTCATAAGCGGTTCCCGGGGAGGAATCCGTATGTGGTGAGGACGCTGCAAGTTTGGAATAAATGGAGGGTGCTATGGCTGGGGGCCCAAGGGGTGTCGCGTTTACTTCCTATTCGGGGGAACCCCGAGTTCCCGCCGGGTATGGGGCCCTCGGTGTTCGGGTCCTGGACAATACGGGGATTAAGTAGGGTGGGTCAGCTGGTGGAGGGACGACGAGTGAGGGACTTCGCGGAGCTGGCCAGGGACTTCCACCTGGAAGGGTCGGATGTTTATGGGTATCTCCAGCTCCGTCATTATTTGCAGCAGCAGCTTATCCCCCACTTTAAGCAGGATCTAACTGCGGTGGAAAAGTTCATGTTGCTGGGGCAGCGGAAGCGGGCATTATCCACCATCTACCGGTTGATGGTCCAGGATAAGGGGAAGGAGAGATATCAAAAGGCTTGGGAGGATGAGTTGGGGGGGCCCTGGGAGGAGGATGTTTGGACCCGTATACATGAGAGCCGGTATAAGGGCCTCCTGGCGACGAACTTGATAGAAAATAACTATAAACTGCTTTATCGCTGGCATCTGACACCAGTCAGGTTACATAGAATGCATGCCCAAATTTCTGAACTATGCTGGAGGAACTGTGGGGGACGAGGCACCTATCTACACATTTGGTGGGAGTGTGGGGGGGTGCTTAGTTTATGGCAAGTTGTCTGGGGGTTTCTGGGTGAGGTTTTGGGGAAAAAGCTAGACCCCCGACCGGAAACGGCATTGCTGGGGGTGCCTGTGCCACTTCTTAGCAGGGTGGAGGGCTCATTCTTGGATATGGGGTGTGTGGCTTTGCGGATATTGTTGGCTAGGACATGGAGAACGGCAGTGATACCTACCTTAAGGGAGTTCCAGGGGATGCTGTCCCAGATATATTTGATGTGTAAATTGACTGCCCTTAAGCGGGGGACCCAGCAGAATTTTGGAAGGGTGTGGGAAAGGTGCATTCAATGGATTGACCAGGAGAGGAGTGTGGGGAACTAATAGGAGGGATGGGAGGGAGTAGGGTGAGAGATGGGGCCCTGGTGGGGGGGGGGGGAGTATGGGGAATGTTAGTTCTAACTGGTTATAGGGGGGATATGTTGTTCTTATTGCCAAGCGGTGTACTGAATGTTTTTGGTTTGTTGGAACTGGATGTTGTACACGGTTGCAAATAAAATAATAAAGAGTTTTTCAACAAAAAAAAAAAAAAAAAGGTTTGGACAAGTTTCTGGAGGAAAGGTCCGTAAGCTATTATTAAAGGGGACCTGGAAATCCACTGCTTGCCCCAGGACAAGCATTGTGTAATCTATGTGCCTTTTAGGAAACCCGCCAGGTACTTGTGACCTGGATTGGCCACTGTTGGAAACAGATACTGGGCTTGATGGACCTTAGTCTGACCCAGTATGGCATTTCCTATGTTCATATGTTGCCAGTGCAAAGCCTAAGAAACATGCTGCTAAATATGCCAAACAAGAGGGGCTCAACAGCATCCAGCATCCAATGTCCTCCAGCCCCCCCCCCCCCCCATGCCCCATCTGTGCCCTGGCATTTAAAAAATGAAACGTCCAGGGAAGTTATTCCACCTCAGTGGTGGAATAGCATCCCCACACATGTCCCCAGCCCTGGATGTACAGGGCCGACATTAGAATCAGCCTTGTACGTCCAAGGCCGGCAACTGCCCAGACTCTGCCCCTGAGCCACCCCTTCCCCGCCCCCATCTAACTTCCCCACACAAGCGGCGGGGAAGTTAGTCATGGCTGGGTGAAGGCACGAATAGCGTGGATGGACACCCCGTTGGACCGTCTATCCCCACTATTCATGGCACAGAATAACCCCCATACTGTCTTCACCTCTACTGGGAGACTATTCCACACATCTACCACTTTTCCATAAAGAAATATTTCCGCATTACTCCTGAGTCTATCCTCTTTCACTCTCATGCTATGTTCCCTCATAACAGAGATCTTTCTGGCTTTCGCCATCACTTTTTCAACCTGTTTAGCCACCTTAAGATCAACAGAAACAATCACACCCAGATCCTGCTCCTCTTTCGTGGACAGAAGTACTTTGCCCCCTACATTGTACCACTCCCTTGGATTTTTGCAGTCCAAATGCATGACCCTGCATTTTTTAGTATTAAATCTCAGCTGCCAAATTGTTGACCATTCTTCAAGCTTAGCTAGATCACTCCTCAAGTTATCTACTTCTTCCTGGGTGTCTACTCTATTGCAGATTTTGGTATCATCTGCAAAGTAGCAAACCTTACCTGACAGCCCTTCCACAATATCACTAACAAAGAAGTTAAAAAGAATCGGACCAAGGACAGATCCATCTGGCACACCACTGGTAGCATCCTTCTCCTCAGAATGAATTCTATTTACCTGTACACTTTGTTGCCTCCCAATCAACCAATTTCTAATCCAGTCAGTCACTTTAGGCTCCATCTCTAGAGTGTTCAATTTATTTATAAGTTGCCTGTGCAATGTGGAGTCAAAGGCTTTACTGAAATCTAAATACACCACATCTAGAGCTCTCCCTCGGTCCAACTCTCTGGTCACCCAGTCAAAGAAATCAGATTTGTCTGAGAAGACCTGCCTCTGGTAAATCTATGCTGCCTCGGATCCTGCAATCTATTGGAATCCCAAAACCTCTCTATCATCTGTTTTAACAGTGTTTCCATTAATTTACTCACCACAGAGATCAGACTAACTGGACTGTAGTTCTCAACCTCATCCTTACTTCCACTTTTGTGTAAAGGGACCACATGTGCCTTTCTCCATTCCTCTGGGACCACACCCAGCTCTAATGAAGCATTGAAAAGTCAGTCAGTGGAGATGCTAGAATGTCCTCAGGTTCCTTCAATATTCTCAGATGTATCCCATCTGCTCCTATTGCTTTGTTTACGTTTAGTTTCGCTAGTTCCTCATGAGCACAGTCTTCTGAAAATCATTTAAAATCCATTTCACATCTGTTTCTATTTTTGGGTGTTTTCTGAGATCCTGCTCCTGGCCTTCATCTGGGAACACAGAAGAAAAAAATGTGTTTAGCAATTCTGCTTTTTCATCATCAGCTTCTACATATTCCTCCCCTTCATCCTTGATTCTGACAATACCACTTTTGCATTTCTTCCTCTCACTAACATATCTGAAAAATGTCTTGTCCTCCCATTTTATTGCATTGGCTATTTTTTCTTCTTTTTGTATCTTTGCTTTCCTGACTACTTTCCTAGCTTTCTAAGTTTTTCCAAATATTGATGTTTGTCTTCCTCTCTCTGTGATCTCTTGTATTTTACAAAGGCTACCCTCTTTTTCTTCACCTTTTCAGCTGCTTCTTTTAAGAACCTTGGTGTCCTCTTTTTCCTTTTACATTTATTTACTTTACTAACAAAAAGGTTTGTTGCCCTTTAAATATGCTCTTTCAGGTTTGCCCATTGTTTTTCTACATCCCCCAGCTGTTCCCATCCCGCTAATGACTCCTTGAAGTATTGTCCCATCTTGGTAAAACTAGTTTTCCTAAAGTCTAAGACCTTTGCTCTTGAATGGATTTTATTAGCCCTAATCCTAATACTGAACCACGCCATCTGGTGATCACTAGATGCAAGATGATCTCCCACTGTAACATCAGAAACATTTTCCCCATTGGTAAGCTCTTTCAAGTAGAAACATAGAAACATAACCACAGAAAAAGACCACATGCCCTTCCATATCAACTACAATATTCCTCTTTTTATGTTTAGAGATCCTCTGTGTTTGACCTATGCTTTTTTTGAATTCAGATACTGTCCTCATGTCCACCACCTCCACTGAGAGACTATTCCATGCATCCATAAAGAAATATTTCTGCATATAACTCCTGAGTCTATCCTTTTCACTCTCGTACTATGTCCCCACGTAACAGAGCTTGCCTTCAATTGAAAGAGAGCCCCCTGTGAAATATAAATATCTCTATCATATCACCCCTATCCCGCCCTTCCTCTAAAGTATACATATTAAGATCTTGAAATCTTCCCTCATATGCTTCATAACGAAGAACATTAACCATTTTAGTAGCCACCCTCTGCACCGACTCCAACCTGCTTATATCCTTTTGAAGGTGCGGTCTCCAGAATTGCACACAATATTCCAAATGAAGTCGCACTAGAAACTTATACAGCAGCATTATCAACTCCTTTTGTCTGCTGGCTATTCCTCTTCCTATACACCTAAGCATCCTTCTGGCTTTCACAGTCTCCTTTTCTACCTGTTTAGCTACTTTAAGATCATCAGACACAATTATGCCCAGGTCTCACTTTTACTTGGTGGATAGAAGTACCTCACCCTCTATACTGCACAGTTCCTTTGGATTTTTGCAGCCAAAATGCATGACCCTGCATTTTTTAGCATTAAATTTCAGATGCCAAATTCTAGACTATTCTTCAAGCTTAGATAGATCCTTCCTCATGTTATCTACTCTATTGCAGATTTTTTTATCATCTGCAAACAAGTAAACCTTACCTGACAGTCCATCCACAATATCACTAACAAAGATGTAAAAAGAATCAGATCAAGGACAGATCCCTGGGGCACACTACTGGTAACCTCCTTCTCCTCATAGTGAGCTCCATTTACTTGTACCCTTTTCTCACCTCCATTCAACTAATTTCTAACTCAATTAGTAAATTTAGGGGTATGTTTACTAAGCAGTCTTAACGTGCGCCCGGCGATAGTGTGCAGGCTGCCATAAAAGGAGTGGGCGTTTCGGTCTTAACGTAGCAAAACTGGATTATCACGCGATAACGTGCGCTGCGCACATTATCGGGTGAGAAGCTGCTAAGCACATTAACGCACAGTAATCTTAAGTAGGCGCGCAGACATGCAAGCACAGAAACAGAGGTGTAGCACAATGGTTAATACATTGATTGATGGTACAGGGGTCATGAGTTTTGTCTCCAGTGTGCCTAATGAGTGAGGTTGGCTGAGGTGTTACCCTTTATGTTCAAGTACTGCTTTTTGAGGCATTTTATTTTTATTTTAATTAGTGCTGCCAGCAAACACACCCTCAAAGTGCCGTAACCTAAGGTGCCACATAAGGCGCCTTATAAGGCACTGCAGAGGGCACATTATAAAGTGCACTGTCCGCCAAGGCACCCTATAATGTCCCCTATAGGATGCCTTATAAGGCGCTTTATAGGGCACCTTACAAGGCACTTTATGGGGTGCCTTATGAGGCACTGTAAGGTTACAGCACTGTGAGGGTGTTTTTGCTGGCAGCACTAATTTACATTAAAAATAGACAATGCCTATCAAATAACCCCACTGTGGGATCAAACCCATGACCTCTGGCTCCACAGGCAGTGAAGTAACCAGTGGGCTACAGTTCTATAGCTGCTAATGAGCCCCTGGCTGGCTACAGAAGGACTGCAGGGCACCACACAAACTGTCTGCTGTGGTTACCAGGATAGGGTCAACCCACCCGTACCCATGATGCACTGCACATGCAAAACAGCAGTCTACAGATGATCACAAGATGGGGTATGCATGCCCACAGCACCTCAGCCTGGTAGGGGGAACTGACCGAGTGTACCCCCACAGCACCTCAGCCTGGTAGGTGGTGCCGACGGTGTGTGCTAGTGGCACAGAGTAGCTACAGACCGTCACATTTTGTGGGTACTGTGCTCACCCTGAGGGTGAGGTGGGGCGCCCAGCACCAGGTCCACAGCACCTTCCATGGCTGAAATAGTTTATGTTGCAGATACCTATCAGTGCCAGTGTGTGTGTGATAGGTAGTTCCTGCAGACACACCTAGGATACATTAGTGTCTATCTGGTCTAGCTCTTATGGGCTATGATGCACCCAGCATAGTGCATATTCTGTGTTGGTGCCATGGTAACATGATGGAAGTGAAGTGAAGGGGAAGAGAGGGAGACCCATAGGCAGATTATGTACCACCACACAACCTGCCCTCTGTGGCTCAGGGTGCGAGACAGGATCCCCCACCAACACAGCCACATTCTACCTCCCTGCAATGGTGGTAGTAGAGAGGTGGCAATCAACCCCAGTCCTGCTGGAGAACAGACACCCTACTGGGCAGCCATAAGGCAAATGGCAGAAAAACAATACCTGGAAATGCTCAGCTGCCCCCACCACCACCATCTGACATTCTCCAGCAGCAAGCCACCAGCTCCTGCACCCTGCAAGGTGTTCCAGCCATACACATATAACTGCAGACAGTCTGCTAACTAGTTCACAGTGTATGCTCCTGGAGAAGATATGTGCACCCAGAACTGGGATGTGAGCACATCCACCAAGCAGATAAGTCAGTGATTAGTCCTCAGAAGAGAGAACCCATAAATACCACCAGAACAAAATACCATATAGCACTATGGGGGAACCTAGCCATGATGTGGTCACTGCTCAGTCAGGGTTAGAGTGCCCTCCCAGCAGGACATGCTGTGGCCACCCTGTCTGTGCAGGTGGTGGCCAGGCACTACAATGTCCCAGCCATTGCCCTATGCCCTGTGCAGATGCATCCTGCCCAGGCTGCCCCGTCCAGGCTATACCCACAGTACCGTGCTCCTCATTATGCACATTGGCAGGCTAACACTGGAAACAGTGCAAGCAGTGTGGTCTGAGTAAGGTGTTGGTAGCCACCACACACTGGGTAGACAGACACACACTCCCACACCTATGCCAGCATTGTGTAACTATAGAGGCTTTTGGCAGCCCTGGCCACCGCACCAGTCCTGAGCACAGTGCAGGCATGGCTATGGTACGCAATAGTCTTGGGGTCACTCCCCAGGGTGGTAAACACTGTCGGACACCAGACCTGAAACACATTCCACAGACATCAGAGAGGTTGCTATGATACAGCTCAATGAGCAGATTGTATTTAACTTAGGAAATGCTATCTGCCAGTAATCATAGCAACCGTTTAATATATGTGTACTGTATTCCAAGGTTTAGGGTGGTATTGCTAAGGTATGCAAGTGCTAGTATTGGGAGATGCACACAGGGCCCAAATTCCTGCCTCACCAGGAGGCTTTGGATAATGGAGCCTGTGGGTGTGGGTGTGTCTTCCCCTGTTGGCCGCTGCTCTAGGGCAGAGGTGCCCAACTCCAGTTCTGGTGGGCCAAACTGTTTGGGTTTTCATGCCATCCCTAATGAAAATGCATGAAATAAATCTGCATACCATGGGGGCGGTGCATAGAAATGCAGCACAGCCATATTTATTAGAGGCAGCATGGAACCTGAATGGTGTTTGGCCCTCCAGGACTGCATTTGGGAGACTCTTCTCTAGGTAATGCGCATGTTTATGGTGTCTGTGCTCTGTAGGGTAATATGTAGGCGTTTTGGGCATGTTTACGTTATCTGCAATAAAGGTTCTGTCTGTATTAGCAGTGGGTAAAATATGGGGACTGGGTTGGCAGGAACCACAGCTGGGACTTGAACCTATGACCTTCTGCTCCTGAACACACTGGCTGTGTGTACTACACCACCATGTTGCCACAGAGACAGTGCGTTCCCTGGGGATAGCATGACTGTTTGTTAGACAGGGCCTGTCTGTTGCAGTGCATGGCACCCACCTACACAGGGCTAGGTTATGGTCTGCTGTGGGCAGCTGCCACTGCCCCTCCCCCACCACCAGTACCCCTCTGTCACCATGCTGACATGCCCATCTGCTGGTGGTGCTGGTGGTGCTGGTGGTGCGCAGTCTCAGGCCATCCAGTGTGCTGGTAGGCGGCTGCCTATGGTGCGGGTTCTGGGGTAGGGGTGCCTGCATAGCTGTCCACGCTTCCCCCCAGCACCGCCTGCCAATGTTCTGTGCCCTTGGGGGTACCTGCTGGGTACCATCCCCTTTGACACTGTGGGAAACACACTCGTGCCCATGTTTGGCCCTCATCAGTTGCTGTCTGGCTGCTCTACTGTTTCAGCATTCCTATGGGCCACCTAGGCATCGCCCTAGTCCGCACTGTGGCCCAGCTGCACCACAGCATGTGCCGCCTGCAGCCCTCTGTGTCCCCTTTTCCAGCATCTGTCCAGTTGCCCGCTCCGACATGCCCGCCCTGCTGTTGCGGAACATGTGCATGCCATAGGAAATCTGTCCAATGGAAAGGGAAAACCCTGATCAGTGCTATTTCACTGTGGGATCATTCACCTTGTATGGGGACAGAGCATAGACCCTTCCAAAATTAATATCTTTTTTTGGAGCTTTTTTGGCAGTGTTTTTTTATGTTTCCCATTAATATCGCTATTGCCCAGCTTGGTTATGTTTTTGTTACATTTTCTTCTGGTCATTTTCAATGTTTATTTGCCCTTTTGTTCCATGCACATGTATCACAATTATCACTTTTTGTAGGTTTCCCTGGTTTGGCTGTACATTGCTGACGGAAATGGTTTCTTTTCCCTTTAAATCTGCTCTAACACCAGGGTTTCACTGGCGTTAGTTTTCAGCCACGGAATCCACAGCGTTAGTGTGCAGGGAGCCTCTCCCCTCCCACTCTCCACCCATTGACCCTCTCTCTCCGCCCCTGGGGAGCCTTCCTCCGCCCTCCGGGAGCCTATCTCCACCCGCAGCGCTCATTTGCGCCGCTGTGCGCGTTATCGCGCGCTAAGGTACCTTTCGCCCGATAAAGCGCCATTATTGTGCGATAAGGTACCTTCTTGCTCGATAGCGTCGCCGGGCACACATTAAGACGGTTTAGTAAACATAATCCTTAGAGTTGATTTCTAGGGTGCTCAATTTGTTTATAAGTCCCCTCTGTGTAACGGTGTCAAAGGTTTTACTGAAATCTAAATACACCACATCTAGCGCTCTCCCTTGGTCCAACTCCCTGGTTACCCTATCAATCAGATTTGCCTGACAAGACCTGCCTCTGGTGAATCCATGCTGCCTCGGATTCTGTAATCCAGTGGACTGCAGAAACGTCACTATTCTCTCTTTTAGTAGTCTTTCCAATAATTTACTAACCACAGAGGTTAGACAAACTGGCCTGAAGTTCTCAATGGCATCCTTACGTCTGCTTTTGTGTAAAGAGAACACATGCGCCTTTCTCCAATCCTCTGGCACTACTCCAGATTCGAAAGAGGCATTAAAAAGGTCAGACAGTGGAGCCATTAGAACGTCCCTAAATTCTCTCAGTATTCTTGGATGTATCCCATCTGGATCCATGGCTTTGTCTACTTTTAGTTTAGCTAGTTACTCAGGAACACACTCTTCTGAGAACCATTTGAGATCCATGACACTTCTGTTCCTGTTTGTGGGTGTTTTCTGAGGTCCTACTCCTGGCCCTTCATCTGTAAATACAGAACAGAAATATTTGTTGAGCAATTCTGCTTAATCTTTATCAATTTCTGCATATTCCTCCCCTGCACCCTAGAGTCTGACAATACCACTTTTGCACTTCCTCCTCTCACTAACATATCTGAAAAATGTCTTATCTCCACATTTTATTGCATTGGCTATTTCTTCTTCTTTTTGCACTTTTGCTTTCCTGACTACTTTGCTAGCTTATCTAAGTTTTTCCAAATATGGATGCTTGTCTTCCTCTCTCTGTGATTTCTTGTATTTCATGAAGTTCCCCCTCTTTTTCTTCATCTTTTCAGCCACTTCTTTTGAGAACCATAGCGGCTTCCTTTTCCTTTTACATTTATTTACCTTTCTAACAAAAAGGTTTGTTGTCCCTTAAAATATCCCCTTTCAGTTTTGCCCACTGTTTTTCTACACCCCCCAGCTGTTCCCATCCCAATAATGACTCTTATTGCCCCATCTTGGCAAAGTTAGTTTTCCTGAAGTCTCAGACCCTTGCTTTTGAATGAATTTTATCATCCCTAGTCCTAATACTGAACCATACCATCTGGTGATCCTTGGATGCGAAATGATCTCCCACTGTAGCATCAGAAACACTTTCCCCATTGGTAAGTACTAAGTCCAGTATGGTCCCATCACATGTGGATTCTGTTACCAGTTGCTGGAATAGTTCTCCTTGTAGAGAATCTCGGATCTCTTTACTTCTACATGACACCGCAGCAGGAATGTGTCAATGAACATCTGGCATATTGAAATCACCTATCAGTAGTATTTCTCCTTTCATGGCAATGCTGTGTATATCTCCTATTAAATCTCCACCCACTTCTTCTCCCTGTGAAGGAGATCTGTATATCACACCAATGCAAATGGCTTTCCCTTTCCCTCTTTCTAATTTGACCCACAGTTCCTCTTTGTTCCCTTTTGGGCCCTATAATTCTATAGCTTTAATATTATTTTTTTCATATAGTGCCACTCCTCTTCCCCTTCTTCCTACCCTGTTGTTCCTGAATAAAGTATAGCCGGTATAAATACATCCCAGTGATGTTCCTTGAGGAACTCCAGTTTAGTCCTCTGGGTAGTGTACCTCCTCCTGCAGCTTGGAGACTGAGGATGTCAAAATCGTGACATCACTGGATGTAGCCTGCTGGTCTCTCCCATCAGCCCCCAGTGCACTATTGACATAGCAGACTCAAAGGAGCAACAAATAAGTAGCTTTTCTTTTTTTTTATAAATAACTTTAACCTTAAATTTAGCTGAATGCATAACAGCATAACACATAACTTATTTAACTACTAACCCCCTTCACCCTCCAGAGAGAAGGGGACTGCTTTCTGCATTCTCTCCTTTCCGTCCCATGCCTAGCCATAGACAAGAGAGAACAGGGATAGCGAGAAAAGACACAAAACAAACCAAGACGACTGCGAACCAGTTAAGGATTATACCCACCTGCACCTTACACTTCTCCCAACTGAAGAACCACCGCTAATAACAACATCCCGGGGCAGGAATGAGGACTAAACTGGAGTTCCTCAAGGAACAACAATTACCAGGTAAGTGTAATTTCTATTTCCTCATCGTCCCTCCAGTTTAGTTCTCCACCTCTGGGATGTATCAGAGCAGTAATCATTGGGAGGGACCTTTCCAGCCAGAATGCAACAGCGTTGCCCCGAAGCAGGCATCATTCGCTGCTAGAACATCCAGGCGGTAGTGCTTACTGAAAGTATGAAGAGACAACCAGGTGGCCGCTCTACAGATTTCTACTGGCGGAACCAAACTGTGTTCCGCCCATGAAGTCGCTTGCGCTCTGGTAGAGTGAGCTTGTAAGCCCGCTGGCACTGAACGCCCTTGCAAAAGATATGCTGACTCAATCGCTTCTCGAATCCATCTAGAAATGGACGCCTTCGCTGCTGCTTCCCCTTTGCGGGGACCTCCGAACAGCACGAAGAGGCGGTCAGACTTGCAAAAAGATTCTGAAACTTTTAAATATTGCCACAGCACTCTCTTTATGTCCAAACGGCGTAGACTATGGTCTGATACGCTCCTCTCCACCAAACCTAGAGCTGGAAGAGAAACCATTTGATTTAGGTGAAACGGCGAAACCACCTTTGGCAAAAAAGATGGAACTGGTCGCAATACCACCTTTTCTCTAGAAAAAGCCCAAAACGGCTCTTTACATGACAACGCCTACAACTCTGAAATTCGCCTCGCCGAACAGATAGCTACCAAAAACACTGTCTTTAAATCCTTAACCGTCGCCTGGTGTAAAGGCTCAAATGGTTCTTTAGCTAACGCCCCTAAAACCAAGTTGAGATCCCATGGCGGAACCATGATTCTATGAGAGGGCCGCAGCCTGGTTACCACTTTAAGGAAACGTAACACATCTACATGCGAACCTAGAGCCACTCCCTGGACTTTACCTCTATAGCAAGACAGGGCTACTAACTGAACCCTCAAGGAACTGGCTGCTAGACCCTTATCAAACCCATCTTGCAGGAAACTCAACACTACAGGCACGGATACTGATGCAGCGCGAACTTGCCTCCGCGAGCACCAGTCCTCAAAAATACGCCATATACGCACATATGCCAGGGATGTGGACCTTTTCCTTGCTCGAAGTAAAGTTGCGATGACTGCTGCTGAGTACCCTTTTTTTCTTAACCTTGCCCTATCAATGGCCATACCGTAAGTGAGAACCGATCCACCTGAGGCATTTGAAAAGGGCCCTGTAGCAACAGATTCTCCGACGTCGGTAACCTCCAAGGATTCCGGTCAAGTAACCGAATGAGATCGGCGTACCACAGGCATCTTGGCCAGTCCGGGGCCACCAACAATACCTTTCCCCGATGAGCTTCGATACGCTGAATGACTTGGCCTATGAATGTCCACGGAGGAAACACATAGAGGAGACCTGATGACGGCCACCGTTGTATCAGAGCATCGATTCCTTCCGACATCCTCTTGCACCGTCTGCTGAAGAAATGACCCGTCTTTGCTGACTGAAATGTCGCCATGAGATCCATTATCGGCGGTCCCCATTTGCGAACTATCTGCGCGAACATGTCCGGATGCAACTCCCATTCTCCGGCATCTACTTGGACCCTGCTGAGAAAATCTGCCATCACATTGTCCTTTCCTGCAATGTGTGCCGCCGAGATTGTTGGCAGTCAAGGCTCTACCCAAGAGAACAGAGCCTCTGCTTCTTCTTCCATGGCCACACTTCCTGTTCCGCCCTGAAGGTTGATGTAGGCCACCGTCGTGGAGTTGTCGGACAACACTCGCACCGCTCGACCAGTCACCAAAGTTTCGAACACTTGTAATGCCAGGCAGACCGCTCTCAGTTCTAACCAATTGATCAACCACTTGCTCTCCTGTACCGTCCAAGTGTCTTGCGTGAAGAGATCTCCGCAATGTGCTCCCCATCCCGCCAGACTCGCGTCCGTCAGCAACGGAAACCACTCCGGCTGTTCCAGAGGCATTCCGGCCTTCAGGGAGCCTGGAAGCAGCCACCACCGAAGGGACTGCCTGACCCTGAGAGGACAGGGGAACCGTTTGTTCAGCAGGTCAGACTGATGCGACCACCGGTGAAGCAATGCCCATTGCAATGGCCGCATATGAAACCTGGCCCATGGCACTACTTCCAATGTTGCTGCCATAGTTCCCAGCACGCCAAGGTAAGTCCACACAGAGGGCGCCGGGGCAGCCCTAAACTTGCGTACCAACTGCTGAAGGGCCTGATGTCGACGATTCAGAAGAAACACCGCCCCTTTCTGCGTGTTGAACCGTACACCCAGATATTCTAGATCCTGGAACGGAACTAATCGGCTCTTGGTCGAATTGACCTCCCAGCCCAGACTCAGTAGAAAACTCACCACCTTGTCTGTAACCTGAATACTCTCGGCCTTTGACTTTGCCCGGATGAGCCAATCATCAAGGTAAGACTGAACTAGAACTCCTTTCTTTCTTAATGCCACCGCCACCACAACCATGATCTTGGTGAAGGTTTGTGGGGCCGTTGCCAGACCGAAGGGCAATGCTTGGAACTGATAATGTCCCCAAGGCAGAGCGAACCGCAGAAACCTTTGATGAATCTCTTTTATTGGAATGTGTAAATACGCCTCCGTAAGATCGAGGGACGTCAAGTACTCTCCTTGGCGCACCGCCACAATAACCGACCTCGTTTCCATCCTGAAATGCAACAATCGAAGGCAGCGATTCACCCCTTTTAAGTCCAGAATAGGACGGACGGACCCATCTTTCTTTGGCACCACGAAATAAATGGAGTAGCGACCCACGCCATAATCTGCTATTGGAACCGGCACGACTGCTTCCAACTGTAAAAGCCGGTCTAACGTACGACGAATCGCAAGATTTTTCTGTTGACCTTTGCAGGGAGACATCACAAAGGAGTCCAGCACTGGCCTTGCCAATTCCAACGCATAACCTTCGCGAATGATCTCCAACACCCACTGGTCGGACGTTATTTGGGTCCAGGCAGGAAGAAACCCCCGAAGCCGACAACCTGTCGGTTGGCTTCCTACCGTGACCCGCCTCCCTTAATTGTGGTTTTCGAGAAGTCGAAGAGGACACCACAGCGAAACCTCTATTTGCTCCATGAAACCCACGAAACCCCTGGGCTATAGAAGCAAATCTCCCCCTTTGAAAACCACCCAAGTGAGAAGTACAAAACCTCCTGAAATCTCGAAACTGACCCCGAAAGGCCGGCAAATCATTCCCTTGTTTAGGCTTACCCTCCGGAAGCCTTCTGCCTTTGGACTCTCCTAAATCCTTAACCAACTTGTCAAATTCTTCTCCAAACAACAACTTTCCTTTAAAGGGAAGCTTACTGAGGCGGGCCTTGGACGAGCCATCAGCCACCCAATTCTTCAACCACAGTGATCTCCAGGCGACGACCAATGAAGCCATACTATTTGCTAGCGCTCTGATCAAGTCGTAGTGCACATCCGCCAAATACACTGATCCAGACTCTAGATGATCCAGCTCTCTCATACTTTCCTGCTCTAGTTGCGGAGACTGGCATAAGCGTTGAGACCCTCTGAGACATGCTCTCGCCACCCACGCCCCACAAATGGAAGCCTGCAAGGACAGGGCATTAACCTCAAATGATTGCTTCAATAAACCATCCACTTTCCTATCCTGAGCATCCTTTAAGGCTGCGCTACCTTCCACCAGAATAGTGGTCTTTTTTGTGACCACTGAAACTGCCGCATCAATTCGTGGAGACCGGAACTTTTCTTTGTCCTTATCCGCTAAGGAATAGAGTCTGTTCATGGTCCTGACCTCTCTTAGACCTGCCTCTGGCTGATCCCACTCATCCTGGATTATCCGATCTACCACTCAGTGGACAGGAAAGACTACCTGAGCCTGCCTTACCGCTTGAATGATAGGATCTTCCACCGCCTCTTCATCCACCGGTTGTGCTGTAGTGAGATTTAGGGTCTGGAGGGATTCCATGATAAGCGCCATCAGTTCATCCCTCTGGAATACACAAATAATTTTCGCCTGATCCTCAGGTTCAGGGATTTCTCCTTCCTCCAATTTGTCCACCCTGGTTTCAAGATCTACCTCGGCCTCATCTGCCTCGTGCCACTCCACCTCTGGGAGAGAAAGCTCACGAGTCCTTGACCTCTTAGGGGGCTTCAGAGAAAGGCCACTAGGCTCTCCTGAGCGGGATTGCTGCATAGGAACCGCCATCGGCAACGCCTCAGGCAACTTTCCCTGACGCCTCAAACAGAATGCCTGATGCATAATTAATACAAAATCCAGGCAGAAATCCCTGAGCTGCGGTCCTGAACCTACTGTAGGTAACATACTTGAGGTACCCAGCAGAGCCTCCTGAGAGACCCCAGGCGGAGTGACTATAAGCGGCTCTTCTCCTGCCACAGCCAGAGAGCCTGGGGCATCCAGAGCCCCAATATTCTCCATCTGCTGTTCTACGGATGTAGAAACAGAGGCGCAGCCCCGACAGATACTGGCGTCAGTGACTGTGCCCCTGCGTGAACCGCAGACCACACACTGTGGACGTGATGCCATTAACTAAAACTCCCCAATAGCTTGCTAAGGAAGAAAACACAGATTGAAATAAAACTGTCCCTCTCTTTTTTTCTAAACAAAATTAGAGAATATAACTTTAAAGCACTGCCAGAATCCTCTAATAAAACAAAAAATATTGAAGGAATCAACTAAAAGTGCAATGAATAAGCTAAGGAATCGCTTAGTTGTATGGCATGGAGACTGCTCTTAAGCATGGGCCACTGCAATGCATGCCACGAGGCACCACTGTGCAAACAAAATGGCACCGATTCCTGCAAGACTAGCTTGGCGCCAAAACACACTCCTGACATGAGCAGCTCCAAATGCTCCATCTGAGCCCGAAGGCCTTACCTGCACCGAAGATATATAACTCCGCTCCCTCCACCGCAAAGTCAGCAAGCCCTCAAGCTGCACAGCTTCCGGTCACTGCCGTGAGCGGCAGCCACGGCGAGAGCTGCTCTGCTGGCCCCCGAAGGGACAGATAAGGATCCTGCCTGAAGGAAAGCCGCCGCTGCTCACACAGCCAGCGTGCATGTATGGGACACAGGGCTCTCTCCCGTACAGGCAAGGGAGAGAGATCCGAACTGGCGTGTGCCTGAGCAAATGAAATTGACAGGCAGAGGAGCTAGGCGGGAGGTTGTTTTTTTTTATAAATTTAAAGATACAGTCCTCAAGTTAAACTAACTCCAATTAAATTAACCAAGAGAAACTAAAATAAAGTAAACTGACTGAGGGGTTTTTTATTTCTTTTTCTTTTTTTTAAGAAATGAAAGCAACTATATTAACCGATCAAAGCAAATAAAGCCATTAAAAGGGAATTAAATTAATCATTGCCAATTGAAATTAAAATTAAAATGTATCCTGACTAACTGCTCCTTATCTGTTCCTCAAGTGAGCCCAGCACCTACAGTAGGCTCACTACATCCTCCTGCTGCATGGAGACTGGACAAACTGGGGGCTGATGGGAGAGACCAGCAGGCTATATCCAGTGATGTCAAGTTGACATGCCCAGTCTCCAAGCTGCAGGAGGAAGTACACTACCCAGAGGTGGAGAACTAAACTGGAGGGACGATAAGGAATGTAGATTGATCAATCTGCACTTTTCAATATGGTCAATCGTGATCCTTTTTTTTTTTTAAAGTACTGTAAAGTCAATGCTAACTCCTGGCGATCCAGCAGCCCCTGAGTTTTCTTGGCAAGGTATGATCAGAAATAGATGGCAAGCCTTTTTTTCTGAGCTAATGGAGGGTAAAGTAACTTGTCCAAGACCACAAGGATTGCCATTGGGAAAGAAAACCTGATCTCTTGAGTACTAGGCTGTTGATCTAATCACTAAGCTACTCTTCCACTCTAAGCATGATCTATTACTGAAAAAATTGAATAAAATTGATTTGAATGGAAAAGCCTTGCAGTAGTTCAAGGGATCTTTAAAAAATAAACCAGTGAGTGTAAGATGGAAAGGAAAAAGCTCAAAGCCATGGTTAATGACTTGCAGGGTACCACAGGGCTTTCTGCTATCACCAGTTTGCTGGGGAATATCCTTAGAGAAGAAGAGCTCTCAATTGATTCTTTTTCCATTGCAAATGATATTGTACTGCTTATTCCAGTAAATAGATCAATTCAATTTCCATATATGTTCTTATCGCATTATTTTCATGAATTTTGGTCCTGTGATGTTTGGATCATCATAGAAATGTTTACATACCTCCATGGCATAAATGTACAGAAGGAGAGCCTCTTTCAATTGAAAGAAAGCTCTGCAATGAGGGCTCCATGATAGACACTGCGGACACCCTGCCTGGGCCCATACAAAGCCTCACATCTCCAGATGCCATATTTGCACCCTATCTCCCACAGTTAGGGACGTAGCACAGACTCTCTACAAGTGTTTGCCTTGCTGATTTGCATGCCCTGCCCTCTTGTACTTAGCCCAAATGCTCTGAGCTATGCAAGCAGTTATGCCTTTTGCCAGTCATCCCTCTTTTTTGAACTGGCCAGTTGCTACTTCCCTGTTTGTATGCTTTGGGCACTTTATTTTCTGTCCATAGTGGTTCCTTACCCACAGCTGCCCTAATACCGGGTTTCTAGCTTACCTTTTCTGGACACACATTGCGAATATAGCTGTACCTTCCCTACTGACATGCTAGTGAAGCGACTAATACCTACCATATTCATGCCCCTTGGGGATCATTCTATCCCACTAATTCATCCCCCTGCCAGCCCCGGCAATATCTTCCCCATACAAACATCAGGTTTGTAATGGGAGGCCCAGATGGGGACAGGAGAGAGGAGGCGGAGAGAGGGTGGGGCATGGGCAGGCCATGATCTCGGATGTACAGGGCCACCTGCTAAACATTATAACAAGCATCAATACCACAACCTCCCCCTTGGATCCTTGCCCAGTATCATGGATCAAATCCATAAAATCAGAACTCACCCCATACATCCTAGACATTATTAACCAATCTCTATCCCAAGGCATCATGCCCACAGACCTCAAAATGTCATCAATCCGCCCTATACTTAAAAACAAGACACTCCATGAGCAAGACCCAAGCGCATACAGACCCATAACCAGCATACCTTTTATTACCAAAATAATAGAAAAAGACATTCAACTTCAACTCAAAGATTACATTGATCTTAATGCCCCATTAGACTCACACAAATTTGGATTTAGACCATTTCATGGAGTAGAAACCTTGCTGATAACATTAATGGATCATCTCATCAGAGGCATAGATAACACTAACCGTGCATTCATTCATTCAACCACTACCAGTATAGGGTGCTACCCTTTGGGCTGGCTTCTGCACCCAGGGTCTTCACCAAATGCCTGGTGGTGGTGGCTGCCTGCCTATCTCTGCCTCCAAAGGGCCACAGTCTTCCCCTACCTGTACAACTGGCTCATAAAAGGAGACATGGTCCCTGAGGTACAACAAGCCACAGGCTGCAACAGCAGTGTCCTAAACACCTGGGCTTTGTAACAAACTGGCCCAAGTCTCATCTCACTCCTACGCAAAGTTTGAAGTTTATAGGGGCCCAGTTGGATACCTGCCAGGCCAAGACCTTCATCCCCTAAACAGTCAGTCACCTTGAGGCTCTGGCTGCAGAGATTCAGCACAGATGCTTTATGCTGGCTTGCTCCATGTCCTGCTTGCTCAGCCACATGGCATTCAACGTGCATGCTAACCGGATGTCTGCCTCCACATGAGGGTGACCCAATGGTGTCTCTGATCCCAGTAGACACAGGCCACAGGCTGCCTCAGGGACAGAGTACATGTGACCTGCCCACTGGCAAAGTTGATCAGCTGGTGGCAAATGACACAGCACCTACTAGCAGGCATGCCCTTCCAGACTCATCCCCCAGAGTCCTCACCAGACACCTCACAGCTGGAATGGGGATATCACTGCAGAGGCCTTCACATGCAGGGCACCTGTTCCATGGTGGAAAGCCCTCAGCCATTGCCTACAGTACCAGCAGGTACTGGTCCAGATAGAACATGGCTACCTGGTTGTCCAACTGAACTAGCAGGAGAGGAACAGGGTCATATACCCTCTGCCAGGAGCCAATAGCCCTCTGCTCATAGGTGATCAGCTAAGGAATGCTCTGAGAACAGTTTACCTGCCAGGTCAGGCCAATATCCTCATGGACAGGTTGAGCAGGGTCCTCCAGCCATACGAATGGCAGCTAGACCCCAGGGTAGCCCAACAGTTATTTCTCCTCTAGGGAACCCCACAATGGACCTCTTTGCCAGTCCAACAAATGCTATTCTGTTCCCACCAGCCTCGCCCTTCCTGGGAGGTGGCAGGTGAATTTTTTTTTTCTTTTTCAACCTGTAATCGGAGGGCCTCCTATATGCCTTCCTGCCCACACTGTTTGTTACCAAGACCCTTTTCAAGGTCACACAGGACAAGGCATTGCTAATTCTGGTGGCCCCCGGTGGCCCAGGCAGCCATGGTTCCTGCTGCTACTCTGCTTTGTGACTGAGTCCCCAGTTCCTCTGGGGAACTTTCTGGGGGCTACTGACTCAGGAAGATGGCTCTCTCCTCTGCTCCAATCTGGGCCTCTGGTGCTAATAAGTTTGGCTGCTGAATGGATAGCCTTTGCCCCCTTCAGCCTTTCAGGGGAAGAGGAAGTCTTCCTGGCCTCTCCAGGTCTCCATGAGATGCACCTATGCCTTCAAGTGGTGCAGATTCTCCCTGTGGTACTTAGAAAGACAGGCCAACCTGTTCTTCACTTTGCAGATGTTGCTGCAGTACCTGCTTCATCTTTCACATGCTGGACTCGAGTCTCTCTCCATGGTGCATGTGAGCGCACTCTCTGAGAACCAGCCCCCACTCGAGGGCAAGCATTTGTCAGCATAGCTCCTCATCACCTGCTCCCTATGGGGCCTGCTACTCCAAGCCCCTCATCCGCCTATCCTGGTGGAGTGAGATCTCAACATGGTGTTAGCACAACTTATGCAGCTGCCATTCAAACCCCAATGATACCTCTCCTGAAAAGTCACCTTCCTGGTGATGCTCACCTCTGTCTGCAGAGTCAGCAAGCTTCAGGCCCTGGTGACAAAGCTGCCCTATACCAGGTTCTACAAGAACAGGGTCATGCTATGCACGCACCCCAAATTCTTTCAAAGGTGTCTTTGTTTCACCTCAATTAGGAGGTGGTGCTCCCCACCTTCTTTCCATGGCTTCACACCAACAGGGCAGACACTGTCCTGCATGCTCTAGACTGTAAGAGGGCCCTGTCCTTTTACCTACAGTGTACCCAGGGCCACCGCAAAGCCTCCCAGTTTTTTATCTCCTATGTCTGTTGGCCGCAGGAGGTAGTGACCAAGCGGACCTTGTCTACCTGAATGGCAGACTGCATCACCCTCTCCTAAAAGCAGGCTGGGCTCCAGCTGGAGCATGCATGAGACATCTGGGCCATGGCGACCTCAGTGGCAAACTTGCGCTCCATCCTGAAGGTAGATATCTGCTGGGCTGCCACCTGGTCTTCAGCCCACACCTTTGCAGCTCACTACTGCCTGGAGATGGAGTCCCGATGGGACAGTGCCTTCGGCTAGGCTATATTCTAATCTCTTTGGGGTCTAGGCAACTCCTACCCTCCAATCCTGTGTTCAGGCTACTGTAGTGAGTTCTCCTTGGACACTGGTCCTTCCATAGTATGTCCTTCAGACTCGCTTGCTGCTGCTCAGTTTGCCGTGTTTTATTTTTTCTACAGGTTCTTGGTAGCCTGTAGTTAGGGAGTCCCATATGTGATAACTATCGTCCTGCTTATTCCTGGAGAAAACAGTTACTCACCTGTAACAGGTGTTTTCTGGGGACAGCAGGAATCTTTCTTTGCAACCCTCCCTCCTCCCCTTAAGAGTTGTCTTAGCAGTACCATTTTTTGCTGTCTTAACTATTTCATTGACTGATTAAGATGGCACCCTTGGGTGGTAAGATGAGGGCCCGGGAGATGCTTCCATGCAGGGCTCTGTCTGTGCTGCTATCACCCATTTTGTGAGGAATGATTCCTGCCTTTCCTGGAGAACACCTGTTACAGGTGAGTAACTAACTATGATTGTTCAGCTCCTAAGTTTTTTACTGCACTTTATTTTCTCCTTGGATGATCCCTAGGGTCATTCCTCTGCCTTAGAGCCTGAAGAGAAGTGAATGGTAGTTTTCTGCCCCTTCCCTAAGCTTGCCCCTTCTGCAAACTAAACACAGCCTAACACACCTGCCCACCAGAAATCCCTTTTCTAAGCTCTAGATGTAGATTTTGGTCCTTTCTGTTTGTCAAATCTGGCATTTGAGTCTTGTTTCTTAATGGTACAGGAAGCTGTAAAAAGGTTCTTGGTGGACACCCTGTAAATACTCATTCTTGGTGCCTTCTCCTGCCCTCTGTGCTCTTGTTTTAATCTTCCATCCCTGTCCTGAGCAGATATGTCCAGGGGGCTCCTCCTGAGCTTGTCTTTGATATAGGGCAAAAATCTATTACTGGGGCACTTGTGGTCATCAGGCAGTGGGTGGTTCAGTATATACTAGCGTGTCTCCCTTTAAGCAGTCTCGGCATGCCTGAGCTGGATGGTGTCAGCTTGGGTGCAGAGCACATGCTTGGGGGGGGGGGTGGATTTACAGAAAATTGAGGAGGGAATTGTACATTTTTCCTTTCAACTTTGGTAGTTAGCTGGTCTTTTTCAATCTGGCTGGAGCAGAAATGAGTGCCTGTGGACCTGGAAGGCTGCTGTTCAGGATAACTCAAAGCTGTTTTATTTAAACGAGCCACTGCATGCAAGTGTTTGCCAAATCGTCCATGTGACCTGTCTGCTTTTATGTAAGATTAGATCAGCCTGCTGTAGGGACAAACTTGCACTCTGAGCTTTAGCAGGACTGTCTACTTGGCCTTACTTTGAAAGTAATTCACAGGGACTACTGCTAATGTCCTGATTTATACTAGATAAACAGGCAGAAGTGAGCACAATGCAAAAGCATGAGCAAAAAGCTTTTAATAATGCCATTGTTGAGGAGTGGCCTAGTGGTTGGGGCAAGGTACTTCAGGCCAGAAGGTCAGGGGTTCAAATCCCACTAGAGGACAGCAACCTTGGGCCGGAAGGACTGGGGTTTCTAGTCCCACAGGTGCTCCTTGTGGTCTTGGGCAAGCCACTTAACCCTCCATAACCCATGTTCCTTGTAAAATAGTTATCTCCAAGTTATAATGCCCTGTTCAATGTAATTTCAGTTTGTTCAATGTAAACCGCACTGATGCAGAATAGCGCAGTATATAAGAGAATGTAAATAAAATAAATAAATAAATTCTTCGTTGCATTGACATAGCTTCAGCATTTGACAACATCAACCACGACACCCTCATTTCAAGATTAGCACAAATAGGATTAGGAGGTACAGTTTTACATTGGTTCAAATCATACATCTCAAACCATAAACTTTGCGTGCAAATAGGTCAAAGCACATTACAGCCATTCCCCCAAGACCAAGGAATACCTCAAGGTTCAGCTCTCTCTGCCTTCCTTTTCAACCTATACCTGCAACCAATAACCAATATTTTCAGAAAATATGATACTGGATATTACATCTATACTGATGACATTATGTTGTCCCTCCCCATAGAAATAGAAACATAGAAACATAGAAATATGACGACAGAAAAAGACCACATGGCCTATCTAGTCTGTCCTTCCATATTAACAACTACAACAGTCCCCTTTTTACCTTTAAAGATCCTCTGTGTTTGTCCCATGCTTTTTTGAATTCAGTTACTGTCCTCATCTCTACCACCTCCACTGGGAGACTATTCCACGGATCCAATTATTTTTTCCATAAAGAAATATTTCCGCATATTACTCCTGAATCTATCTCTCGTCACCCTCATCCTATGTCCCCTTGTAGCAGAACTTGCTTTCAATTGAAAGAGGCTCTCTCCCTGAACATTTATGCCACGGAGGTATTTAAACATCTCAATTATATCACCTCTATCCCGCCTTTCCTCTAAGGTGTACATATTAAGATCCTTAAATCTGTCCTCATATGCCTTATAATGAAGACCACTAATCATTTTAGTAGCCACCCTCTGCACTGACTCCATCCTGTTCACATCCTTTTGAAGGTGCGGTCTCCAGAATTGCACACTATACTCCAAACGAGGTCGCACCAAAGACTTATACAGAGGCATTATCACCTCCTTTTTTTCTGCGAGCCATTCCTCTCCGTATGCATCCAAGCATCCTTCTAGCTTTTGCCGTCGCCTTTTCTACCTGTTTATACTTTAAGATCATCAGACTCAACCACACCTAGGTCCCGCTCTTCTTTAGTGGACAAAAGTACTTCACCCCCTATACTATATTGCTCCCTTGGATTGCTGCAGCCCAAATGCATGACCTTACATTTTTTAACATTAAATCCCAGCTGCCAAATTCTAGACCATTCTTCAAGCTTAGCTAGATCCCTCCTCATGTTATCTACACCTTCCTGGGTGTCTACTCTATTGCAGATTTTGGTATCATCCGCAAAGAGGCAAACCTTAGCCGACAGCCCTTCTGCTATATCACTAACAAAGATGTTAAAAAGAATCAGACCAAGGACAGATCCCTGGGGCATACCACTGGTAAAATCCTTCTCCTCAGAGTGAGCTCCATTTACCTGTACGTTTTGTCGCCTCCCACCCAACCAATTTCTAACCCAAGCAGTAACTTTAGGGTCCATCCCTAGGGTGCTCAGTTTGTTTATAAGTCGCCTGTGAGGAAAAGTGTCAAAGGCTTTACTGAAATCTAAATATACCACATCTAGGGCTCTCCCTCGGTCCAACTCCCTGGTCACCCACTCAAAGAAATCAATCAGATTTGTCTGACAAGACCTGCCTCTGGTGAATCCATGCTGCCTCGGATCCTGTAATCCGCTGGACTCCAGAAATCTCACTATTTTTCTCTTTCAGCAGCGCTTCCAATAATTTACTCACCACCGAAGTTAAACTAACTGGCTTATAGTTTTCAACCACATCCTTACTTCCGCTTTTGTGTAAAGGCACCACATGAGCCTCTCTCCAGTCCTTTGGCACCACTCCCGACTCCAACGAGGCATTGAAAAGGTTAGTCAGTGGAGCTGCTAGAACGTCCCCAAGTTCCCTCAGTATTCTAGGGTGTATCCCATCTGGTCCCATCACTTTGTCTACTTTAAGTTGAGCTAGTGTCTCATGAACACAGTCTTCTGAAAATTGTTCAAGATGTCCCTCGCTGCTGTTCCTGTTTATGGGTGTTTTCTTAGGTCCTGCTCCTGGTTCTTCATCTGTGAACACAGAACAGAAACATTTGTTAAGCAATTACGCTTTATCCTTATCAGCTTCTACATATTTCTTCCCTGCACCCTTGAGTCTGACAATACCACTTTTGCCCTTCCTCTTCTCACTAATATATCTGAAAAATGTCTTATCCCCCCATTTTATTGCATTGGCTATTTCCTCCTCGTTTTGAATCTTTGCCTTCCTTTGCTAGCTTCTCTAGGTTTTTCCAAATACAGATGCCTGTCTTCCTCTCTCTGTGATCCTACCTATCACAAACTATCTGACTGCATTAATAAAATGGAATCATGGCTAAAAGACAACAACCTTAATGTTAACTACAAAAAAGCAGAAACTCTATACATTTCAAGAAATCAAAACCATACACCCCTTCAATCCATCACGATTAATAATGTTGCACTTCCTGTCAAACAAGAGGTGAAATACCTCGGCATAATACTGGATCAATCTCTCAGCATGCTCCCCCATATAAAACAAACAGCAAGAACTATATTTTATAAGCTAAAAACTATCCAACATTTAAGACCTCTGCTAGACATCAATGATTTCAGATCTGTAGTTCAGACCCTCATCACACTGCATTTTGACTACTGTAATAGTCTATTACAGGGTCTGCCAATCAAAAGCACAAACATACTTCAGAGAGCTCAAAACATCACCACCAGAATAGTTTCCATGGCCCACCTCACCAATTATATAACACTCATCCTATATAACTTACATTGGCTCCCAGTTCTAAGCCGAATAAAATATAAGCTACTAAATGTAACATTTAACTTAATCAATAACATTTCCCCATCTTTTCTATCAACCCTCCTCCACACCCAACCAGACACTAGAGTTCGCAGACAAAATGCTAGCAACTTCCTTGTAATCCCCCACTCTATCCGCAAGACAAAACAGACTACAAGCTCCAGAGCCTTCACATATACTGCCCCCAACCTCTGGAACTCGCTACCTTTCATACTTCACACAATTAAAGACCTCCAGACATTTAGGAGAGACCTCAAAACATATCTTTTTTCTACTCATTACAGAAACTCAAATTCGAACCCAAATATAGACATGTCCTCACAAACACTGACTTCATACACCCCTGAACTACACCCGCCTACAACAATTTCAAACTCAATGCAATTCTTCTAACCTGAAATTTTGTACATAGTTTATTATCATCCTGTAATAGGCTAAGTTTGTAGCCAAATGTATATCCTAAACTGTTTTATTACTCCCACAAAGTTACTATGTAAAAAGTTAAACCATTGTTCTATGTAAAATGTTCTGTTATCTGTAAAACGCCCCTGATCTTTGGAAGGGGCAGTATAGAAAAATTAAATAAATCTCAAAGCTGGACTAAGTCCCCTGGAAAGGAGTGGGATTGCAGCATGGGACCAGGGATGCAGGTGAGGGGGTGCAGGGGGTTCCCTACAACCCGTCTCAGGCTTTGGAAGGCTAGATTGGGGGTTGGGCTGCAAGGAAAAAAGAGCTTGAACGGTGGCAAGGGATTGTGGCTCCTGAATGGAGTCGCGATGCTATGGTGATGGGACGCCATGGCACTGTGGCTCCATTCATGAGCCTGGCTGAGGTAGCCAGGTATGTGGCTGGGTGTGCAGGTGATCAGAATTGGGGCCCAGCCTGTACGTCCAGCCCATAGACTTGATTCTGATCCCACCGGCACGTCTAGCCCCTGCGGGATCAGAATCAGGTCTACCTCTGTCTGCCCCTCTTCTGATCGGCCGCACAGGAGCTGCACAGCCTGAATGGAATTGGCCTCCACGTGTTTACTGTGGCTGCTAGGCTCCACCACAGTAGTAATACGCGATATTTGCACATTATCTCTCCGCTACCTGCCACACTTTAGTCAACATAACCCTTTGAGTTTTGTGTTTCTGGTCTCCACTTTAACTTTTATATCAGACCATACTGTGTTGAGGTTGGGAAGCCACCCAGACATTAGACATACTGGGGGTCATTTTGTTGTGGGGATGTTTATGTGCCTGGAGCTGCCACCATCCATTTTGGGCACATGTAAGTTTCTAAAATCGGGATGAAACTTGCACATGGACAGCCATTTTACAGATGTTTTGACCTGGACTTCCCAGATTGCACTTAGATGTGATTTCTAAAATGTGCCTTACTTTCTCTTCTTGTGAGTACTAGATCTATCATCACTTCTTTCCTGAATTTCATCATTATTTGTCTGAGCAGAGCCCTTAGCAAGGCGTCCAGGATTTTGCTACGTCTTTCCAATTTTGTTGCCTGACAGCCATCCCAGCACACATGGGCACACTCTGGCCATGCCACACCTGGACCCTCTGCGCCACCATCCCCTCGTCCATCCAGTAACTAGGCTCTGGCAACCCTGGTGAGGAGGAGGAGCAGACTGCAGCAATGACCATTGCCGTGCACCTGGATGCCCTCACTGCTGCAGTAACAGGGCACAAGCAGGGTCCCCCTACCCCATAGGCAGTCTCCCCAGGAAGGATATGCCCTGTGATGCGGCAGGCTGCAGTTTGTACAGATGTATATTGTCTGCCACTGTTGGCACTGTTTTATATATGTTGGCACCTTTTTGAAAATAAAATGATTCAATTTTGCAAACACGCTTTGACATCCATTTTATGGGGGCAGGACGCCTTGTCTGCATGAGTGGTGTGGGGGACTAGGGGAGGGGGTCTGGGGGTCTACGGGTATGGGGTGTGGGAATGTTCATTCTGTGCAGGTATGGCAGAGGGGCACTATCTGTGCAGACGGTCGCAGGTACAGCCCTGCTGGATAGCGCCTCTGTGGCCACGACTGTCTGCGTGGGTAGTGCCCCTCTTCCATACCCATGCAAAACAGCTGTGGCAGCATGGGTGCAGCCCAGCGGTGCTGCACACACAGGGTGCCCCCTGCCCACACAAAGGCACACCGTTGGAGTGGCACATGCTGCAGTTGTCATGCCCGCTTACAATATTATATGACCTACTCAGGTATTGCAGTCTGGGCAGCCCTGAATGCCTATGTATCATCACTCAGTGCTGTGCAGCTATGGTGTCCTATGGTGGTGAGTTGTCATGCAGATTTTCAAAACATCGGCGCCCAGGGGCTTACGCAGGTACCGGATATGCCTTTGGAAGGGGCATGGCACTGCTGTACATTCTAACTGCATATGTGTAAGAGGAGTTATGCAGGTAGTCGAACACTGCCTTAGCACACTGCTACATGATGGCTGATAAGGCACCGACAGTGGCAAAGCACACTAGGAAGGCAAACTTCATGCCATCTGAGACAGCCATGGCCCTGAGGCTCATACTGCAGCAGTACACTGCCCTCTTCAAAGCCAAGGATGCCAGCACCCAGCAGACAGCATGGCGAGACATTGTCCACAGGTTCAATGCTGTACACCACCACAACAGGGACATGGAGGACATCAAAAAGAAGTGGCAGCAAAGGAGAAAAGGGTCAGCAACAGCAGGCTGCTGCCTGTGCAGCAGCGCAGCCGCACCCCACTAGAAGAGCAGGTTCTGCAGTACATGGATGAGGTCGCCATCTCTGGGGTTGCAGGTTTTGACAGCTCCACCCCAGGCACACAGGGGGGTGAATAGGGATGCCCAATAGCCCAGGTGGGACCGTAACAGCCATGTATGTGTTCCTACCATGCCTCTGTCCACCCAGGGCATGCCTGTCTATCTGTCTGATCTTGGGTGGTGCATGGGGTAAGTACGGTATGGACCATGCAGCACCTGCCAGTTCTGTATTGGGCCGGGTGCCATCCCATAGGGGCCATATCACTAACCTCTGCCACCTTTGTCTTCCACATATCTGCCAGGAACCCTATCCTTCTAGCCTGGGACAGATGCATCTGGGACAGCCTCAACACCCACCATGGATGATGCCAGTGCACAGACAGGGTGCAGCACAGCCATCAAAGCCAGTGTGCCTGCCAGTGCAGCGAAGCGGTCCAGTGCACCAGTCAGTACTGTGACAATGTCAGCTATACTGAACAGATGGAGATAGAGGAAAATGGGGACTATACGACTGAGGAAAGGCAGGGTTTCCATAGAGCTCAAACTGTAAACAAACCAGAGAAGCATGTTGTAGCAGAGGTTGAGCCCCACCCAAACCTTAATGTGGGGGCAGGTTTAAGCCCAGATAGCAAGTACACGTGCACAGAACAGGGCGTGGTGGCTAGAAAGCACCTTTTTAAACCTGCGTCACAGAAGTTAAAAGGGCAGGAAGTGAGCAGAGGAAACAGCAGAGTGGAAGCAACCAGAGGTGGAGAAGAAGGAAGCAGCAGATACAGCTACCGAGAAGGCAGAGATTCCAAACCAAAGCACAGAGTTCAGTCTGTAGCTGGAGTTACTGTTGAAGCCGAGAGTCCAGAGTCAGGAGGTTCAGAGAGTGCTGAAAGGTCAGTGTGGACAGAAGGCTCAGCAAGAGCAGGAAACTCAGGGCTGGAATCCTATTCAGAGGATGCACTGAAACCAGAGGGTTTAAAAGTGAGAACTGCTTTTAAGAAACCCAGAGAAGGCAAAGCTGGAAAGTTTTATTCCACCGGGCAACTTAACTCTAGTAGCAAAGAAAGCAATTCCTTTGTGGAAGGTGTGGCTGACTCAGAGCCCAGCAAGAGGTTTGCAGATGTTGCTAATGAGCTAAGGAGAAGTGCAGGGCAGAGTGCTCCAGGACCTTTGAATGCCAGAAGGTGGGTGAAAGCAATTCCTAATGCTGATATTCTGAAGACAGACAAAAGCAGAGATAGAGACTTGAACCTGATTAAGAAGCTAAAGCAACTGTTTCCAGATAGTGGAAGTTTTACAGAGAGCATAGCTAATCCTTGGTTAGGAGAGCAGCATCTAAGGGAGTTTCTGAATACCCTTTCAAACAATAAGCTGAACTCTTCCATTAGAAGCCCAAGTGGGGAGAAAGGACTTGCAGGGGAAGAAGATATGCAAGTAGATTCTCCTTTGCCTGAAGCTGTGTGTGACAGTATTCCCATGGATTGCTCTTTCTGTAAATCTGTTTACCCTGGATAGGAGAAAGACAAACCCCCATTGAAAGCAAAGAGTATTTCGGAAAGCCTAAACGTGATTTGGAAGAGTTTTGATTGAAGACAAGAGATAAATACCCATTGTAAATAAGAACAATAGCTGTGATTCTTTACTACTGGAAAAGGCCTGTGAACAGCTATTGTCACTGTATAAAGAGCTTTTGCCAAGTTCTGATATTCCAGATAACCTTTATGCTCCTGTATTATTTTCTTTTGGAGAAGTTATCCTTGCTGTTTGTGTATATGAACTTTAATGCGTGAAGGGGAGCCCAAAAATAAAAATATTCTGGTTTTGCCTTAAACAAAACCGTGTGGTGACAACTACTTTGTCTGCAAGTAATACAGAGAAACTACAGCTCCCAGAATTCCTTGAGGGAGAGAGAACCAAGTGACTCTATACTTAAGGGCAAACAAGGCCACCCCTCCTGCTTATAGGCTTGGCCAGCAGGGGGAGTGTGACAGTACAGAGGAGCAGTCGGGTTCACCACCCAGGGCAGTGGGGCAGGCCAGAGTGACTGCCAGTGCCAGGGAGCCAGAGACAGATGATGCCCCACTTGCTGAGCTACAGTTTGCTAATCTGGATGACCCTGTAGGTGCAGGAGGAAGTGAACTGGACCAGCAGTTACTGCAGGAGGGTGTGCGTTTGGTGGCTGGCACAGGGGGCATACTGTTGCAAGGTATCCAGCAGAAGCTGCAGGCTGCAGAACAGGCAAGGGAGGCAGAGATTGAGGAATGGCAGGCCCACAGATTGTGTGTGGAGCACCACTTGGAGGGGCACCTGTGACTGATGAGGGAGATGGCAGCGTACCAGGCATGAATCGCTTGTTCCCTTCTCAGTTTGGTGGGCCTCATGCAGGCCCAAGGGGTGGGTACTGGGGCTGCCAGTGCAACAGCACAGCCACCTGCTAGCCCTGAGCCATGTCTGTCAGCCCACCCTTCTGGGAAGGGTGATGGCACTGCCAGCACGTCCTCTGACATCGTGCCACTGTGTCACAATGCACTGTTAGAAAGCGCCCATGGCCATCAGGGAGCCCTGGGGCAGGGGAATCACATGGGGGGGGGGGAAATAATGTATCACTGTACACATTGCGTGGTAATGGGCACTTTATTGGTGATTGTATGTGTCCTATCCTGGTGCTGGTGTGGGGCAGTTGCCTCAGAAATTGTCACATATCATTCACTCAAGGTGGGCCAGTGCCCTGGCCTCCTGCTGGTTCCTGGACTCTGCACCATCACCATCTGCTGCCTCTGTGGCCTCCCACTACTGCTGGTTCTGGGTCTGGCACTCCACGCATCAGTGCCAGGTTGTGGAGTATGCAGCATGATGAGAATATCTGGCATACCCACTCTGGGCTTTAGAGGAGTTGCCCATTGCTCCTGTCGAGGCACCAGCAATGGCTCTTCAGCACCCCAATGGGTGCTATTCTACCACTCCTCCTGCTGGCTCATGGGGTGACATACTGGGGTCAGCACTGTCCAACACTGAAGCACGACTCCACGTGCAAACAACACACCTAGTCTAAAAAACGTGGATAGCAGAGGAAGGTAACCTTTATTGAACACCTATTAGCCAAGGCCCGACACAGGCCGTGTTTCGCTATGCCTTCATCAGGGGCTTTTCTGGCTAAAAAATACAACATGTAAAAACATACACATAAATAATAAATAGATAAAAACAAATTATTAAAACATTTAGATCAATAACTCATAATAAGGCACCATAAAATCATAACATATATATGGTACGTACATAGTTAAAAGACATACTTCATAATATAAACATGATATTTTATGTACAGCTAATAAGAACCATATTACGGTGATTATCCTGAACCAATGTTTACAAAAAACTATTTTATAAATAACTAAAAACAATGCTATTCATAATTTTCTACTTATTAACCAAACAAACATCTCTTGGAAGTGACTTAAAATGCTCATATTGGTTTTAAAAATAAAATGAAATAAAACATACCTATATGTTCTATATTTAATTCAATGCAATCTGTATTTTCTACAACAAAAGGATAAGGGCTCAATAATAATCCTGTTTTGTGTGATCCATCAAAACAAAGAAAGAAGCGCAATAGCAAAAAAACGTTAAAACCTTTCCAAAAAAATGTTTATAATTTTTATATAGAACTCATTTCAACCTCTTTAAAATACATAGGTTTTCATAAATATTGTGCTAAAAGGGGTGGGCAATCAAAATAACGATAGCTGATTGAATTTGGACATATTCCCAATAATGTGCTTTTTCCTTTAAATCTCTAAGAAATGATGTCAAATTCAATATTTATCATTTCTCTTAAAAACCGCACATGTTGTTAACGCATATCTTACAACATTCTGCTGTCACTGGATGTCTGACTATCAGTAATGCAATCTATCATTATGCAACTATTAACATACGGGCACTACTGTAAACGTGCTGTTCAAAAAGCTTCCAAAACTATACTGCCTACCCTCGCAACGTTTTCCACAATTATATATTGATTTTTTGGACCTGTGTCTTAAATTCAGCAGGCAAACGCAGCAGAACAATATGGGGTAGCTTTCAATAATGAGCGTCCTTGATGTCCGAAGATTAATATCAAATTATTACTTATCCTTTCTTAAAAACGCATATATTGTTGGCAAACCAATATCTATCCCCAAAAAAACTAATGCTACTACAACATCAGTGATGATATCTGTTACAGAACGGCCCTCCAAGGTTCCTACAGTATTAACATGCCAGACTGTAAATTACAGATGTAATTCTTTCTGAGGTATATACATTTTTGAAATATATGTTTTAATGCACTATTAAACAGAAAACTCTATCGTCTAGCCAGTTTAAAGAAACTTTACTATAGATAATTTGAATTCGTTCCCATTAAAATTTCTTATGAAATCGATCGTCCCATAATTTTAAAATATCCTTTAAGATCATGAGGCATTCTTACTCACAGATTATCATCACGATCAAAGATTACTATATCTAGTTCTCTTCGCTGCTGAAATTCACAAGCCGACTCTTCTACCAAAAGACGCCGGCATCTGCGCTGTGCAAGGGCGGGTTTTTAGCGGGAAATATAACACCTCAATTCAAGATTGACAGGAGTATGTAAATCATGACCCAGACGGCTACCTGAAACTTAGAGGGGAAATTAATGCAATTCCTTGCTTTTCACTTAAAAAACAATTCATGAATCGGGAGTAAAAACAAAAATACTAGATATCATATATTGAAATATAAAATTGATTACATATATATGAATCACCAGTATTAATTGAGGATCAAAAAATTAATCGTTTAAAAACACACTACCGATCATGGGAAAATGTGGTCAGAATTGATTTAATACTGCAAGGGCAAAGGTCCCTCCATGACATTCCTCAAAAACCGCCACCAACTACCCAACCAAGGACAACCCTCATCATTTTTGAATTAAAAACCTAAATAAAAATAGAAATTGTGAACGCCATAAAAAATTTTAATTTCTGTTATAAGTTTTGTGGGACATTTTTTGTTAAAAAGGAAAATGGATAAAACTTGTTCCATGTTCAAATAATTAGGATATAATCTATCCACATTAAAACTATATCAAAAATATCATTGCTCCAGATGCAAATTTGTGGTCAGTAATAACTTAATATTGCAAGGGCATGGATCCCTCCAAGATATTCCACAAATTACACCACCACTACCCAACCAAGGACAATCTTCATCATTTTTTTAAAAAATAGAAACCTTTATAAAATTAGGAATTGTAAACACCATAAAGGATGTAATTTCTGTTATACGTTTTGTAGAACATTTTTTAAAGGAAAACAGATAAATCATGTTCCATATTCAAACCATTAGGATATAAACTATCCGAATTAAAAATATATCGTTGCTCCAGGTGCAAAATGTTTTTTGCAATATCGCCCCCCCTCCAATTCAGCTTTACTTTTTTGATTACAAAAAAATTTAAATTGGTTATATTATGGTTTTGCTCTAGCCAATGAGTGACCAGGGGTTTGTCTGCCAGACCTCTGTTAAAACAGCTCCTGTGTTCAATAATTCTGTGATGAATAGGATGTGTAGACATTCCCACATAAAATTTATTGCAGGGGGCACTCTATTACGTACACTACATGACTGGTTGAACAATTGGAAAAATCATCTAAATAAAAAACACGTTTGTTAATCAGATGAATATACTGATTTCTAACGGGAAGGGCATGAACACACACAGAACATCTACCACACTGGAAATGTCCCTTGCAATTTGAGAGGAATTTTCGTTCAGTAAACGCTGATGGAACAAGCATATTGCGTAAATTTACATTCCGTTTATAAGCTATGGTGAGGTTTGTTTCTGCAAAACCTGGAAGGGTTTGAATTAAATGCCAATGTTTTTTTAGAATGAGTTCTATATAAAAATTATAAAAAAAAAATTTTGGAAAGGTTTTAACGTTTTTTTGCTGTTGCGCTTCTTTCTTTGTTTCTTTGTTTTGATGGATCACACAGGATATGATTTTATGGTGCCTTATTATGAGTTATTGATCTAAATGTTTTAATAATTTGTTTTTATCTATTTATTATTTATGTGTATGTTTTTACATGTTGTATTTTTTAGCTAGAAAAGCCCCTGATGAAAGCATAGCGAAACACGGCCTGTATCGGGCCTTGGCTAATAGGTGTTCAATAAAGGTTACCTTCCTCTGCTATCCACGTTTTTTGGACTGGGACACTGGGGTCAGCAGCCAGGTCCTCAGGGGATATCCACTGTCGCCTGTGGATGCAATGTGAGCTCTGAACTTGAGCATGGGGACGTGCAGTGGGTATAATCTAGGGGCTGCTATGGGCAGCATACTGCACACCATCTACTAGTAGGGTGGGGTGCAATATCTACCAGTCAGCAACACTGTGGTGGTGAGATGGCACCAACATATGGCCTGTATGGCATTCAGGCATTTGGGGGACAATGGCTGATGGTGACATGGGCAGGCCTGTTGGGAGGGAGGGGGGCAGGAACATGGCACAGGGATGCAGTTGGGCAGTCTGCAGACTAGGATGGGGGCAAAGATGGATGTGCCCTATATGGACCGGTGCCATATGTCATGGCACCAGGCTGTGCTCTTTCACATTCCACATGTTGGTGCGTGCTGCCTGCTGTCAGCCATGGAGCTTCCCCTGGTTGTCAACACAATGTCCATTATGTCCTGCAGTGCGTATGGCTCTGCGGAACAGCAGAGCACGTGCACAAAGTGGTGTTCATGTGTTGCAATTTGTACAGAACAAATCTATCACCGCCTGTTTGCAATACACATAACATCATACTACAGCAGGCATCTGTTCTGGGCCTCTCCTGGGGCTCACACATGTGCACACTCACCTAGCAGCCATGCATCTCTGAGCTGACCCCTGGCTGTTGCCTGTCCAGGCTGGACTGAGCGAGGACAAATGCATCATGGCAGGACCCTGGGTAGTGGGTGCACACATCAATGTTGGCATCCACAATGACCTGCATATTCATCGATGTGTACCCATGCCTGTTCCGGTATGCCCTCTACTCCAGCCATGATGCCAGTAGTGCAATGTGGGTTCAGTCTATACATCCAAGTACTGATGGGAACCCAGCAATACTGTAGAATGCCTGCATGGTCTCCTGCCATATCTGCTGTATCCGGGGGAAGGCTATGAGGTGGCGCATCCTCCACAGCAGGGCATTGGTGAAGGTTCCTATGCAGTGGCTGACAGTGGACTGCATGATTCCAACAGTCACCCCGATCACATGCTAGAAGTTGCTGGTTGCAAGGAATCCCAGGGTAGTGGTCACCATCATGGCCACTGGCAGGGCCTGGCTTCTGGTTGTGCAAGGCTCCAGGTCCACACTGAGAATGCTACACAGCTCAGTTATCGCTGCCCCATCCAGTCTATATCTCTGGTAGACCTCCTCCTCTGTCAGCTGCAGGTAGCTCAACCTGGGCCTGTGTACACGAGGGGCATGGTACCTGCATCTTGGGTGCTGGGCTACAGCCTGCTGCTGGATATGTATTGCCTGTCACATTCTCTGCTGTGCCCAGGCACGGCGGGCGCGTCTCCACCTCTGGATCACCATGTGCATGGCCCACATGGCGTCTCTGCCTATCCAGCATTGCTTTATGTCTTCACAGTTTGGGTACAGGCCTGCACACACTCTCCTTGCTCTACTGTGCACTATTCTGCCACTACACTGATTCGCCGCTATCAGCGGTCATATGCGCCAAGAACCGTCGCTTAAGGCTAAGAGGTTAGTGATGTCCAATGTCGGCCACACAGGTTTTGGAAATCCACTTTACAGAGGTTTCATGGTTACATGCCCCTGTTCTGACCCTGGGCTTCGGCGCCTGGCACTTTGCAGGTAGCTGGGCCTCAACAATTCAAGCCGCCTTGTTGAATATCTGGTTTACACGGTTATGGTAGTTTTATACGGGTAAGGCCAGCTTTTACATATGTAGCGTGTGCCTAGGGCTTCAAAAATCTGGCCCTAGATGTTTAAGCCACTTCAAGACCAGGCGTAGAGATATTGGCGCTATGGCTGGTTGCAAAATACTCTACGCGTTTCTCTGCATTTCTCACATAGGATCCTGCTTCCTGACACATAAAGCTGTAGAGCATTACAGTATAACTTGTTAGTTCTTCTATCTATAGTCACGGCTGCAAATGCATCTAATCCTTCCGGTTTACACCAAGTTTGGAGTCATCTACGTATTAATGTTAGTTGTAATATACAGCCTTTCTTCTCCCTTAGCACAAACAGGTAAGATTTCTGAAGAGTTGGTATTCAGCTAAACTCAAATATTGAAATGTACTGCCGTCCAGGGTCTAAAAGCAGGGAGGTTAACTGAGCCACATAGTAGATTTGAAACTACAAATGATAACAAATTCATCAGGGCAACAGAATTATCAGTATCTGATGTAAGACAAACATATATCTTGTACCTATCAAAGGTGAACCTTTAAAGGTTTTCTTGTCAAAATTAACTAGGCCTGGTATTTTTTTTTTTTTTTTTCTGTTTTTATAGAAATTTATTTGGTTACATTTATTTATTTATTTGGTTACATTTGTATACCGCTTCTTCCATCGATCAGTAGCGGTTTATCTTACACAGCAAACATTGGTTATATATGATAAGAATCAACATTATTTACAACTTCATTATGGGGTAGGTGTTTTTTTTATAAACTTTATTTTGAAACACCAGGAGACAAACAAATCACAACAATAACTAGCTCCGAGAGGGGTGGACTCTGATCCCCTTCCAGAGCATATTTAACAGCCAGGTGTAAATTTTAATATTCATCCCCAACCGTCCCCCACTCCCCCCCCCCCACCCACCTTACAGTCACTGACCCGACCCGTAAAGAACCATCTACGGGGGAGCTAACACCCCATTTGCAAAATCTCATTGCGAACGCCAGGGCTCAGCATTTGAATGTAGGGGTCCCAGAGCCTCTGAAAGGCCGGCCACCGTCGCACACTGCCCCGAGCGCGGCGGCAGTCCCAAAGCATCAATTGATGGAAGGCATTTCGCCATTCCCAGTAGGAGGGCGGATGTGGTTCCCTCCACCTTCGCAGAAGAGGACCCTTACCCACCAGACAGGCTTTACGCACCAGCAAACGCTCCCATTTCCCTTTGGGCTGGGTGGGGCAGAGTCTATCCAACACCACTAAGGACCCATCCCAACACACCCGCTGCCCTAACAAGTGTACCAAAAAGGTACAGATTTTTGCCCAATATGGCCATATGATGCGGCACCCCCACCACATATGGAACAGCGTAGCAAGAGACTCGGAGCAGCGTGGACAGCTCCCATCAGTGGTAAGGTGGCTGCGGAGGGCCCGTCGGGGAGAAAAATGCACCCTAGTGATGCATTTAAATTGTATTTCCCTCCAGTGAGCCCCCACAGCCAGCTCTGCAAGATGTTGTAAGGCCGCCCTCACTGCGCCAGGAGGAACCGCGCTTCCCATTTCCGCCGCCCAGGCAAGCTCCACCGAACTATAATCAGCGATCGGCCTAAAGGGAGCCACCCTATTCCGCAACCCACGAATGGAAGGCGGTTCCGCCCCCCCCAACCCGAAGAACTCAATAATTCTCGCGGAGCGCTCCGCCCGGAGATCCACAACCGATAATGAATGTACATAGTGGGAGAGCTGCAGATAGGCGAAATAGTGTCCGGACGGTAATCCATATTCCTCCCTCAGAGTCTGGAATTGTTTACATTTCCCCGAAAGGTCGACCACATGGCCTACATTACCTATACCTTGTCGAGTCCATACCGAGAACGCACCCGTGTCAGACCCCGGAGTAAACTGCGCATTGCCCTTCAGCGGGAGCCAACTGGAGACTCGCCAATTCTTCCCCCAGTACCCATTCAACCGCCGCCAAGTCCGCCTAACCGATCCCAAAAGCACACTGTCTTCAACTTTGCCCCAACACAACCGATTGTCAAAATGCAGCAAAGCCAGCAAAGCATTTGGAGCCGCCAGCGCCTCTTCCAAGGCCACCGGCGTGTAAACTTCCGTGCCCCCCAGCCAGTCGCTTAAGTGGCGCGATTGACAAGCCAGGGCATATGCCTCCAAGTCCGGGAGACCCATCCCACCCTGTTCCCATTTCCCCACTAGCCGACTAAAAGGAATCCGCGCCTTCTTACCGTTCCATAGGAACCCCCGGATCACCCCCTCAATCCTCCGGAGGTCACCCCTCTGTAGCCAAACCGGCAGAGTTTGCATCCAGTAAAGGATCCTTGGCAGAATGACCATCTTAATCACCGCGATCTTCCCTGACAAGGATAGGGGGAGAGATTTCCAGGCCAACAATTGCTCCCGCAGCCTACCCAACGTCCATTCTAAGTTACAACGATACAACCGAGTCGGTTGGCACATTAGCCGAATACCTAAGTACGTGAAATACTCCTCGGCCCATCTGAGAGGAAATACCCCCTGCCATCCAGCCTTCAAAAGGCCCAACACATCGAGTGCCTCGGATTTCTCCATATTGATAGCTAAACCTGCAAAGCGTCCAAATCGGTGAAATTCCTGTAGCAAGGATGAAAGAGAGACCTGGGGGGAGGATAAATGTACCAACAAATCGTCCGCGAAGGCCGACAGTTTGAACACGTGAGAACCCATACGGATGCCCTTGATCTCCAGAGATTGTTCCACGCTCCGTACAAAAGGATCCAGGGAGAGCACAAACAGTAAGGGAGACAGGGGACATCCTTGTCGGGTACCCCGGTATAAGGGAAAAGGATCAGATAGGACCCCGTTACAATAAATGGCCGCCGTCGGATCCGCATATAAGCTGTGAACCATCTTGCAAAAAACAGGCCCCAAGCCATAACACGGGAGCAAGGACTTGAGATATTTCCAATCCACCCTGTCGAAGGCTTTCTCCGCGTCAAAGCTTACTAACAACGAGGGGAGCCGTCGTCGGCTCACCCATTCCAGCGAGGAGAGGATTTTACGGAGATTACGGACTGCGTGACGCTGCCTGACAAAGACCACCTGCGATTCATGGACCAATTGACCTAACACTCCTGCCAGGCGATCCGCCAAAATCTTAGCCAAAAGCTTAACATCAAAGTTGAGTAGTGAAATGGGACGATAAGACGCGGCCTGTAAGGGGTCTTTCCCAGGCTTAGGGAAGAGCGTAATATAGGCCTGGTTCCCCCCCCAGCGGAAGCCGCCCTGTTCTGTCCTTTTAGTGTGAAGGGCCACCAGTGCAGGGGAAATATGGTCATTGAGGATCTTATACATCTCCGCCCCCAGTCCATCTGGTCCCAGAGACTTGTAACAGCTCGCCTTAGCAATAGCCTGCTGCACCTCTTGGAGGGTCAGCGGTTGATCTAGGAGCGCCCTCTCCGTCTCACTCAACCGCGGCAAATCTAGGCCCTGTATATATGACACCATCCGTTCCGGGGAGCCCTCATCTGCTGAATAGAGAGTCCGAAAAAAGGAATGGAAGACCTGGGCAATCTGCAAATTGTCCCTATGAAGGGTCCCCTGGTCATCCCTAACGGCCGCTATCATGCGCGACCCTCGGGGGCCCCGCAGGCAGCGTGCCAACAATTTGCCCGGTTTGTCCCCTTGGCAGTATAGTTGGTAGCGATAATACAGCGCCGACTTTTTAGCCCGCTGGTGCAGGAGTTCATTCAGGGCCGTTTGTGTTTCCCACAGCTGTGTTTTAAGAGCCAGACTTGGGGTGCAGGCATGCCGTCGGCGAAGCTTCGTAACTAGTTTTTCAAGGCGGATAATTTGTTCCGCCCGGAGCCTCCGCTTCCGAGCCATGTAGCCAATGATATCGCCCCTTAGGACCACCTTAGCCGTCTCCCATACAAGCTCGGGTTCAGCCTGATGTCCGGCGTGATCGGACTCAAACTCCTGCCAACGGCGGACCAAGAACTGACGGAATTGGGTGTCTCTGTATAATTCCAGCGGAAAACGCCAGATGCGCGCCCCCGGACTGTCACCCACCCCCTGTAACGTTAGCCAGATCGGAGCGTGGTCAGAAATCTCCATGGGGCCAATCCGCGCATCAGTCACCTTGGCAAACAGACTTTTAGAAAGCAGTAAATAATCGATTCTGGCGCTGGTCCCATGTGCACAGGACTGGTGCGTATAATCCCTTTCCTCCGAATGCAAAAGCCGCCAGGGATCAACCAACCCCAAGCGGATGCACAGCCGCTGGAGTGCACGGGCCGAGTGAAGGCGATCCCTGGGACCACCTTCCCGCGAGGTATCCAGCACGACATCCATTACTCCATTGAAATCGCCACCCAAAATCAAAGGCAGCTCTGGAAGTTGTTCAATTCGTGATGCCAGGCGAGAATACAGAGCTGCATCCAAAACATTAGGGCAGTAGAGGTTACCGAGAAGGACCGGTTGCCCCCCCAATAGGCCATGTAACACAATGAAACGCCCTGTAGGATCAAGGATCTGTTGGTGAACCTCAAAGCGGATATTTTTGTGAATAAGTACCACCACGCCCCCCTTCCTACCCACAGCAGGGGCCCCCCAGACTTGCCCCACCCAGCCTCGTTGGAGTTTGCGATGCTCTTCCTCTGTCTGGTGGGTTTCTTGGAGCAAGGCGATATCTGCTCTCTGCCGGGCCAGAGCTTGCAAGATTTTGGATCTTTTAATGGGACTCCCCAGCCCACAGACATTCCAAGAAATAATTTTCAGAGTAATACAATATTAAATAACATTTTCACCCATATCAATGCCAATGGTTGGGAGAGGGTCCCCCCAGCCTGGGACTCCCCCCATCTCCAGTATCAGATTCCCCCCCGAACGAGAGGCTGTCTTGCCCGGGTGTGACTGTAAGAACCCCCCCATTCCCCCCCCCTCCTCCCCCCACCCTCCGCCCACCCCCCTTCTCCCCAGCTCCCCTTCCCTCCCACTCTCTCAGCCACCCCGTCCTCCTCTCCCCCCCTCCATACAACCTTCCCCCCTGAGTATCGCGCATCCCACCTCAGTCTAAAACTGAGTAAGGTCACCTCTGAGCACCGCGGGACCACCGCGGAGACACCTCTAGCCCCAGTGCTTGCGATTAATCCCGGGGTCACCCCCCCCCCTCCGAAGCCCCCCACCGCCCCCCCCCCCACACTATATTCGGCATGGCTGCTGGGGACAGATATTGGCTTATAAAAATTACTGCAAATCCTTCTTAACTCCCCCAGCCCCACCCCGGCCATCCAAGAAGGGGATATGAAAAGGACCACAGTGGAGAGGGGAACGGGGAATAGCCCCTTAAGAGATTAAGTTGGAACTGCTTCCCCGGGAGTAGGCCTTACATACTCACTTTACCCAACGATCCTTAGGAAATTCGGAGACAGAACATACTTTTTACAGTAAAGGCAAAAAATATCAAAATGGCAACATAGCAATAGGCTCTTATAGTCCAATGAGGCACAAACTTCCGGGAGGCTGTTGGAGTATGGCATCAGGTCCCAGTAGCTACCTTCCCTGGAGAGAGCACCTCCCTCTCGGAGATGTGCCGCTTCCTCACAGCTGATACCAGCAGTTTTAGCAGCATGGGTCATGCGAGCTCATTGCACTGAGTCCGCAGTGCCCGCCGCCGCTTGAGCCGGCTGCTCCTTTTGCAATTGCGTTAAGAAGGTCTTGGCCTCTCCCACGGTCGCAAATGTCAGATTACGGCCCTGATGGTGAACTCTTAGCGTTGCCGGAAAGGTCAGGGAGAAGCGAATCTTCCTCTCAAATAGAGCTGTGCATACCTGGGAGAACTCCTTGCGCTTCGCAGACACCGCTGTGGAGTAATCCTGAAACAGCAGAATTTTTGAATTGTGCCATAGCAGACCCTCGTGCTGTCGATAGGCTCTGAGAAGGCGCTCCTTATGAGCAAAGTTCAGAATTTTAGCAATGACCACTCGGGGTCTGGCTCTGGTCTCTGACCAAGGCCCGATCCTATGGGCGCGCTCCACTTTCAGATCTCCAACCAACGTGGGTAGGCCCAGCTCCTCCGGGAGCCATTTTTCGATGAGCGGCAGCAGCTGAAGGTCAGTTGTTGCTTCGGGGATGCCCACCAGCCGGAGATTGTTCCAGCGGGAACGATTTTCTAGGTCATCCACCTTGTTTTGTAGCACCAAGAGCTGTGCATGTGTGTCAGCGTGCATTCTCTCTTGCTGGCCGTCATCGTCTTCGATCGCTGACACACGGTGTTCCAATTCTTCAATTCGCTGGCCCTGTGCTGCCAAGGTCTCCCCCATCGCCTCCAACTTGGTGAGGATTTGGTCGAACTTAGGGTTTAAATGTCGGGCCACTTCCTTTGCCAAATCTTCTGACGCCGAGTCTCCACTCTCCATGCCCGGTGAAGAGGGGTGCGTCTCCGACGCTGTTGTGGCCCGAGATTTGGGCGCCTTCTCCTTCTCCTTCTCCCTCTCTCTCCGCACCGGGAGCGGCATCCAGGAACACCAAAAAGCAGCAGAGTATAGGGGCTATATTAAGGTTACTTTCCCCACAATCGGCACCGATCACCAGGAGCTCAAAACGCCGTTTTTACGCCAAATTTGCCGCGGTGGTCCCGGAGCAAGTGAAAGATGTCCTCACTTGCCCATGTGTCACGTGACCTCTCCTAGGCCTGGTATTTAAAAACATGTATGTTGCTAGCAACAATACTGTCCAAATAATGCTTAAAAAAAAAAATCTTGGGCAGGTATATGACTAATTTTGGCATCACTAAAATGCCAAAGTGATCTGCTTTAAAAGGAAGGGTGGCTAGAATCATTCTGGAGATGTGTGAAAATTTCTGTTTAAACAGTGTTATTCAACTGCTAAATGTCTGAGTTAGCCATACTGAACCATACTGAGTTAGCCATACTGAACCAAATAACACCACCAGCATTCACAGCGTGAATCAAGTGAACAGTATACATTCATGTATTTTTTGCTATCAGTTCAGCAGGTGTGATCTGTGTAGTGGCTGCTCCTCCAACTGAACTGATTGGCTTCTTCAATTTCAATATCTTTTTTCTGATTGGTGGCTCCCTGCAAGGCTGAGCTATAGCTGGCGACATTTTTATAAAAACCGCTTCACTTAGGGGTATGTTTACTAAACTGCGGTATTCACGAACAACGCGCGTAATGTAACGTTAACGATCGTTCGCACGGCAGAACGCACGTAATGACGTGCGAACGATCGTTAACGTTACATTACGCGCGTTAACCGTAGTTAACGATCGTAAACCCCCGCGGCGCGGTAAAACATCACAGAAGGTGGAGAGAAGGGGTCAGTGGGTGGAGAGTGGGCGGGAAGAGGCTCCCATCACACTAACGCGCTGTTTTTCTGAGCTGAATTCCAACGCAAATGAAAACCTGCCGTTAACTGCAAATGACAAGGGAGAGAAACCATTTTAGTGTCCGCAATGTACAGCCAAGGCAGGGAAACCAAACAAAAGTGATAAGTGTGATATATGTGCACAGAACAAAAGGGCACATAAACACTGAAAATGACCCCAACAAACTGGAAAAAAACAATAACCAAGCTGGCCAATAGTGGTAACAATGAGAAACATCAACCCCTCCCCCTCCGAGTAAGCTCCATAGAACAGATATAAATCGTGGAAGGATCTATACTCTATCCCCAGACAAGGTGAATGAGGCCACAGTGAAATAGTGCCGCTCATGTTTTCCCCACAATCGGACAAGGTCCCTATGGCGTGCACATGTCCCGCAATAGCAGGGCGGGCATGTCGGAACGGCAACTGGACAGATGCCAGAGAAGGGGATACAGAGGGCTGCAGGCGGCACATGCTGTGGTGCAGATGGGCCACAGTGTGGACTAGGGCGATTCCTAGGTGGCCCATACGAACACTGAAACAGCGGAGCAGCCAGACAGCAACTGCTGAAGGCCTAACATGGGCACGAGTGTGTCTTCCAAAGAGTCACAGGGGAGGGTACCCAACAGCTATCACCCAGAGCATGGAACATTGGCAGGCGGAGCTGTGGGGGAGCGTGGACGTCTATGCAGGCACCCCTACCCCAGAACCCACACCATAGTTTGCCGCCCACCTGCACACTGGATGGCCTGAGACTGTGCACCGCCAGCTCCACCAGCAGAATGGCATGTCAGCATGGTGGCTGAGGGATACTGGTGGTGGAGGGGGCAGTGGCAGCAGCCCAGAGCAGACCACGGCTTAGCCCTATGTAGGTGGGTGCCGTGCACTGCAACAGACAGACCCTGCTGGACGAACAGTCATGGACACCCCATGGAATGTAGCACATCTGTGGCAACATGGTGGTGCAGTGCACACAGGCAGTGTGTGCAAGAGCAAAAGGTCACACGTTCAAAGCCCAGCTGGGGCTGCCGCCAATCCAGTCCCCTTATTTTACGCACAACTAAACCGTGATAGTAAAGACGAACCTTTAGTACAGAGAACAGAAGCATGGCTCAAACAACCCTATTTTACCCTACAGAGCACAGACACCAGAAACATGCACATTACCTACAGCAGAGCCCCCCAAACACAGTCCTGGAGGTCCAAACAGCATTCTGGTTCCATGCTGGCCCTGATAAAGATGTCAGTGCTTCATTTCTATGCACCTCCCCCATGGTATGCAGATGTATCTCATGCATATCCATGAGTGACAGCATGAAAGCCCGAACAGTGTTTGGCACCGCAGGACTGGAGTTGGGAAACTCTGCCCTAGAGCAGCAGCCAACAGGGGCAGATACACCCGTACCCACAGGCCCCATGATCCAAAGCCTCCTGGAAACGCAGGACTTTGGGCTCTGCGTGCATCTCCCAATACGAGCACCTGCATACCTTAGTAATGGCACCCTAAACCTGGGAATATGGTACACAGCTATCTGCCATGATTACTGGCAGATAGCAAGTCCTAGGTTCAGTACAATCTCTGGGTGAACTGCAGCAGAGCAACCTATCTGATGTCTCTGGAGTGTGCTACAGGTCCTGTGTCTGACAGTGTTTACCAACCTGGGGAGTGACACAAACAGTACTGCGTACCATAGCCATGCCAGCACTAAGTCCAGGACTGGTGTGTTGGCCAGGGCTGCCCAAAACCTCTATAGCTGCACAATGCTTGCATAGGTATGGGGAGTGCGTGTCAGTCTATCAAGTGTGTGGTGGCTGCCCACACCCTCCACAGCCCTCAGTGCTAGCACGTTTGACAGTAGTGGCCTGCCAATATGCATAATGAGGAGCAAGGTACCGTGGGAATAGCCTGGATAGGGTGGCCTGACCTGGCTGCAGCTGCACAAGGCATGGGCAATGGTCGGACATTGTAGTGCCCGGCCACCACCTGCACGGACAGGGTGGCCATAGCATGTCCTGCTGGGAGGTCACTCTCTCCCTGACTGAGCAGTGAGCAGTGCATGGCTAGGTCCACCCATAGTGCTATATGGCATTTCTCTCATGTGATATCTATGGGTTCCTTTTGGGGCCCAATCACTGACCTATCTGCTTGGTGTGTATGCTGACATCCCTGTTCTGGGTGTCTGCCTCCCCTTCAGGACCATGCACTATGGACTAGCTGGTGGACTATCTGCAGCTAGTATGTGTCTTGCTGGAACACCTTGCAGGGTGCAGTGGCTGGAGGCATACTGCTGGAGAATGTCAGATAATGTTGTGGGGCAGTTGTGCTTTTCCAGGCCTGCCATCTGTCTGCCATTGCATTATGGACATGTAGTGCTCTGTCTGTTCCCCCACAGGACTGGGGATGATGGTCCCCTCTACTGCCACCATTGCAGGGAGGTAGACTGTGGACCTATTGGTGGGTGCTCCTGTTCTGCAGCCTGGGGCCCAGAGGGTGGGTTGTGGGTTGTGTGGTGGTGGTACATAATCTGCCTACGGGTCCATAAACCCCACCTCACCCTCACCCTCACCCTCACCTACAGCAGGTAACCATGGCAGCAACACCAGATATGCACTATTCTGGGTGCACCATTGCCCATAGGGACTAGACATGTCCGAGACCTACAGCAGGACACAGATGTATCCTAGGTGTGTCCAATGGAACTACCTACAACACACTGATGGGGACCTGCAGCATGGTGTATGTCAGCCATGAAAGGTGCTGTGGACTTGTTGCTGGGCGCCCCACCTCAAACTCAGGGTGGGCACAGTACCCGCACAATGTGACTGTCTGTGGCTATTCTGTGGCAGCGCCACACACGGTCTGTTCCCCGTTCCATGCCGAGGTGCTGTGGGGCTGCACATGGTCAGTACCCCAACAGTCCTAGATTAAGGGGGGGGGGGCACACCACAACATATGACCATCTGTACACAGCTGATTTGCATGTGCAGTGCATCATGGGTGTGACTGCTCCAATCCAACCCTGTGAACCACTGCAGATGGACTGTGAGGTGAACTGACGTCCCTCTGTAGGCAGCCAGGCATGTAGAAGGATCTACAGAGATGTAGTCCACTGGCAAATGCACTGACTGTGGAGCCAAAGGTCATGGGTTTGAACCCACTGTGGTGATACATGGCAGGGCTGCCAGGTACATTACCATCTGGATCAGTGGTGTCTGTAACCCAACAATACCTGAGGTAAGCTAAAGAATCCAAGGCCATGTTCTCTGCCAAAAATCCAGAGAAGAACGAGTGCAAAGGTGAATGAGCACGGCTGAACATGATCCAAGTCATGCTATACATTTCCAAACAGTCAAATACACACAAGCTCTCCACTGGTCTCAATGGCACCTCTACATTTTGCCAATCAGGGACTCTCTCTGTGCCTTTGTCACCACACACCCTCCCCAATCCATCTAAATAAAAGGGACATCAGAAATGTGAGACACATGTCCACCTCAAGGACATGTCTAGGCAAAGGAATGAGTATGTATCCTAGTGTGAGATGTGTGAAGCAGAAGGTGTCATACAACATGATGCAGACTCTGCAATATGTAGCAGCAGTACTAAAAATTGGGGTTTATAACATCCAGCTGCTGCACACAGGCTCTGATAAGCCATAGGCTAACACAATTATAGATGTTAGCAGTAATGTGATGTGCAATACACCCTCAAGGGTCTGCAATCCAAATTGCCCATGCACGAACCAACGCACGTATCCACGCACATAGGTACGCCCCGCACCAACGCACGTAGGTACGCCCCGCACCAACGCACGTAGGTACGCCCCGCACCAACGCACGTAGGTACGCCCCGCACCAATGCACGTACCTACGCAGGCTGCTACGCCCTACCAACTCACATGGCTACGCCCTCACCAATGCACGTGGCTACGCAGCTGAGATACATTCGTAGCAGATGGCAGCCATGTCTAGGAAGCCTGCCTTCACCCATAGAGAACTGTGCATGCTCACCGAGCTGTTCTGCCTCCGCCAGCAGCGCCTCTTTCCAGGCTCATCCAGGAGGCAGAACCTAGCAGGAGTCAGGAGGGCCTGGGAGCGTCTCACAAACCTATACAACAGGAGCTCTGATTACCCACGTGAGGTAAGTGCATGGGGACAGGCACCCCAACTGAGGATGTGGGGAAGAACACCCTGTAACCAAAGCACCAATAAACCATGCACTGGCAGGGATTGTCAGGTGTTGCCACATCCAACTGGTAGGTAAGTCTGCCAATCACCCAATATCAAAACCCCCCTGCACACAGGGGATACCTGCACCAATGGCAGAGGTGCACTACAGACCACATTGGTATGGTATGAGGTGATATTGCAGCAAAAATGATGTGCCCTATCGACAGGAAACCACAGGCCCACCACTAAGGCCAAGAGACACACAGGGGTCTGTCACATGCCCCTGTCAGCTATCACAAGGCCCGAAGACATCTCAGGATGCTGCAGGCCCCTAAAGAGGGGTCCATCCTCCGTCCAGGCGCTATGCAATCAGGGCCTGTATGTGGCTACCAGGCTCAACCATAGCCCCAGGATGTTGAAGGTCCCAAATGAGGAGCCCATCCCCTGTCCTTGTGCTATGGTATCTGGCCCTGTTTGTGATCACAGGTAACAAACCATAGCCCCAGGATGCTGAAGGTCCCAAATGAGGAGCCCATCCCCTGTCCATGTGCTATGGTATGTGGCCCTGTATGTGATTACAGGAAACAAACCATAGCCCCAGGATGCTGAAGGTCCCAAATGAGGAGCCCATCCCCTGTCCTTGTGCTATGGTATCTGGCCCTGTTTGTGATCACAGGTAACAAACCATAGCCCCAGGATGCTGAAGGTCCCAAATGAGGAGCCCATCCCCTGTCCTCGTGCTATGGTATGTGGCCCTGTATGTGATTACAGGAAACAAACCATAGTCCCAGGATGCTGAAGGTCCCAAATGAGGAGTCCATCCCCTGTCCTTGTGCTATGGTATTTGGCCCTGTATGTGATTACAGGTAACAAACCATAGCCCCAGGATGCTGAAGGTCCCAAATGAGGAGCCCATCCCCTGTCCTTGTGCTATGGTATCTGGCCCTGTTTGTGATCACAGGTAACAAACTATATCCCCAGGATGCAGTAGGCCTCACCACAGGTCTCCATACCCCATCCTGGTGCCATGGGGAATGCCCCAGTCTGTGCTCACAAGGGCAAACCATATCCCCAGGATGCAGTAGGCCTCACCTCAGAGCCCTACCCCTCATCCTGGTGCTGTGGGGAATGCCCCTGTTTGTGATCACAGGGCCTAACTATATAGCACACAGTGAGATAGATGTGTTGCAGCAGAGGCCCAGAAAGGGTGTCTGTCCCCTAATGTCAATATGTGTTGTCACTCCAATAGGTGGAGGATCTCCGTAAGAAGGCGCGGGAGCTGCGGGCAAGATACCCCTGGTTTGTAAATCATGTCCAGAGGGAGCGGATGGCCCAAAGAGACGGTGAGTGATGTGACATGGCCCTGTGGGGCACTAGCTGTCATGACCACAGGATGCATGTGACTGCTGTGGCTGATGTGTGACCATGGATATGACACGTGTTCCCCTCTCCCACAGCGGATGCACATGCTGCCGAGGAGCCTGTGGGGCCAGATCCTGCAGCGGGGCAGGAGGAGCCGCATGGAGACCACGGCCAGGAGGTGGTGGCCGCCCCAGTGCCCATGATAGCAGAGCACGGTACCCCGCAATATGAAGACGATGCTGCAGCCGACGCCGAGGGGGAGGAGGGGGACATGGAGGAGGGGGGGCAGGAGCGGAGGAAATGGAGGTGATTCGGGTGGCTGGTGCGGGGAGGAGGTGGGGGAGGGGGAGAGGGCGGAGGTGGCGGGAGGGCAGGGGGTGGAGGGGCGGGTGCAGGTGGAGGGGGAGGGGCCCAGCTGTGGGGGGCCAGGGGCTGGAGGGAGATGAGTTGGGCGACGTGGAGCTGGAGGGGGATGGGGCGGGTGCGGGGAGGGGTATGTCAGCTGTTCCATGTGCCCAGCGGCATGGGCTGTCACACACCTGCTCCATGGTGATGGCGATGCGTCCCTCCTGGACGTGGGCCTGCCACATATAGCTGCTGACAGGCGCACCGTGCATGCAGCCACACAGACATGGGGAGATCTGTGTCTCTGCGGCTGCATGTGCGGGCTGCGCGTGGCTGCAGCCGTGCATGCCCAGGCACACGCCCAGAGGCAGCATGCCCTCATCATGGGGCAGGTCCTGGCGACCCTGACCATGGTGGCTGACCGGCTGCACATGCTGGAGGAGCATGTAGCCGGTGGCGCACGTGGCCAGCCACCTTGTGACGGGGGTCCCTGGGGTGTGTAGCGCGTGGATGCGCATGACACACCCGCCCTGTGACAGCCCATGCCATGGCCTGCGACACACAGCAGGGACAGTGGGCGTGTCACGAACATATGTCGGCATGAGCAGTCATGTGACGGGGGGGTCTGTAAATAAAGTTGTACAGTAATTTCAGCTAACTATGGTGGCCAGATGTCCCTCATTGTCATGTGTCAGCATTGTGTGAATGACACGTGGACACCCACATGCGTGTCTGCGTGACCTACAATGGGAGGATGCAGGGTACTGTACCCATGTCTGGGGTGGGGCAATATTAGGGGCATTACATGGGGCATTGCCACACATGGCCAAACCCACCCACGTGAAACAGTGGGTATGTGGCAGCTGTGGTGGACCATGCAAGGGTATGTGCAGCAGTGGCAATGGTCACAGACCAGGGTGGACGCTGGTATGGACAACGCAAGGGGGCTAATGGACACAGCCGGCCAGTGCACAGGGCTAGGGGTGGACCTAGTGGCCATGGCCGCAGGGGGACAGGCTGTTTAATGGGCATAGTGTTTGTCTTTGTCGTATGTTTGGAGGTGTGTATGTCTGAGGCCCAGGGGGTTCCCCAGCATTAAGGGGGACTGTTGGCAATCCTGTTTATAGACAAAAGAAGACTACACATCTAAACAGGACAGCAGTTTTGTCATGGATCCCTGATACCACATGGTCTTTCCCACCTAATCACGTCGGTGAGGAGCATCTGTTAAGGGCCAGGATATTAGGCAAAATGCCATCTTTTAGGTCCACGGGCAGAGCCTTGACCTGTAGTTGGCAGGTGGGAAAGCCTAGACGTGTGCCCCTATGTATTCTATAGTGAAGGATTCCCAATATTCACAGGGACAGGTTTAGGAAACCTTAGGATATATGAAAGAATAGACTGGCAGTTAGACTGTCAACCAAGATGTGCCTGTGCTACAGTCTATGGCCATCAGAGGGCAGCTGTTACACTCAGTAGTGCTTTTCTATGACTGTGGGTATGCAGCCATTATTTGTAGGTCAGGAGAGACCTCACCACAGAGCCTCGCTGATATGATGTAAGCTCTGAGAACCAGTTTCTATGACCCGAATCTAAAGCTCATAGTTCCTGTATAGGTGATCGGGCTGGGCTGGCCTAGAGGCCACCGAATGACAGTGCTGGTCATGCATCACATATGGTATGCATTGCCCACATTCCTGGGGGGTGAGTAGTACAACACAAAAGCATATTACCCATTAGGTTCACACGGGCAACAGCCTCTCAGACCACCATGTGCAATGTCTTCGGTGTATTCCACTGCTAGTTTCTTGCATGCACGTAGGTCTGGGGAGGTGCCTGTGTGTTTCTTAGCAACACTTCGCAGGCCCTTCCCAGGAACCTTCCATCCATTACTATGGCAGGGTCTCATCTCATTTCATTTCCTGGTTGTGGTTCATGCACAGCATCAGGGGCAGTGTTTGAACGCTTGGGTCCAACGGACTCCGGTGGGGTATCACACATAAAATGAACGTTGCTTTAGTGAGAGATAGCTAAATTTGGTCAAGGCTAACACTGTTGATCTCACTGTTGCTGTTAACCTTTTGCGCCTGCATCATGAGGATGAGACACTGTTTGCTTCCAGGGGTTCTACTTCCCATCATACTCCTCAGCTCCCTGGCAGATGCAGTAGGCTGCCAGGGGGTGGGAAATGCCTCTTGCCAATGTATAATCCCCCAGGATTAGGGGGTGAAGGACAACTGGGTGCAGCGGGGGCTGGTAGCTTATTGCAATGCTGAAGTAGGAGTTCGGGTAAGTTAAGCTGATCTGCTTTGATCTCAGTCTAGTTGGCAGAACCCTGGTTTCCAGAGTCCTATCCTTTACAAATACGAGACGGACCACCAACGAACAAGGGCATAGCCATCCCATTCCAGTCTGAGTCCATTCATCAGCTCATTTCCTCTCCCTGCCCCACAGCATGCCATAGCTAGTCATTTTATAGCACCACCATCAGCCCATGCCATATCCTAGCTCACCACCACTCAGCAACATGCCAGTACAAACCCCCCCCATGAGCCCATGTACCGTTACAGCACCTCCATGGGTCCACCGTTTACCAGGCCCCCGCCACAGCCCATTTCCAATCCATGCTCCCCCCCAACAGCCCATGTCCAGTCCTATCCTGGCTGCTCCACCAGCCCACTCCCAGTCCTTGCAAACCCAAATCCAATTACCGGTCCCATCCCCCCATCAACTCACCTCCAGTTCCAACCCCCATCACCCCATCCTATGTGTCGGACCCCCCATAACCCATTTCCAGTCCATGCCCACATCATCCCAATGACAGTCCTAGCCCCATCAGGCCATTTCCGGTCAGCCACCCTATAGCCCCTTGCCATCCCTACCCCCCCATCAGGCCACAGCCCAATACCATTCCCCCCCCCCATCACTCACAGCCCACCTCATGTCCGGCCCTAGCCCCCTCTATGGCCCATCACCAGTCCCAACCCCCCCACCTTGTCTCACGGGGAACATATATGGAAACAGATGCCGGCTGCAGCTGCTGGGTAGTGTGTGCCTGCGGGTGACCGCACCACAGCAGGTGGGGCATCCCATGCTGACCACAGCTGTATCGGTGGGTACACCGGCTGGCTGCATAGGGGCACGTGAATGTCCCCTGGTGCGGACACGGGTGGGCTGTGCGTAATATGGCCCCCCACAAGCAACACAGGACACATGACAGCAGCTTGGCTGTACGTACACCTATTTATTTAGCACACCCTCGGCCACGCCTCTGGCGGGCCCTCCCACCCCGTGGTGCTGGTGGCATGGCCGGCGCAATGTTTGCTGCTGCTGCCGCCGCTAGTGGTGGTGGTGGTGTTGGTGGCTCCTGCAGCCCTGCTGGTGCCCCCTGCCTGCCACTAGGAGCTCCAGGCTTGCAGCTATGGAACGCGCTGAGTTTGCCAGGTCATCCAGCCGTTCCGCCATCACATCCACCCGTGTCGTCAACCTCATTATGGCATGTCGCATACGGCGTGACTCATGCCTTTGCCTCCGCTGCTCGTGGGCGACCACACGCAGTACATGCTGCACACCTGGGGGAGGGCAGAATGGACACTGTGAGATGGGGACCCACCTGCCAGCTGTACATAGGCATACACACACCGACGCGGTTGGCCACTGACCCTCGGCATCCCTCTGTGCCACCTGGGAGTGTGCCCGCATCTCCCCAATGACCCCTGCAATTGCCGACATTGCCTCTCCTGCCTCTCCTGAGTGCGTAAGATGCAGACACCTCTGGTGGTGTTCCGGCCACTGCCTGCTGTTGGCCCTGCCCGCCGTCCTCCTCCAGGGGTGGGGCTTGACCCCCCGCTTGCACCGATGTGGCCCCCATCGGTGACGCCTCTGGTAAAGCATCCTCAAAGCCCCCAGGCCCTGGGTCAGTGTGTTCGCTCACCTCCTCTGGCCCCTCAATGGATGGTATGTTACCTGTAGGGCGCAATTAGACATGGGTTAGATAGGGCGTGGCTGCCTGTCTTCCCCCGACACACAACCCTTGGAACGCGTCACCCCCTGGATCCCCATCACCAAGGTACTGCCCCTCCACCCCCTAGCCCACCCCTGCAGACGTGTGTGTATGGTCCCCCACCAGTACAGCTCACTCTGACCTACCGGCACTTGGGTGCACCGTGTCCAATGCAGGGGGCAAGCCATGTATGTAAATGGGCCCGAGACGGTCCGCCAGATGCTGCTCGAGCTCCGTCAGCCTGGCCATCTGTACTGGGCCTCCTCCAGTGCCCTGTGCTGCACGTCGCTCCCTGTCCAGCTCCGTCCTGATGTTTCTCTTGATATCACAATATCTCTTCCTGAGGCTTTCTGTGTCACAGTGGGGTCCCCCTGCTGCTGCCACCGCTGTCTGTACCTCAGCCCATGCCCTGTTGCGTGTTGCACTGGTCGTGGTTGAGCTCTGCCGACCGAAGAGCACCTCATAATGCTCTAGGATGCTAGCCAGGAGTAGCTCATTTTCCTCCTGGCTGAACCTCATTGCCCTTTTTCTGGCCTCCTCGGCCACAGGGTTCCTACGGCGCTTCTGGCATGTTCCAACAGTGGCCTGTTGGCTGGGGTGTGGTTGAGCCCCAGATGGCCCTGGCCTCTCGCTGTCCTCTGTGGCAGCAGGTGTGAACACTGGTGTCTCTGCGCTGCGTCCCTCTGCAGACCTCTGGTTCGCTGCATCACTGTCCACCATGCTGTGGTTGGGTCTGTGTTCTGAGGTGTATTGCAGTACCTACCTGCCATATTTGTATGTGTCCCATGGGTGTGTGTCTACAAGCGTGATGCCGCACGTTACGACGCGCGCTACGTCACGCGCTATGCCATGCTGGCATGTTGGACTTCGTTACTCTAGCCTGCACGTAGCTTTGTGTACATTTTCCCCTATCATCCTTTGATATCAGCAAGGTCGGGGGACATGGCAGGTTATGCGCACTCATTGGGGTCCATCGTGAATCCTACTAGATGCACACACGTCGCTCCTGCAGTCAGTGTGTACTGTGTACGTGCACGTTGCCACGCGCGTTGGAGGATTGTGTACTGTCTCGCAAACGGGACATTGAACGCACGCGGCACGCTACGTCAACGCACGTGGCTGCGCGTCTGGCGTTTCACTCAGGTCTGGTTCTATGGGTGAGGTACGCCATGTAGAGTGCCGTATATTTGCACCATGCTGCTTCAGGAGGTCACGCACGCCCTTACCACACTGGCATCCAACGTGTAGCTATGGGTTGGTTTATTCCGGTGATGCGTGTGTTCCCACGCGCGCTGCGTCATTCTTGTGCCTTGCTGCAGTGTTGTGGGTTCGCGCGTCGCCACGCACGCTGCATCATTCCTGGCTCATCAGGTGCGTCTTGTTTATCCTAATTAGGACCCCACCCCACACCCTATTTCCCAGCAACCTGTCCACCATTCCATGTCTATCATGACTCAAACTGTGAATGCAGGGTGTGCGGTGGTTGCGTTACTGGAGCTGGCTGGCCTACACGTTCCGGGGGAGGGAGATGATGTCCCTGGGGCTGCGGCACTGGGCATGGGTGCTATCCCGCTGCAACTCCAGCCTGCAGCTGTGGGGGTTCCACAAGCGGGTGTGGGGGACGAACGGCGCCATAGGCGTGCTGAGGCACGGCCCCGCCTGCAACACCTCTACAGGCCCAGACCCATGCTCCAGGACATGAGAGAAGTCCAGGTGATCTCCCTCTACCGGCTGGACACAGGGGCCATTAGGGAGCTCTACGAGGCTCTTAGACCTGACCTTGAGCCCCTGACTACCCGGTCACATGCTATACCGGGATTGGTAAAGCTCCTGGCTGCCCTACATTTCTTTGCCTCTGGCTGTTTCCAATCATCAGTGGCTGCAGTGGGTGGGATGAGTAGGCCAACATTCTCTCGCTGTCTCCACCAGGTACTGCGGGCCATGGTCAGCCGGGTTAGGAATTACATTGCAATTCCCAAAAGTAGGCAACATTGGGTGGCCCTGGGACAGGCATTCCAGCATATCGCAGGGATACCACACGTGATGAGAGCAATAGATTGCACACATGTTGCCCTGGTCCCACCCCGCGACAGGGAGGTTGTGTACCGCAACCGCAAACACTTCCATTCCCTGAATGTGCAGGTGGTTTGTGATGCAAGTATGCAGATTCTGAATGTGGTTCCACGGTTCCCAGGGTCTGCCCTGACTCCTATATCCTGCAGCACTCGGCACTGTTCGGCCAGTTTGAGGCCAGACAATATGAGGACTACGTCCTGCTGGGTAGGTATACACCATATCTAACGTGAGCCTACCTTATCTGGTTCGCGGGGCGCCATTGTCACCTGTGTCCTCTGCATGCCTGGCATTTTGGTGGTATCTTCTGGTGCAACCTATTGGGGGCCTGACACTACATCACGCCCTGTCACCGGGACTGTGGTCACATACCTCTGTGCGCTGCCACACGTCTCTCTGCCTACCATGTGTGTGTTGGTGCTCATCTGGGTGTCCCTGCACACATGTGGTGTGGGCTGTACCTTGCCTTAGCTGTTTACTTACCAAGCTCCCATGTCATGGGGCACTCTGCCCGCGTTATGTTGGGTCCCCTCCACAGATGCATGCAGCACCTCTTGATTGGCCATGGCTCCTGCACCTGGCATAAGCCATACTGCACAGGCAGTTGTACATGTGTCTGCCTTTGGGGTGTGTCCTCTCCCACCCATTTGCAAAAGGTTTGTGCATGTGCCATCCGGGGGGGTTTGGGGGCACAGGACCATCCACATGGTGTACGGTGTTTTATGGGGCCTCCTCTCTTTCGCCATGTAGGGGATGACATGTGTCTTGAACTGTCGTTGCAACTGCTATCACACATGTTTGATGCATGAATGTTCACTTTGGCCTGTCTGCTATGTCACTCCCACTTGTCCCCCCCGGGGCTGTGTTCCATTAGCCTATGGTCTGTGTGCACTGTATCATGATGGTGACATACTTACTGTGACATCATATGTGTGTGTACATGCTTCTCAGCTGCCCAGTTGACCATTGCCACATAGATCAATCATCTCACGTGTGACGTTATTCCGTTTTTATTTGTAGGTGATGCAGGATATGGGTGTCGTGCCTGGTTGCTGACCCCTGTGCGTCTCCCTCAGTCAGGTGCAGAGATGCGGTACAATGAGGCCCATGCCTCCAGCCACTCAGTCATTGAGCGCACCTTTGGTGTTCTAAAGAGTCGCTTCAGGTGTCTGGATAGGACTGGCGGTGCCTTACAATACAGACCCCTGACTGTGGCAAAGATCATTCTTGCCTGTTGCATCCTCCACAACATTGCTCTCAGGCATAATGTCCCAGTTGAGATTAATGAGGATCTTGGGGAGGATCCTGTGTGCCCACCTGCACATGGCCATGGTGACACATGTGCGGGGATGGCGGCCAGGCAACATCTGATCGAGGAGCTCTTCTCCTGTAAGTTCTGCATGTGGGGATGTGCTTCTGGGTCACCATGTGTGAGCTGGTATGTGTGTTTCACAGCACTGTAATGACATATCTCTATTTGTCTCTTGTGTTTTGGCTCACCAGGATTGGCTGCTGTGTTCCTGCCTCCCAGGGATGGCCTGCCGATACTTCCCACTGCTGTGGTTCATGTGAGGAGTGTGTGTATGTCACAGCGGCATTAGGGTGGCTGGCATGGGTGGACATACAGCTGGTTGTGCTGTGGTGGCAGCACCACTTGGACACATATGTGTTTCCCTCTCCACCATTCATCTGGTGTTGCACATGTGTTTGGCCTCAAACTCCATCCGCCATATGCTCCGTTTGACACACATGTGACCATTGCCTGTGCACATCTTGTGGGGCTACATACTTTACCTGTGAACATGTTACCGGCTGTGTGTGTCTCTGGACACAGGCAATTGCTATGCTTAGGTACACGTAGAGACCTCACTGCCATTGCTGCATTGGACAGCCGATATGCACCCAGGTCTCCACCTGTCCCTGATTGTCTGCTGTCCAGCCAACTACAACTTGCAGCATGCTTACCTTGTCTCACGGTGTGTGTCTCTGTATCTTTGGGACGTGTGTGTCTTCCCACCTGTCAGGCGATGTTCATTCCATCTCTCCCTGCCCTTCTGTTTCTGCCCTTCTGTACATTGTGTGCATGTGTCATATTCTGTTCCCTGACATGTCTCTTTTTTATTTGGCAGGACACTTCACGTAACCATTATGTTTCCCCGCGCAACAAAGCGTTCCTCGGCCATGCTCCACTGACAGCTGTTTCATGAGGTCGTGGGGATGGACACAGTTGATCGACGTCTGCAGCCTCTCCTAGGGACCTTTGTGCCCTTGCCTGACTCTGGCTTTCCCCATCAGTCCACTGCTGTACCTTTCAGGTACGCTTCACCTTCCCTCCTCTGGGTCATAGGCCACATGCAGATGCTGCATTTGGCCTGTTAGTGGCAACGTTCATTTCTGTGGTATCTCTGTGCACCACCACTGCTGGACATGCTGTAGACCTCTGGGATTCCTGTGTGCCAGGGACATTAACATGACCATGTTGGGCTTGTGTCCTGGTCTGCAGGACAATCCCCTGCTGTGGTCCATGTGCACTAGTTGTCTGTTATGGTCATGTCATGTTGTAGTGTTTCAGCATTCCTGATGCACATATTCTGATGTCAGGGTGACGTTTATGACCTGCTGGTTGGTGTGCCCTTCCCTTACCTTCTTTCTACCCCTTTCACAGAGGACACAGTCCACAGACATAACACATCTACCGCACTTCCTCTGGAGCACCATCTGCCATATTTATTTGGACACAGCATCTCTGTGAACTTGTCCGTGCCTGTTGTTGCCACTGGTAGATGGACCTCTGCATGTTGGACACAGCCTTTTTTGGACCTTCTGGTTGGCCTGCTTTGTTGACTGTCATTCGGATACCTGACACACCGTCGCTGACATGACGTGTCTTGGTGTTTCATTGTTTTGCTGCTGGGGGGGTCACCTGTGCATTGTTATTGAACATTTGACATATCACTGGGGATGTTGCATGGACTCTGTTGACTCTGCATGCCTCAACATGGGTCTGTGTGGGGTTGGGGATGGTAACTGATGTGCATATGGTGGGGGTGTGCACTGTGGCAACATGTTGTGCTGGCACCCTCCTCACCACATTGTACAGTCTGGTTAGGACAGGTGGCAGACTGGGGGACAGGGGTTAGGGTGACAACGGTGGGGTGGGAAGCAGGGTGGTTGGGGTCCACGGACAGCGCCAGGTGGGCGCCTTGCAGCATGGCTCTGATGTGTGATGGCGACAGTGCTGTCTCCTTAGGGTGCCTCCTCTGGCGCCCTATACCATGCCCTATGAGTCATCCTTCCAGGTGCCCTATGGGGTCTCCCATATGGGACATTATGTGGTGCATTGACAGATGGTGCACTTTATTATGTGCCCTCTGCAATGTCTTCTGCGCCGCCTTAGGTTACGGCCCCATGAGGGTGTGTTTGCTGGCAGCACTACTTATGGTTAACAAAATAATGTTTCTGTCATCACTGCTTTAGGATAACTGGGGGTGTCTCCGCGAGCTTTACTCATTTGACCCACAGGGGTGTTGATCTCTCAACCCCTGCGCCATTAGTCGATGTATTCACCATTGTGCTGCAGCTCTGGATGGCTTGTTCGTCACCTTTTCATGCACTGTATGGGACACCCTGATGGATTACTGTCTGTAGGTGCTCTGTGCCAGTGATAGACACAGTTAGTTCCCTCTACTAGGCCGAGGTGCTATGTGGGTGCATACCCCATATTGTGTTCATCTATGGACTGCAAATCTGCATGTGCAGTGCACTGTGGGTATGCGTGGGTTGACCCAGATCCTGGACACCACAGCAGACAGTTTGTGTAGTGGCGTGACGTCCTTCATCTGTCAGCCTTGGATTTGTTAGGGCTGGGGGAACAGGCATCTGGCTAATCTGTTTCCACGTATTCATCGTAGGTTGGGTGTTTCCTTGGATTTTGACAGTGGCTGTCCGTATTTGACAAGGTCGGTGATGTTATTGGGCGTGTTGTTTTTGATAATGGTCTTGACCTTGGTCTGGATCATGTTTGCTATATGCCCTTGTTTGCTGAGACCTTGGTTTGTTTGATTGGCAGGCATGTTTGGTTTGTACTTAGCTAACCTGTGTTGATCTGGTGTGGGAGCTTTGAACATCTGACATTTATACTCCATAGGTTGGCCACATTGTTATTGGGAAATTGTTGGTCACACTGGCGATATTGCCCACACTTACTTCACTGCCTGTGTGGCCAGATGTCATGGGTGTGATCCCACAGTGGAGTTACTTGGTGGGGCTGTGTGAGCATATTATTTTTGGTCTTTGCAGTGGTGCTGCCAGCTACCTCACCTTCACAGTGCTGTCTCAAGATGGTACCTAATCAGGCACCCTTTCACGTGCCATGTACAGCACCCTTTGATGCACCATGTGGGGTGAGCCATGGGGGCATGCTAGGGTGCCTTGGCAGGCAGTGCACCTTAAGATGTGCCCTCTGGGGTAGATGATTGGGTGCCTTCTGCGCCGCCTTAGGTTACGGCCCCGTGAGGGTGTGTTTGCTGGCAGCACTACTTACAGTTAACAAAATAACTGCTTCTGTCAGCACTGCTTGAGGGTACACAGTGATGTCTCCGCCAGCTTTACTCATTCAACCCACAGGGGTATTGAACTCACGAGCCCTGCGCCATTAGTCGGTGTATTATCCATTGTGCTGTTGCTCTGGATGCCTTCCTAGTCCCCTTTTCATGCACTGTATGGGACACCCTGTTGGATTACTGTCTGTCGGTGCTCTGTGCCAGTGGGACAGCACACGGTCAGTTCCCTGAACCAGGACGAGGTGCTGTGAGGGTGCATACCCCGTCTTGTGTTCATCTATGGACTGCAGATCTGCATGTGCAGGGCACCATGGGTATGAGTGGGTTGACCCTGATCCTGGCCACCACAGCCGTCAGTTTGTGGGGTTGATCAGACAACCTTCATCTGCCATCCAGGGATTTCTTATAGCACTAGCAATTTGGCCCACCGGTTACTTCACTGCCTGTGGGGCCAGGGGTCATGGGTTTGATCCCACAGTGGGGATATTTGTTAGCGCTGTCTGTGGCATTTTCTTTTTTTAGGTTCGGTGGGTGCTGCCAGCAACTGGGATCCCCTCATAGTGGCTAGTCTCCTTACTGCTGCCTCATGCAGGCTGCCCTATACCAGTGCCCGATGCAGGGCCACTGTACCTGCGCCCTGTGGGGTGAACCCATCAGGGCACATTCTAGGGGTGCCTTGGCGGACAGTGGCCACTTTAAATTGTTTTTTTTTTTTTTTTTCGCCCTCTGGGGTGCATTTCAGGTGCCTTCAGCAGCACCTTCGGTTGCGGCCCTGTGAGGGTATGATTTTTTTGCTGGCAGCAATTACTAATTAAAATTAACAGATGACTGTTTCAATAATAGCCACTTGCTTTTGAGTAAAAGGTGAGTGTTCCCTCTCTTCTTCTGCAAGCTTTACACTCACAGTTTTGGGCTCTCAAGGGGGATCCGAACTCACCTTCTCTTGCAAAACATTTGTCAGTGTATTGACCATTGTACTTACAGTTCTGGATGCCTATTACAGTGCCTTATAAGGTGCCTTCTAGTGGTGTCCTATGGGGGGACATTATTTTTTTTTTTTTCAATTGTTTTTTTTTTTTTTTTTTTTTTTTTGGGTGCCTTGGCAACTTATAATTATGTGCCCTAATGTTAGTGCCTTCTGGGGTTGCCTTATGTGGCACCTTATGTATGTTACACACTTGTGAGGGTCCTGTGTTTGCTGGTAGCACTATTCACGTACAACTAAACTGCCATGCGTACGACAGGTCCCAATACATGACCCTTTCCAGGCCAGGCACAAACCCTTTCGGGGTTCCGAAACATCTGCCTAAATATTCCTATCATCAAATGGTTTATGATACATGACCATGGCAGGGGTACGTCACTGTTGGCAAATAATTGAATAGACGGGTTACATTTTTCCAGCAATATTCCATACATTCCAAAACCCGGCTGCAGACTGTGGATTAAAAATAATATCGCAGGCTTATTACCAAATGAAGCCTCAGCTGGCCTTTTTTAAGTTGGGCACACTGGGGAATTGCAACCCATTACCCTTGCCACCATTGGTCTGTGTAGTAACCATTGTGCTACCAGCTCTGTTTTCTGTAATTTGTGTGTCTGCGCCGACTTCTGTTACGCTTAACGCGCAGTCAACACGCGCCTGTAAAGGATCGTTGCTATTGTGGCGCACTATAAATGCACGCAAGCGGTTTCTGCCGCGGTGAATCAGGTGTAACGATGTACCGCCCCATGAGGTCCTTTTTGAGATTTCCCTTCCACGACGCGGCTCCTAACGGCGAATTGCCACACTAACACGCCAGTTTAGTAAACATACCTCCCTTAGTGTTTGGTTCAAGAAGGTTGAATCATTTGTTCTCTGATGGGCTGGACTGAGGCCAGGTGGGAAAACTGGTGACTCCGCCGAAACGTGACACGGTCGTATCGATAGGTCCGTTTGTGGAGAAATGTTTTCATTCAACCTTTTCCGCTAAAGTAAAATTGGCACGTTGCTATGAACTGTCATAAAGGTTTTTTTCTTCTAAAAAATTATTTTAAAACGGACGGGCAGACAGTGGTTATGAGGTCATGTCATCGTTTACTGTGATGGCTTTCTCCAACAAAAATCTGTGAAGTTTTGGATTAGGGTTTTCAGTAATATGGGACCGGGGGCTTTTTTTTCAGGATTTAGTCCTTTTTGACCCGGTTGGGTATTTTTGTATATTTCCCTACAATACCAAAGAGATGCAAAAAGACTATAAACAATAACCCTAATAAATAAAAACCATAAACAACAATTACCACACAAACCTTGTACTACAAACGCCTGCAATAAACCCAAAGAACTCTTCAACAAATCGTTTCATACCCTAAACAAATGCATCCCCAACCCAAGAAAGGACGAAAGTAAAGAGGTAACCCACCAAACCTTTGCTGATTGATTCTAATAGCTAAGACCAGTACACACCACACCCTCAACAAGAACATCCATCCTATGGACACACAACCAACTACAGCATGGCTCCAGAAACTACCAATCAATTGGGAGAACTTCAGCATCCCATCAACTAAACACAAACATAGACCAAACCCATTACTGCGCTAAACAACCACCACTTCTCCTCCATCTCGCCTCCATCGGACACCCTGCCCCGTGACTTGGATCAAATCCATCAAAGAAGAATTCAACACATTCATCCAAAAGGTAGTGAGTATCCTCTATCTCTCCTCTCTCAGGGCTAACATGTCAACAAAAACCACTCCTCAATCTAATCATCTTACTGACCGCCGTCCAGAAAACCACCTCACCCAACAGTACAGGACCCTTCAACCTACCGCCCGAATATCCAGGCACTCCCTTGTCCTAGCTACAAACAAACACATGAAAAACTTGTACAGAGACAGCTCCAAGATCATATTGATGAATTTGTCCCACTAGATCCTCACCAGCATGGATTTCCCGTCCAATACATGGGGTTGAGACCACCTCTTCCATTCAACTATTCGATAAACATAATCAAAGGAATAGACAAAAATAAAACACGGGCTTTCTTATTAATATTTATCGAACATATCAGCAGGCCTTTGACCACAGTTTTCCCATCACATACTATTGAACAAGACGCCTAATGGGAGATTGGACTACAAGATAGCCACCATTAAATGCGTTTCAATCATTACCGTCAAAGACAGGACAGCAGAAAGTAAAATCTGGTAACCTTCACCTTCAAAAACCCTTCAAGATTACTCAAGGAATCCCCCAAGGGCTCATCAACTGTACAGCTCTTCCTCATTCAACATTTAAACATTCAGCCTATAATGCCAAAATATTCAAAACAAATACAAGATACAAGGTATGCCATATATGCATGCCTACACAATTCATGGGCATTACACCTATTCAACTGGACTCCCCAGACCTATACCACCATAATCAAATTGCAATTCAAGAAAGGACCAACCTGGCTAACCAATAATAACTTAAACATCAATTTAAAAAAAAACTGAATGCAATCAGCATCACGAGAGACTTCCACATTCATTTTTCCCCCCTACTTCTATCAAACATATCCAATACACCAATCACAATAAAAGACGAAGTCCGATACCTTTGTAGTGATTTCTTAGACAAGCAAACTCACCCTCCTAACCGCATCCTATCACTAAGATATCCACATAAAACAGCTTCTTTGCAACTAACCTAGCAATTGACTTCCGGAGGACGAAAACCTTTACCCCTCCAAAATAAACGAGCATTTCCACACAGTCATGGCCAGGGCCATCATTACAACACCTAATACTAGGACTACTGTAATATAAATATAACCAAGGTACTACCCAAAACAAAACCACACCGTCCTCTACGAATAAATCCAGCAACACTGCCTCTGCCTGCATCAATTAACAAGCGGCTTCCAAATACAAGGACCACATAACTTCAATACTATAACGATCTGATTCTCTGCACCTGGGCTACCAATCTCATCACGGGACAAAATATAAAAGCAGCACCCTCACCATCTCACAAATTAAAAACAACATGTCCAGGCCAGATTGACTACTACAGCACATGTCATTGGAACCAAAACAAGCAATAGGAACCAGACTAGAAACAGCACCAAGAAACGAACATACCAACACCCAGTCTCTTCACAAGAAACCAACAAATCCACATCCATGGCCGAGCTTTCTTTCTCGCTTGCTGCCCCCTGCTATCTGGAATGCCCTCCCAGATAAACGGAAAGCAACAACAGATATAAAAGAACCCCTTCCGGAAGCTACTCCACAAACCACCCATTCATCATGCTCACAATTTACAATTCAACACGAAGGATCACCAATCCCCTCCCCCCCCCAACCACCCCAATCAAATCCACACCACAAGCAAATTCATCAAACAAGGCCAAAACCCCAAAACAAGCCACAAACCTTCAACTTTCCCAAACAACCTAAGATCAAACCAAAAAGGACCTCAAAAGGACGTTCAGAAGATGCCTAAAAACAATACTCTTCACTAGAACGCTACCATGCCATTCACCTAACTAACTGCCCAAACCACTCTAGCAATGACATCCCACATGAACGGCCCGGTCCAACAAAATGTAAAAATGTAAATGTAAACATAAATGTAAAAATGTAAATGTAAAACATAAATGTAAAAATGTACAATAGTTCCGTGTACATAATAGCTCATAATGTATTACAACTCACCATGCAATCAACCTCCTCACAGACCCACCCCACCACAACCGATTTTTCCACTGACTGCCATTGCACACACACACCCGCACCACCAACACACTTTGATTTGTTTGCTGTGTAATTGATTTGTTTGCTGTGTAAATTATAATCCGCTTGATTTCAGTATAAAGCGGTTATATAAATCCTTTTACAATTAAATAATAAATAAATTTTACGTTGCAACCACACAAATAGGGGCAAGTATAAAGATTAAACAAAACATCTTATACATTTACCCTTTCTTCATGGAAGTTTTCCGCTTGGCCAAACCACTCTTAAATGGGTAGCAACAAGCGACGCACTGAAAATAACCGACCAACAAGGAAAGTTTGAATGACGATCTACTTAACCTTTATGCAGGTCATGAACAATTGATGTCATTATTCCAGAAAGGGAAAACATCAAATTCTCTATAGGGCTCCTTAGCAGAGAGCTTTTAAAAACAGAAAATCATGTTTTTTTTTTTTTTTTTTTTGGTAAAAACAAAGGTTGCCCTTCTAATCAGTATATGTTCAGTTTATAAAATCAAACAACGGAAGAATTGGAACCTTCAATTTCCCTCATAATACAATAATATACAATAAATAATATGCAATATGTATAGATTAATCATTTGTATGTTGTTTTTATTAGTTTGTTTTTCAATTCTGATTTTCCTCTTTTAATTCATGACTTTGAGATTATTGTATGTTATTTAACTTGATAAAGCCATTTTTTGAATAATGATTCGTTATAAAAGATTGTATACAAAATCTTTTGAATAACAACAATTCTCTTGACTTCAACTCACCTTTTTGCAGTGGTGCTTCCACTCCCATTCCTTGAAGATCAAACTGGTCAAGTTTTCAGGATATCCCTAATGAATATGCCATGAAGAGAGATTTGCATACATGGGAGGTAATAGGCATGAATGCTCTGACCCCCTGGCTACCCTTGAGGACTGGAAGTGGAATACCATTGACCTACATGCGGTAATGTGTTCATTATGAGGTTCATTTTAGAAACACGTTGTTGGTGGTATTAACAGTACATGTATAAATAATGCCATTTGCAACATGCATATGGCATACAGGTGGCAATCACCATTTTACAATAACCACAGGTGTTACAACACAAAACACCATAGGGGAGGGGCCAGTGTTCTGCGGAGTAGTTTTTGGTTGGTGTGGAGAAAAAACAGTATGGGGTAATTCCTGAGATGTGAATAAGCTGGGATGGACATTCCGGCTTAGACATCCAAACCCACCACGTATTCACAGGGAAGTGTGAATTCCAAACCATATGGCCCCTTTCCCGCACACACCACAACAGTTCAGGCTTGTTGCAGGTGAGTGCTGGACAGGGGCAGCGAGGGGGGAGGGGCTGGTGGCCAGAGTGGGGGGGGGGGCAGAGGCGGAAGTGGGCTCATGACCCCAGGAACGTCACAGGGGCCCTATTCTGGTCATGGCCCGGTGCAGATCTTGTGAGGCCAAGATGGGACAAGGGGACTTATTCCACCTCAGAGGTGGAAATAATCCCCCCTGAAGATGGGCGAGCAGGGCGTGCCCACGCAGACTCCCACAGCGGTTGGTGAACAGCAGCAGTGGTGCCCCTCCACCCAGATCGCCGGCCCTGGCACGACCATGCTGAGGGTTGGTCAGAGAGAAAATGGGCTGAGAGGAGGCATCGTGCTTCAGCGCTCCTGCTGGGCATCCCAGTACCATGGCAATGGGACACCATCGGCACCAGGAGTCTCTAGAGGAGTACATGCATGGGCGACATGACGCCAAATGCGTTCCCAGAATCCGGGGGCATGTTACGAGCCCAATTTCAGTGCCCATTCCTGATTCTGCAGCCGTGGGAAACGTCAAAGCTCGCCACGGTTGCAGAATCGGGTTGTAAATTGTATTGGTAATTGGGGGTGCGTCCATTTTTTGAAACAGGGGTGTAAAGCCAGATTTAACCCCGAGGGGGAAATTGGCTGGTGAAAATTGGCCTCCCGCACATGTATTTCCATTTTTACAATGGCAATTACACTTAATTTTCCATTTTAGGAATTTTACAATGGCAAATACACTTAATTGCTCCTAGGACCTTACTGGCTGCCTCTTGTACATGCATCATGCATTGGAAATCTGAATCTGCCGCTCTTACCCATACTTCTGCAAATGCCTGCAAATCCTCCCACATGTATATTGCTTGAATCCTCAATTAGTCCGGTTGGTAGTTTATCAGGTGTTTACACGCTTATACAGCCCACGAGCCCCGATAATGTTACTTTAACTCTGTTTTTTTTTTTGACAATATTCTTTTGGGAAATCAATGCTTTCCACTGTGCATGCTGGCAAATACACAATGTGTATTTGCTGCATGTCCTCATACATTTTTTTTAACAAAAAGTGGCAGAACTTTTTGAGAAAAAATACTTGGGTGAACTGTCAACATCCTAACCTGGTTCATCCTAACCTCCCTATACCTGGTCTCCTAATTTTCTCACTTCAGAGAAGTCCAAACCCAACTTGCAGAAGGGAAGGGGTTCATGTTTTTTAGTCACAACAAAATGAATGAAACCAGATTATTA
>CM066035.1:580194211-580237455 GCA_033557465.1 Ichthyophis bannanicus
GGGGTCTGGGTATCTGTTCCCATGGCCTTCGGTGAACCAAAGCCTCAAGTACACACAAAGTCCGAGATAGAGTAGGGCAAGAAAGGCTTTGTATTGATCTTAATGCACAATGATTCAGGTAGTGGAAATATAAGGCAAACAATAAAGAAACCTCTACTCAAGGTAGAAAAAGAAACATAACCAGATTGCTTTATCCCACTGTTATTCTCACAGGAAGTTATACATTCTAAAACACACAGTCTTTGCTTGCTGAAAAGCCCTGCTTTATACCACTAGGCAGGGATTCTAGGCTTCCTGCCTGACAGTAGCTACAATCCATGGGCACTTCAGAAGGGTCCTCAGGAAATTCCAAATGCATGGGCTGTGGGTCTGAGAGCCGGGACTCTGTATCCGTCTAGTCTGGTGGAATACGCTGAGGCGTTTCATATACAGTCTGTATTCGCCTCCAATGTTCTGGGCCTAGGTTTAGGCCTTGGTCATGTGAATGCTTGATATGAGAATATCTTCCTTTGTCTCGGTGCCTTGTATTAAAACAGTCTTTTATTAGGGTTAAAGCTTGTGTCTTGTCTTACAAACAGCTTGATAAGGCGAGCACACCCTGGCTCCTTGTGCTCCCTGTGGTCACCAGGTCTATAACGATTAGAAGTTATAAAAATGTGGATTACTAGGAGGAAGTGACTGTCACCGGAGCCGATGGCGGCTTGAAAGAGAGGCCTCCCGGCACTGACCCAGCCAAACAGCCGCAAAACAAACTCTGCGGAGGAGGTTAGTGGGGGAATCGGGCGCTGAAAGCGGGCAGGAGGTGCCGGGACAGCGGCAACGCCGGCGGGAAATAAAAAATACTTCGCTGGAGTGCCGCAAACAACCGGCTGGGAGCAACCGCGGGCGCGTGGAGGGCCGAAAAAATGGCGGTCCGGAGGCAGCGTGGAAGGGGGCGATTGATGGCAGGCAGAAGCTGAGGGCCCGTGCACCTTCGACAGTGCTGCAGCTCCACCAGAGTGATGAAGACCTTCAGGAATCAACGAGAGCTGGAGGTGAGTTGGATCGAGGAGGGCTAGCAGGGAGGAGTGGGGAGCGGGTCAGATGTGTGTCGTGCTGCTGGAGGAACGCAGGAGCTGAGAGAAGAGTAGCCCAGCATATCTGTGAAGGTTGAGAAGGACCTGTGTGTGTCATCAGGGGGAAGTCAGAAAGAACGCGGGACCTGGGGGAAGGGAACCTGAGCGGAGCGGGTGAGGAAGCCGGACACCAGTGTCAGGATAGCACGGCGAAGAAAGAGGATTACAAGAGCTTTGTAAATCAGCCAAAAGGGCGTGGGGGAGCCCCAAAAACTGGAAGTTTTGAGCTGACCCGTAAAGGGACATACGGGGTACAGAGATGACAACCAGGACGAGAAACGCGGCAGACCTCAGAGCAATATGTGTATATCCGGGGGCGCATGGAGGAAACAGGTTGCTGTTATGGGCCATAGATGGAGAACCAAACTGCTACAAGCGGTGCAAGGGAGAGAAGGGTGTGAGCATGGGGGACACGAGAGAATGATAAGAACGAGCAAACGCAGTGGAATCTGGACCGCTATGCAACCTGGGGAGTCGACGAAGGCGGAAGTTAGAGACCTGTGTGTCTTCTTGAAATCACAAAATGAAGTTGGCAGTCAGTGAAAACGTGAGCTGAGAACGAACGTGGCTGCGCCACCCCTGGAAAGAAGAAGGTCGGCGAGGTTGGTATGTAGAAGTGGGGGAGCCACGAGAACAGGCTGTCCAAGAGGATTGAACTATCATCAGGGATGAAGGAGACGGCCACGAAAAACCTCGGTGCAGGGGAAGTGGGGTTCACAATATGAGACTTGGGGGGGGGTGACTTTGTATATAAGCTGGAGGGGATTTGGAAAGAAACCGTTCAAATCGGGGGCCCGGGGGGGGGGGGGTACTAATTTGGAGGCAATCGAGGAATTCGCAGCGGAGAAAGACGTTTTTCAGGATTAGAGAGGAGGAGGTTGCTACGCAAAAAATGCAGGGGAGGAAGGAATCTGTGTTTGGTTAGGCGAACGCTGGGAAGATCGGTGTACAATTTGTGGCTGGGGGGGGTGGGGGGAAGGTGACGTGGCTAAGGGACTATACAACTAATGGAAAGAGAAGAGCTTCAAGGATGGGCGAGCACTGGGGGGAAAACAGTGGGAACACACAAGACCCGCGGAGAAAAAAAAAAAAAAAACCCGCGACCCATACTAACATACTGTCTGCCATGTGATATTAAGCTAAGGTAAGGACGGGGAGACAAGTAAACACACGCGAAACCCAGGGCGAGAAGAGAGCCTCGTCATGTGGGGCCAGGGTTATACTCCGGGAATGCGAGCCAGTAATATGAAGATCTGTGCTGCAGGCACAGGTTGCAGACGGCGCGCATGAAAGGGGCACAATGCAGCCACGTGACACAATCTGATGTGCAATGTAGACGAGACATTATACATAAAGAACAGAGGGCTCCGGATGCCATGGGTTGGATGTATGCATTCACGCTAATGAGAAAATTGAGGCGAACAATGGCGGACACGAAAGGACACGACGTAGGCGGAGGCCAATCTAGAAGATTCTTCCACGGGAAGACGATGGGCCTGAAGGGGCATCGAACCCAGAAAGGGGGTCTGACCTGAGGACCGGTTCAATTACCAGTGTTGGCAGGTACAGACAAAGGGGTCACGAGGGAAGGCAGGCGCCAGAGTGTGAGACATCGAATTCAGATAAAAGCGAGCATCGGATCTGGACAGGAGCTAAGCAAGAGGACACATGTGTGAGGGAAAGTCACTTGAAAATATTGGGGACCCTTGGTTAACCAATGTTGGATGTTAAGAGTAAATGCAACCGAGGTGGTGATGAGGATATGTCTGTCTTTAAGAATGGCTTAGTTATAAGATAGAAATACAGGGTACATATTTTGGTGTGTAAAGCACCTTGGGGGAAGGAAGGAGGGGGTGGGGGGGGAGAGCGGTGGGGTTGGGCGGGGTGTGGGAGGGGGGAGGAAGGGGTAGTAAAGCGAGGAAAATGGGAAAGAAAAGATGGGGGAGGAGGGTGGTGAGGTTAAGGTATGGGGTATACGGGAGGGAGGTAATAAGAGAGGGAAAGGGGAGGGAGAGGGGGGGTAGTTACGGAGGAAGGTAGGAGGGATAAAGGTTGGAGAGGGAAGGGGAAGGAAGAGGGTACCTGTGATGAGAGGCATGGGGGGGAAGGTAGCAAGGGATGGAAATGCTGAGGGGGGGGTCGGGTGTGTAAGGGGGTAAAAGTTGTGTAGGAGGCGTAAGGCCTGGAGGGAAATAGAAGTAAGGGGGTGCGCGCTGGGTACTCGCTAGAGATGTATATCATCAAATGGAAAGGGCGGCGGATATGGGGATTATAGGGAAATGGGGGAGGTGGGTACGAGAAATGGGTGGGATAAAAAAAGGGTGGTAGGTGAAATGCCGTGAGGGTGAGGGGCTGGCTCGAATAAAGGAGGTACGCGATAATGAAGGGGGCGGCAGGGAGGGAAAAGTCTATGACGGGAGGGAGAGCTGACAGCAGGCGAGGGGGAGGGGTGAAGGGCGGAAGCGGGGTATTATGGAGAAACCAGTACGAATGTTACATAATTAATGACGATCTAAGCATGTGAAGGGGTATGAGAGCACACGACCAGAAGAACAGTGAAACGACAGTTGGTGGGGAGATAGAGAGGGTATAAACGGATGGGGGGAGATATTATGTGCATACAAGAAACAGCATTTGCGGGGTTTTGAGGGCAGGAATACTTGTTGGGAATCTAGGCAATTCCCCAAGGGGTTAGTCGCTGGCGGGCCAGAGATTAAATTAGCGGAAAGGGGGAGGTGGGCATTTTGGTGGGGGGGGGTAGTACCACACATAAGTTGAAGGAAGTTAGCCGGGGGAAAGGTAGGGAGATGGGTGGTGTTATATATTGCAAATTGGAAGAGGAGGAGGTTTCTGGGTGATTAGTCTGTATGGTCCTAATGAGAAGCGTAGAGGGGAGATGTCACGAGCAAACTTTGAAGGAATTGGAAAGGACTTGGGAGCACGCCAATAATCGAGGGGGGGGGACTTCAATTTAACGTGTAACACTCGGATTGACACACGTGGGGGGCGAGGGGGGGAGGAGGAAGGGGGGATAGAAGAAGAAGCTTACATGTCATTGCGGTTGCTCTGAGAGCGGTTTGGGCTTGGTGGTATCTGTGGAGAAGTTGGCAGACGGGGGGGAAGTGGAAAATATACTTACTACTCACCCGTGCATAGCTCTTATAGTAGGTTGGACATGCTTTTGGGGGGAGGAATCTGGTTGGACAGAGTGCAGGGAGGTGGAACATGGTCAGATCACTTGGTCAGATCATGCCCCAGTGAGTGCGCGCTTTTGACGGAATAGCGAAGGAAAGAGGATAGATTAAAATTCTGGAGACTTAACAAGTCTTTGCTGGAGGAGGAGAAAACATGTGGAGAAAGCTGAAGGGCTCATATAAAGGACTATCTCAAGCTAAACGATACGTGGGAGGTGTCTATGGGGGGGCTTTGGGATGGATTAAAGGCGGGTGGGTGGGTTGGGTCGATGATTAGAGGGAAAAAAACAAACACAGCTGGTTTGGTTGGGGGCGCAGTTAAAAACGGGCAAAAGGGGCCACAGGACCAGTGGCTTATTGCAACAGCTGCGGGCACGATTAGGAGGGGGGTGCATTCAGAGCGTTGGCAGATCCAGGTACCCTCACGGAGATACAAAGGGTCTGAGAGGGGAGTTGAAGTAAAACTGCGGGCCCCAAGAGATAGCATTCCAAACTGGCAGTCTTAAAGCAGGCCCATTTCGACAGGGGGGGAATCGTGGGCGGGAAGGGTGTTCAGCCAGTCGCTTGAAGGGGCGGATGCAAGCAGGGCAATGTTGCGGGTATTAGGAGCAATAAAGGTGAGTGGGTCCAGAACACTCCAAGGGAATTCGGGGGGGTGTTCATCGGGCGGAGTACTATAGGACTCCTGTATGAAAGTGGAACTGGGGGTATGGGAGAGAGGGACACTGGCGGAGTTTCTGGAGGACGATGTGGTCTGTCACAGGTTTCCGGACGGAGGAACGGAGAGCATAGCTTTGGGGCGGGACAGTCAGGAGGAGGAGGAGTGGGGGTGAGGGAAGGGCGTTTTAATAAACACGGTTGAACCTGGGAAAGGCGCCAGGGTTGGTTGGACGGGATACACGGCAAAATTTTCTAAGGGTTATGTCGGAACAGATTACGCCCATATTGGTACCCAGGGTAGTTAATAAGGTGCTTTCAGGGGGAGGGCCTCCCGACGCACAATGGCAGAGGGCCGGCATAACGGTGTTGCCCGGAAACCAGGCAAGGATAAGGGGGTTTGTGGCTCGTATCCGGCCCATTTCTTTAATAAATCTGGATTGCAAAATATTGGCAAAAATCCTTGGCCAACCGTATCCAGGATATAGTGCCGCACTTGATCCATCCGATATCAGACGGGCTTGTGAAGGGGCGTCAGGTCAGGGTGGGTGATAATGTGGGAAAGATTTTGAATATTATGTGGGGCACCTAAAGCGTCACTAAAGAAAAGGCGCTGTGTTAATCACTGTAGACGCGGAAGGAAGGCTTTGTGACCGGGTGGAGTGGTCCTTTATGGTTTCAAGTGTTGGAAAAAATGGGGTTTGGAGGGAAGTAGTTAGATGGATCAGAGCTCTATATCAGGCCCGTAGCGCTTACGGGTTGGGTTTGAAACGGGGGGTATTCGAGGAGAGTTTTGAGCTACAATAGAGGTACAGGACAGGGCTGTCCCGGCTTTCACCCTTGCTGTTTTTGCCTTGGCTATAGAGCCTGTGGCGGCATATATTAGCGAATTAGGGGGGACAATTAAGGTGAGTAACAGATAGGTGGGCGGGGAGGGAAAAGATTGGACTTATTTGCAGGATGATGTTGTTCTGTACTTTGACGGTCGCGAACCGCTTACAATGCCTACCAGTGCTAGATGACGGCCATACAAAGGTTACAGCCCGCTTATCCGGGAATATAAAATTAATCAAGGAAAACAGAACTGCTGGTGAATTACAATCTGGCGCCCAGGGTGGGGAAGAGAGCCCTGCGGCAGTGCACTTTAAATTTAGGTGGGTGAAGGGGAGTTTCAGGTATCTGGGGATCCAGTTGGGGACGACTCCTGCATAATTTAAGAATTAAGCAAATGGAACTATCAGGGGCTGGTCGAGAACTATACGGACCAGGACTTATCACGGTTGGGAGGGGGGTTGTAATTGTGTCTTGGAGGGGCGGTATTGCAGTAAGTAAAAATGAATGTTCTTCCAAGGTGTTGTTTGTTTTGTTTATATGTCATTGCGCGTATCGGCTGGTCCGACTATGTGACATAGCTAGGGATGCAAAATTTGTTGGTGCTGCAATATATTTGGGGATGGAAAAATGCCCAAAAGTAGCCAGGGCGACCATGTCTAGGGCTTAAAAAGGAGGGGTTTGGGGGTTCCATCTTTGCTCCGGTATTATGAAGCGGCGCAACTTCGGGCCCTATTGCTTGGAAGGAGCGGGTGGAGAGGCCTGGGTGGGTGGGGATGGAGGGGGAGGCGGGGACAGAGGGGGAAGCCTGGATTTGGGACCCTGGGGGGGAAGGGAAGAGGCGGGGAGAAGAGAACCCCTACCGAGAACTTACCAGACAGGTTTGGATGAAATGGAAGGGGTACCTGGTAGGGGGGAAGCAATACTCTCGAGAAACTCCAATTAAGATAGCAATGAAGGGTAGGATGGGGGAGGAGGCAGGGGTCTTTAGGAGATGGTGGGAGAAAGGGTTACGGACGTTGGGACAATTGGTGGGGGATGGGGGGAGGATTAGAGGCTTTGAGGAGTTGCAGCGAAAGTTACTGTTTGGAGAGGCATGAACGATATGCTTATGTTAGTTTGTGGTACTGGCTTCAGAGGCAGGAGGTGAAGCGCGACTGGATGGCGAAACCTACGCCCTTTGAGGAGATGATGGGGGGTTCAGGGATGCCAACTAGGATTTATCAAAGTTATACAAAAATTCTGGGGGAATTCGAGCAATGGGTCATGCGGGGCCAGAGGCAGTGGGAGGAAGACCTGGGGGGACAATGGGACGGGGAAAGGTGGGATAGAATCTATATCAGAACTCATAAATTAGCACCGGGAACAGCAATGTTGGAAAACAGCTATAAGCTAAGGCTGAGAATGTATTGGACCCCGGTGTGGCTACATGCTTTATACCCTGCTAGTTCGGATCAGTGTTGGAAGGGGTGTGGGGCTAGGGGAGACTTGCTGCATATGGTGTGGGGCTGTCCGGTAGTTCAGGAATATTGGCGTGGGGTGGAAAGACTCACGGAAGGCATCACAGGGCTGCAGGCCGGCTTTACCCATAGTATGGGATATTGAATGAAGGGGGGACGGGAGAAGGTGGGAGGGACAGGGGGGAAATTACAGGGGTACTGTGTAATTGCCAGGGCGTATGTGTCTTCTCAGTTGGTGGAAGAAACAGGATGTTCCCCCCTTAGCGGAGGTGGTGGGGCGATTGGAGCAGCTTTGGGGGTACTGTGCGATAGAAGCCCATCAAAAACAAACTGTTCCACGATATAATAGGTGTGGGAAAGATATGAACAATGGAGGGTAGAGAGGGGGGGGGGTTTGGAGGAATGGTGGGGGGGAGTAGGAATGCTGTGTTCAATGAAGGGGGTAGGGCTAGAGGGGTTTATATTATGTCTCATCATAATTACATCGCAGAGGTTTGCTGGGTGGGGCTTTACATATTGCCAATATGGTTGTAGAGGCCTGTACAGATTGCTCCTGGTCAGTTTACCGGTGAGGGGTATGCGGACAGGAGATCTCACCAACTGGTGGTCTAGGAGGAGGACAGGTTTTGAAGAATGCTGATGGGGTTGGGGGGGCTTGGCGGGGGTGGGGGGTAGTACGGGATAGGGGGGGGAGAGGGGGGAGGGGAAGTGTGATCTTTGTGGTCATTAGCCGGTGCGGTAAACCCTGTAAGACTCACTGCCCGGTGGGTGGGCGAGAGGTTAGTAGAATGTGGAAGGATGGGTGGGGGGCGTGGAGAATGTATGATTGGGCTAATGTACAGTGTTAGAAATGGGGTTAAATTGTAAATTGTATACGATGTTAACGGGTACATGGGAGGGTTTCTGGATTAAATGGAAAATATATGGAGTAGCACTAGGAACAGGGGCCTCTCCCACTGGTAAATGTTATTGATGTTACAAATGTATTGGTATATATGTGGGGGGGTTCACGGATTAAGTTGTGCTGTGTATGTTGTGTTGGGTTGCTAATAAAAATACAAATTTAAAAAAAAAATGTGGATTACCTTGTTCTCCAGGCTTACCCAGTGAGCTGAGGTTTGAGGCCTAGTCCTGCTGCAATTCAGCCTTACTCGAGTAGCAGGCCTCCCACTGTCCAGCTGGCCTTCGGGTGGAGTTATCTCTCTTTCCACCCATACGTCTTTCGCCTTGAATGCAGAGTGTTAGCTCCTATGGCACTGACTTCACGAACCTTCTGGTAACTTCCACAGGGTCCTGAGTCTGCTGGTACCGGTTCATCAGATAAAACCTCTGACCTCTGGTTCTCTCCTGGTACCTTTCGTCCCAGTGCCTCTTTGCCATGAACTCCTGGTATCTTGCTGCAACGGTCTACCTGTGTCTCCTTGAAAGGTACTCCTTCCTCTCGGTTCTCTTTGCCAAGACTCCTTCTCGTCATTCTCCTCTCCTCTTCTTCATTTCCAACTTCCAGCCTTTCTTAAGAGGAACTCCCCCTTTCCTGGATTGGCTGTTGGCCGGGCATCACATCACAAGCTCTGGGGTGCGGTTCTCTAGGTCTTGGAAGGTCTCTCTTCTCCCCCTATCTGGCTCCTCGTAATGTTGCATCTGGTGTTGGAATCTTTTTCTGAATTTAAAACCTTTTTTGCTGTTTGCATAGGCTCTGCAGTACCACAATACATATAATTTTTGTTCATCTGTATGTTCAGCTAATAGATTCTGGAAATACCTACATTTTCATAAAAAGTCAATTTTTTACAGAACTTGGTGTTTTTTAAAGAACGATCTATCATCTCTGTCACAGATTAAACCTTCTACTAGCTACATATCATATTTTCCCCAGATCTAAGAAAAATATTGAACAGTTGTCCTGGATTTCTAGTGGTATTAAAATCTCTGAGTTCAAACAAAAAATTCAAATTTTCATAAACTAGGGCAGTTGCTTTTCATTTTATGACCAACAATCATGGCAACATTTACAATAGGTCCTAGACACAACCTATTACAAGTTTTATGGATTTTCTGCTGTATTTCCTTGTGTCAGACAATCATGATGTCTTTTGCCCTGCAGCATGTATTACACAAGCTGCACAGTCCCTATGCATAACGCCCTGCCCGCATTTCCTGATAATACAGCCCACCGTTGCCTGTATAGCAGATGTAAATGTGTTATTTCATCAGGTTTTTTTGAGTTGTCCTTTTTGGCTGGCTATGACATCAAATTGACTCCCTTTGCTATGTACAGAGAAAGCACAAACAGCATAGATTGGTTGCCTGTATGTCCTCTAGCTCTTGTAGGAGCGGAGATTCGTTACAACACTTTTCTACAAAAAAAAAAACTTCTCTTACCTCTGCTGATCCTAGTTTGCTTGGTGTTCCAAAAAGAGCCATTTTTTCTTTTTGAATCTCTGTGTTAAAATGTTCCCCTTACACAGGACACACAGCCTTCCACCAGGAGCATGCTCAGAACACCTGGAGCATGCTCAGAACAGGCCTCTTGTTTCAACCAATCACGTGTTACCACACCCTAGAGAGCATGTTCAGATTTGTCTCTCTGTATTGGTTTTTTCAAAGCCACTAAAAAATAGGCTGTGGCTGGGTTTGAACTCAGCCTCTCTCTCCAAAAAATATCTGTATTAGGGGGATTTGACCTCAGGTCTCTCCCTCTCTCTCTCTGTATTTCTGTTGTTTGCCAGAATACTTGTCTCTTAATCATGAGGTCTTAAAAGCCAAATTCTATCACATGGACAGCACTGGTTTCTCTAACAAAAGTATGTGGTTAATTGAGGTTTAACATTTGTAAAGAAAAGCTTCTACCCTGTCTGTGCCTCTGTGAAAAGCCCTGTGCTGTGCTAAGAATCTTTTGTGAGAAAAAAGAACTGGGGCATTGGGAGAGAGAAAAGCATTTTTTGTTTTCCAGGGTTCCTGCTTTTTGCAGATGTAAACATTAACCAGAAGCAAAACACATTTCCGGAGTCAGTCACTCTGCTTCCGCTGAGGTCATCGGAAAAGGACACGGCCCTTTTCTGATGACACCCTGTTTCCGGTGATGTCATTTCCGATGATGTAGGCAGGGGCGTGGTTGAGGGTGGGAGGCTGTGGGTGGGGCACAAACCCGGAAGTGGGTGCTGATTGGCTAATGCCATGTTGTGGGGCGGGGCATGGGTGTGGCACAAACCTGGAAGTGGACGCTTTGGATGATGTCATCCTTGGGCAGGGTGGAGGCGTGTCAAGTGGGGGCAGTGGCCACGCCTGGGGGTGGGAGTGGGTGGGGGGGGCTAACTCACCATTCACTTCTATGGGAGGGGGCATGGCCTAAGGCAGGCCATACACCGGAAGTGGACGCTGATTGGTACCTGTCAACAGTTTGGGGGCAGGAGTGGGCGGGGCTAACTCACCGTTCACTTCTATGGGAGGGGGCGTGGCCTAAGGCGGGACATACACCGGATGTGAACGCTGATTGGCTCCTGTCATCCTTATCTCACCTGTCAATCAGTTTGACGAGTAGTGTACCCATTATACTACTCATGAGCCAAACCTCTTACTAGGTGACCTGAATCTCGCTTCCACCCCTCCCAAATAAAAGCATACATTCATGAGTGCAATGGATGCACTTCAATTTAGTCAACTCATAAAAAACCCAACCCACAATAGAGGGGCTGTCCTAGATCTCTTGTTCGCCTCTCACTACCTCATCAATGAACACACTCTCCTCACACACAATATTTCTCCTGTCCCATGGTCTGGCCATGCCATGATTACCTTTACCCTGCCTCAAGATATCCTTTACTACTCAAGAGAGCAACCCTACAATAAATGCAGATTCAAACCTTTCTAACAACAATCTTTCTTAAACCAAATATACTCACAACTAAATAGTGATAGCACAGACCTGGACATGCTAATTCACAACTGGAGCACTACTATCTTAACTGCTGCCACAGCCACTATGATCTCCCAGAACAGAAACTGTAGATCTACTCCCCCTGTATACATGTCCCCTGGTACTCTAAGGACACAAGGAACCTCAAACAAAAACTCAGACAGCTGGAAAGGAGATGGAGGAATATGAAGGACCCCGAATTAAAGAAGTTATACTTAAACAGATTTAATATACAAATCTAATACACAAATGCAAGCAAGAATATCACACTAACATCATGCAGAAAACACTCAACCACCCCAGAGAGCTCTTTGCGACTGCAAATGCATTAAAGAAAGACCCCAAACAAGGAATTGCATTTAACCACAAGCGATGACAAACTACCTCCAAAACAAGCATCAATCCACAAGCGATGATAAACTACCTCCAAAAGAAGTGCATCACCTGCATACCCGATTTAAAAAAAAAAATCCTACCACACTGCAACCCTGGATAAACCCACACACATTTGGGACACTTTCAAACTAATAACCAGTAATAAACTCAACCATGTAATATCAAACACCACCACATCCCCACTGAACCCCTGTCCAGTCTCTTTGATAAAGATAATAACAGAAATTTCTCTAGTTCTTAAAATATCATCCACTCATCACTCTCCTTAGGATATGTGCCCCCCCCCCCCCACTCAAGAAAGTCTCAATCAGATCTATCCTGAAAAATCTCTCCCTCAACCCAACACTTCCCAGCTCCTACAGACCTATCTCAAGCTTACCCTTCATTACAAAGGTCATCAAAAAAGTAGAACAACATCAGTATCACTTAGGGGCATGTTTACTAAAGTCCGCAAATCTGTGCGCCGCAAAATAGCGCACGGCAACGCAGCATTTAAACGCGTTTAAACGCCCCGTACACGTGCGTGTCAGCCCCGCACAGGTACGCGGCACACTAACGGGCCCCATGCAAGTGCGGGCCCGCAAATGTCCGATAGAGGCGTGGAACGGCTAACGGAGGGCGGAGGAAGGCCCCTGAGGGGCGGAGAGACGGGGTCAATGGGCAGGTAAGGGGAGGGGAGAGGCTCCCCGCACATGAACGGGCCCAAATTTCCAATGAAAAAATAGCGCGAGTGAAACACTCGCGCTAGAGGGGATATAAAGGCAAGAGAAACCATTTCCGTGAGCAATGTACAGCAAAACCGGGGAAAACCTGCAAAACGTAAGCAGTGTGATACATGTGCACAGCACGAAGGTGAAAATAAAAATAGACAATGACCAGAAAAATAATATTAAAAATAGTACTGCAGCTTGGGAACAGGTACAGTAATGGGCAAATAGAAACATCACACCCAGGACAGTCCCAGAAAAATAAAAAGAATATTGGAAGGGCCACGGAGCTAAGACTCCCCCAAAAATAATTCCCATCCCTGTGGCTATCCTGGTGGTCCTCCAAATGGTTGCCCATGAATATCTCTGTTGTCCTGCTTGTTTAAAAGTAAAGCCCCTGCTTACGTGTGTATTTCTGGGGTTTATCTGCATGTGTGTCACCAGACAAGGTGAATGAGGCCACAGTAAAAGACTGAAGAGCAGGGTGTGCGTCCCTATCCTGACAGGTTCCCTATCAGCAGGTACTGCACTGCCTCTGTGGCTACAGTGTGGTGCAGCAGACAGAGCCAGCACCTCTAAGATGGGAGGGTCACAGGTTCAAATCCCAGCTGGGGCTCATGCCAGCCCAGTCCCAATATTTTAACCACCACCAAACAGAGATAGTAAAGACACCCCATTATATCTGAGAAAATAAGCATGTTGCAAACACCCATATTTTACCCTCCACTGCACATGCACCAGAACAATGGGCATCACCCACAGCTGAGTCCACACACTGCAGTCCTGTAGAGGCTCAACCTAATCAGTCCATATGCGTATGCCAAGATGAGGACATGGCAGCATGTTGGTGGAACAGTACAGAGGGTGGAGGGGGCAGTGGGCTGCTAGCCACAGAAGATAGTGGTCTAGCCATGTGCAGTCTGGCACCGTCCAGTGCAACAGACAGGCCCTGATGGATGTACAGACATGGACCTCCCAGGGAACCCAGCCAATCAGTGACTACATGGTGGTGCAGTGCACACAGAACAGTGTATGCAAGAACATAAGGTCACAGGTTCAAAGCTCAGCTGGGGCTATGGCCAATTCCGACCACATATTTTTCCAACAACTAAAGTGTGCTGGTAAGCAAAAACCTGTAATGCAGAGGAGATAGGCATTGTCTGAACGGCTATCATTTCCCATCCAAAAGCACAGACATCAGTAACCGTGGCATCACCCAGATCAGAGTATCCAAATTGCAGACCTGGAGGACCACACACCATTCAGCACCCATGCTGTGGCTAATACAAATGATTGTGCTGCCTATCTATGCACCACCCCCATGTTATGCAGATGTAGCACATGCATATCCATGAGGGACATCTTAAAACCAGAACAGTGTCTGATACACCATGACCTGATGTGTGTAACCCATATGAAAGGCATCAACCAACAGGCCATGACACACCCACACCCACAGGCCCCATTGGACAATGCATCCTGGAGAGGCAGGACAGTGGGCCCTGCCTGTAACCCCAAAAGTAGCAGATGTGTCCCTTAGCAATGCCACCCCACACCTGGGTACATGGTACACAGCTATCCAAGGTCCCCTGTGAAAATATTTTCATATTGACTCAAATGCTCAGCACATGTGGCCCATTGAGCACCACCATAACAATTATTCAGATGTGTGGGTTCTGTGCAGCAGGTCTTGTGTCTGATAGTGTGTACGTCTCTGGGGAGTGACCCCCAACAGTCTATGCCTAACATATCCATGCCTGTAGTGTTCCCAGGACTGGTGTGTTGGCCAGAGCTGTTAAACCTCTCGATTGTAGCACAAAAGAGGACCAACCTGGGTAATCGCCACAGCAATGTGAAACATCATCAGACACTCCCAAGAAAGGCAGGGCAAAAATATATGAATGATGGAAGGGTCACAAGCCCCTGCGGTATAAAAGTTGAATGATCACACATTGATGTAGGATAGAGCAGGGTTCCCCACAGCAATGGACAGGTCCCCTATGGCATGCACATGTTGCACAACAGCATGTGTGAGTTGGGGGGAATGTGCAGCATAGGTAGTTGCGGACATGCACACTGTATGGTCTAAAACTGTGCGCCCCCAGCACCAGAAGCAGAAGGGCCTTTAGCATGTTGGCAGAACCTTACTGGTATCTGAGGGGGCCAGTGGCAGGTGGCTAGAGAAGATGAGGGCTGAACCCATGACATGTGGGTGCATTGGACCACAACAGAAAGGCCTGCTATGAAAAACAGACATGCCATCTCCAAGGTACACATTGACTCTGTGACTGCAGTGTGGTGCAGGGGACACAGCCAGTGTTTTGGCGAGCCAAAGATTACCAGTTCAACTCACAGCTAGGGCCAGCAGCAACACTATGCACATATTTTACCCACCATTAAAACGTGATAGGAAATCAAAACACGTCTTGCAGATAACAAAAGCATGTTCAGCGGACCTCTATTTTACCATAAGGATCACTTACCCCTCAAAATGTACAACACATACAGCAGAGTCCACACAATGCAGCACTGGAGGGCCACATGTCAGTCAGCTGTGATGTTCTACCCAATATAGGCCCATGTCAGCATGGTGGCGTATGCAACTGCTGGCAGAGGGGGCAGAGGCTGCTGCACCACAGCAGATGCTGGCCTAGCCACCCTCATGTGGCTGCAGTACAATCCAACAGACAGGCCCTGTGTGACAAACAGCCATGGACTCCCCTAGGAATGTAGTGTTGCTGTGTTAAGACGGTGGTGCAGTACATGTAGCAATTGGCTCCAAGAGCAGAAGGCCCCAGGTTCAATTCCCGGCTGGGGCACCTGCTATCCCAGTCCCTATGTTTTACCCATGCACGAAACCTGATAGTAAAGAATGGAATTCCCGTGCTGAGGACATAAGTGTTGGTCAAGATACCATAGTTTACCATAAATACCACACACCACATAAACATATGCCTCACCCACAACAGAGTCCCCCATATGCAGCCAAGGAGTCTCACACATCACTCAGGTTGTCTGATGTCTGCACTAAAGATGTGTGTGATGCAGGTGAGTTGAACACCACTATGGTATGCAGCTGTATCACAGGCATAGTAATCACAGACAGCATGAAAGCCTGACCAGTGTTCTAATCACATTGACTGTAGTTGCTGAAATCCTCCCTAGAGCAGTGGGCAACAGGGGCAGAAACACCTGTACCTGCAGGCGCCATTATTGCACGACCGATGAAGTGGCAGGATGTAGGGCCCTGTGTGGCGGTACAAAAAATAGCATGTGCATACATCCACAATCCCACACAACACATTTGGAGACGTCCACACATATCCAAGGCAAGATATGATCACTGAACTCCAAAAATGCTCATGCTACGGACAAGCAGAACAGCGAGCTGTCACAAACCAACGTCTCTGATGTATGTGCAATGTGTGTCAGGTCATATCACCTCCAGAGAGTAGCACTCTGGGACATTACCCCAAAAGTACATCCCAATGTTGCCATGCCCACACTGTGCCCATCACTGTTATGTAGGCCACGGCTCCCAAATAACACCACATCTGCTCAATGTTGTCCTAGGTGTGGGGAGTGTGTGTCTGTCTATCCAGTGTGTGGTGACTGTCAACACCTCCCACATACCACACTGATAGCACCGTTGCTATTATTGGCCTGCCAATGTGCATAATGAGGAGCAAAGTACTGTGGGTACAGAACAAACAGGGTGGTTGGAGCAGGATGCAGCTACACAGGGCAAATGTGCATGCCTAGGACCATGCTGTGCCTTGCCACCACCCCCACAGACATGGTGTCCATAGCATGCCTTGTGTGGAGGTCACTCTCACCCTGAATGATCAGTGACCATGGCATGGCTAGGTCCCAACATAGTGCCATAGAATAGTTCTCTCATGTGATATATATGGGTTCGGTATATATGGGGCCCAATCACTGAGGTCACTGTGCGGTGGGTGTGCTGACATCCCAGTTATGGTGCACACAGTTTCCCTGGTAGCATGCACCATGGACTGGCCAGTGGCCTGTCTGCAGTTTGCATGTGTCTGGCTGGAACACCGTGCAGGGTCAGTAGCTGGGCATACAATGTGCCTGCTGCTGGAAACTGTCAGATGGTTTTGGTGAGCTTGGGGTCTCAGGCCATACTGTCTGAATCATCCTGAAATATGGATGTGTACTTAATAGCAGTGACTGACCTGTAGGTTGTCTGTACCACAGCTGGACTCAATCTGCTGATGCTGGCAGCTACAAGCACCATAGTTGGGATGTAGAATGTGGATATGTCCTGTTTTGGGGAAACTGTGTTGCACAGGGAAGGTCTGGTGGTCACACACACTCGGCCTATAGGTCCTGTAACGCCCTCTCCCCCACCCTCCCCTGCAAATATATCATGAAGGGCAGGGCACCCACACAGGATGTGCCTCCTTCAGTGAACATTGTAGCCCACAAGGCCCAGATGGGTCTGTGAGACAGAAATGGTCAGATGTGCCAAACTATCAGACATTGTCAGACAAATTGATATGATGTATGGGCCATCTCAGCCAGGATAGGTGCTGTGTGTCTCACCTCACCCTCAGGGTGAGCAACAGCCACACACACTGGGATGGTCTGTACCCACTTTGCACCAGCAACACAGAAGGTCAGTGTCCAACATGAGGCCCAGGTGCTGTGGGTCTGCCCACCCTATCACTGGACCATCACTAGACTGCTGCCTTGCATGTGCAGTGCATCATGGGTGCGAGTGGATCGACCACACCCTGTTAACATCACCACAGAGTCTGCAGAGGTGATATTGCAGCCACACAAACCTCTCATTACAACCACAGAGCTGTAGTCCCCTGGTGACTGCAATGCCTCAGAGGTGAAAGGTTGGTGGTTCAAATCCAAAGTGTGTCTGTACAAGCAAAGTGTTTTAGATATTGACCTTGGCCCCTATACTCTGCCAGTCAGCAGCAGTGCAGGTTTCAATTTATATAATTATGCTTTTCCACCATACCGCGTTTTCCAAAGATCAAAGCCGGTTCACACCTAACATATAATGAACATGGTTTTACATGGAACAGCGCTTACATTGCTGAAAAGTAACATACATTGAAGATGACATTGTAACATATAGCAAACATTTTGAAGGTTCATGGGGGCTGTCAGGCCTTGAATGTGTGTAATGTCCTGTAGTACTGGCAATTCCAAAACCATCACAGTGCATTAACCCCAGTCCACCCTACACGGTTGCGTAAGGAGCACATGATGCAGACAGCACTGTGAGGATCTCTGAGCTTCCAGCACTATTTCACAGTCAGGGACCTGTCAGTGGCTGCACTCACCAATAACCACACTGTGGATGGAAACATGCAAACTCTGGCTCCACAGGTATCAAGGTTAGGTGTGGGCCACAGCTGGATTGCTAAGAACAGATGCCTGTCTGGCTAAAGAGGCAGGCATGCAGACACTGTGCTATGGTCACCAGGGGTGCGCTGTTCCATAGGTGAGAATGGTGTACTGCACATGATGTATGCAGCAGTGTGAGGGTTTGCCACTAGCAGCACCTCTGTAATGTGGAAACCGGTCTGGGGCAGGTAACACTGTTGCAATGTATGAAGAGATATGCCTGGTGCAGCACAGATGTACATGAAAACAATCATGGCTACTGTTGCACTCAAGTATGAGAATGTGTGATGCCTGACACAGGCACCCCAGAGCCCAAGTGGAAGATGTAACCCTTGACGCCTGTTTCAGCAGTACATGTATCAACCATACTGCTATTTTACAAGAACCAGGACTGTATGCCAGCACACATACCAAAGGATAATGTGCAGTGTGGTGACATGTGGACCCACATAGTCCTGTAATGTCCAACACGCAACCTACTTTGTATGTGCAATGCTCATATATGAATCTCCCCCCCAAAACCCTATGGCAACCACCACATGATGTCTGTCCAGACATGGAGATACACCACAGAACATATTTCACGGGCACACACAGCCCCCTATCACCAGGTTGAGCGACATCTGATGCTGATGGTCTGTCTGCACCCATAACTAGTCGTGTCTGAGCACTACCTGCTATGTGACACACATAGCACACCTAATCTGACAATGCACCAGCAATCAGTTGATATGTGTCCAGAGGTTCAAGACCACACTGTGTGAACAAGGGTAAACCATAATAATTATTGTTTGGTAAAGGGACATTACAGTCACCCCTGTAGCTATGTGATTAGGCACAGAACAGTAAACATATTTTGAGCAAAACCAGTAAAAAGCAATATGAATGGTGCGTGTAGGTAGTATATGCAATTTGCAGACGCACAGCCATGCGGAGCGCACGGCCGAGCAGAGATCAGACGCGCAGCCATGCGCCGCGCGCACACCACGCGCAAATCCGGAAGTTGCGCCGGCAGTGTCGGCGCGTCACCACGAGCAGAAACAAACATGGCGTCCCGAACCAGGAAGCCGGCCTTCAGCCACAGGGAGATGTGTCACCTGAGCGCACTCATCGCCAACAAGCAGCACAAGCTGTTCCCAGGACCCTCCAGGACAAAGGACATGGGGAGGGTCCTGAGGGCCTGGCAAAGGGTGACCAGGCGCTTTAACAGACAGGCAGACCATCCACGGGAGGTAAGTGAATGGACCTAGGTCAAAATAAACATACACACATACAGGGTTGATGTCAGCTGTCCATGCTGTTTTGTGTAAGTAGTCTGTATAAGTTAAGTGTAGCAGGTGAAACACAGCCCATATACATGTGGTATCACATCTGAGTGTGTGGCCATGTAGCCAAGTGTTGACGGTTCAGGCCAAAGAGGGCATGATGACCCCCTGGCGTCATGACAGCTGCTGGTGTTGATACAGTAAAGCACACTATAACAAAACTAGGCAATGCATCTGCATAAGGAGTGTATGCAAAAAGCCTGTGTTGATGGCGGTATCTGCATCAGCAGGGTAACACATAGGGGTAAACATCAGGGGTGGTGCAACGTTAAGCACATGGGGACGCTGACATCCAGGTGATCTGGGGTTGTCTGCCAATGTTGTAGAATACATACACCCTTTCCTCAGGGGTCCGGAGAGCCCCTCAAAGTGTGCATTCAGTCACTCTGTGGATATGTGTGTGTGTCAGAACGTTCTGGGTAGCAGCATCACCACCTCCAGGAGTCTGCAGGGCCCCTCAAAGCGATCCCTCAATCCCCCTGGAGATATGGCTGTGTGTCCTGATGTAGTTGTAAGCATCCCCCTACCTCCAGGAGTCCAGGGAGGCCATCCAAAGTGGGCTCTGTGTCACCCTGGAGATATGGCTGTGTTTACTAATGTATTTGTAAGCATCCCCCTACCTCCAGGAGTCCAGAGAGGCCATCCAAAGTGGGCTCTGTGTCACCCTGGAGATATGGCTGTGTTTACTAATGTAGTTGTAAGCATCCCCCTACCTCCAGGAGTCCAGAGAGGCCATCCAAAGTGGGCTCTGTGTCACCCTGGAGATATGGCTGTGTGTCCTGATGTAGTTGTAAGCATCCCCCTACCTCCAGGAGTCCAGGGAGGCCATCCAAAGTGTGCTCTGTGTCACCTTGGAGATATGGCTGTGTGTCCTGATGTAGTTGTAAGCATCCCCCTACCTCCAGGAGTCCAGAGAGGCCATCCAAAGTGGGCTCTGTGTCACCCTGGAGATATGGCTGTGTTTACTAATGTAGTTGTAAGCATCCCCCTACCTCCAGGAGTCCAGAGAGGCCATCCAAAGTGGGCTCTGTGTCACCCTGGAGATATGGCTGTGTTTACTAATGTAGTTGTAAGCATCCCCCTACCTCCAGGAGTCCAGGGAGGCCATCCAAAGTGGGCTCTGTGTCACCCTGGAGATATGGCTGTGTGCACCAGTGACTAGTGTGAGGTGCTGACCCCCGACAACGTTTACATATCCACAGGTGGAGGACCTGAGGAAGAAAGCACGGGAGCTGAGACACTACCACCCACAGTTCTTCGAGAGCTGCCGAAGGGAGCAACATGAGCACCATGATGGTCAGTATTGCCAGGGCTAGGTCGCAGGTTCAGGTCGGCCATTGGACCACCAGCCTGTGTCTCACCTTTATCTGTAAATGTTGTATGTGCCACACATGGATGTGCCCTGATGTCTGTCATCTTTCACAGAGACCGATGCCAGCGAAGATGCCCCACACACCTCCACCTATGTGCTCCGCCGACCCACCACCCGGCGCGCGAGGCAGGCGGAGGTGGAGACAGAGGAGGGCGGAGAGGAGGAGCAGACGGGGGCAGAGGAGGAGTCCCCGATGGAGGAGGAGCAGCCGTGTGGCACAGACGAGGGGGAGGGGAGGAGGAGGAGGAGGATGTCAGCCCACCCACCCATGACCAGGGGGATGAGGAGGAGGATGACGATGTCATCATAGTGGGTGCAGGGGAGGGGGGAACAGGGGAGGGGGGAACAGGGGGTCGAGGTGGAGGCAGGCAGGGGGGAGGGGGGGGCAGGGACTGGCCAGGGAGGGTGGGGGGAGGGCGCACAGGGAGGGGGGAGGGGCGGGAGGGGGGTGGGGGTGAACACAGCCCAGCAGAGGGCCAAGGGGGACACAGTCAGACCCTGCAGGCGGCAGCACGGCATGGGCGGCAGCATGGTCGTGCACCACCCAGGGCCACTGTCACACGACATGCACATGCTAGCACACAGACTGCCGACACTGTGTGTCTGTGTGCTGGCAGGTGCATGGAAGAGGTGTTAGTGGCCCTGGCTGATGCACGACGTGACACCCATGTCGTGTTACACGCGCTGCAGTCCCTGACTGTGGCTGTTCGGCAGGTGGCCACTGATTTGTTTGAGTTGGCATCCCGGTTGCCACCTGCCGAAGAGCATCACCCATACCGGCCAAGGCACCTGTGATGGCCCCATGTGCCCTGTGCTGTGCTGGGTTCCCCCCCCCCCCCATTGTGTTATGTGTGGTTGGGCATGTTGCCCATTGTTGATGTGACAGATAATAAATGTTTTGTTAACTTTCCAGACCCAATGGTCACGTGTCATCCTTACACCCAACATGTATGCAAGCATGGGATATGTATTGCGACCTGGAGGGCCATGAGAGGCGGACAAGGGTGTCATACGTGTCCTGCACGCACATGCAGTCAAAGTGGCCATATATGTGTGGGGCCGTGGGTACAGGGTAGGGCCATGGGAAGCTGCCTGGTGGGGGTCCACCAGAATTACACTGACACATGGATGTGTGCTGTATAGCCCCATGTGTTGCTGACTGCATGGCCCGCCTGACACATGACACCCCTGTCTGCATAAACCACCCACATGCCCTAGGGGTGTGCCATGGTGTGCAATGTGCATTGCAAGCAGTGGCGATTGTTAGCCAGCTGCACACAGTGGCGACTGTAGGTTGGGCAAAACATCACTCTGGAACACAACAGTATGCGTGAGGTCTGTGAATATTCACCCTCCCTCTCCATGGGTGTGGGGGCAACACCCAGCTCATGGCCATGGGTAGCTGACACACCCTGTGAGGGTCACAGCCATCTTGTTGCGGCAGTGCTGCAGGTGTAACTGGCATGCCAAGCCACACATTGGCAACGTGCTAGGGGTAACGGGGAAATGGTCATGGACCAACCCTGCATGTTTGCAATACATAAGGGACCACAGGTTCACAAATATGCTACAGACCTGGCATACACTGTTTGCTACAGTTTTATTTTACAAAGGGAACTGTCGACGGGTTGGCCGACCGCGCCTGCCCTATCCCAATCCCCTCCCCCTCTGCGGTGCAACACCCCCCCCCTGTGATGATGGAGGCGCTGGTGGCTGCGGAGCCGGTGGTGGTGCTGGTGCTGGTGCCGGTGCTGGTGCTGGTGCCAGTGCCTGTAACCCTTGCTGGGCTGCCACCAGAATCCCCTCCAGGGCCACACACATGCCCGCAAAAGGTATAGCCCTCACCACCTCTGTGAGGCCCTGTAGCTGTGCCGTTGCCTGGTCCAGCTTGTTCCCGACGACATCAATGGACGTTCTGATGTCCCTCAGTGCATCACGCAGGCCTGTGGGTGAGACAGAGCGCTGTATGAGAGATAGCCCTTGGACTGAGAAAGACATCAACACAGGTTGCACATCATCACCAGGGATACTACTGTGGTATGGCTTACTCCTGTAGACAAAGGTGTGTGGTGATGTGGCAGCCTGTGCCACACTAGTGTGGGGAGACCCCACACACAGCACACGGTCCACCCTCAGAGATGTTCTGATGCACGTGTCCCCATGTGGCTGTGATGAAACACACATGTTCTGGATGTTCTGCTACGGTTGGGCACTCAGGGGACTGAACACATGTCTCCCGGACATGGGAGCTGGTGGCTGACACACGGACAGGGACAACAGAGGTACACCATCACAGGTGCCCCTGATAGGGTAGGGGTCAGGGGGACAGGGTGGGGCCACAGGCAGGAGGGAATCAGACCTTGGACACGTCCCTGTTGGAGGGTGCTCTGATCACAGGGGTGCGATGTGTGCATCGGTACAGCAGGCCCTCCCTGGTGCATGTGCACGGCTGCATCATCCGTCTGGCAACGATGTTAGGAGAGGGTACGGCCCATGTTGTGTGATGGCAGGGACATGTTGTGTGTGGGGAGGGGCAAGGTACCAGTGCGTGCTAACTGTCCAATACAGGCGGTGGCCATGGTCTGAGAGGATTGGCCAACAGATGGGGCAGCAGGGGCTGACAGCCCCACAGACAGACAGGCTATGTAATTCCGGTTCTGCACATAGCAGGCGCTGCCCCATGGGGTGTGGTGTGCCATAACACTGAATGAGGGGGGGGGAGGGCTGTGGCCTGCGGATGGGTGTGCACATGCGGGGTAGGGTCCACCGCTAACTGCAACAGAGGTCATCACATGGCCAGTCTGTCCATGTCGGAGACCGACCCATCTGTGCAATTGGGGGCCATATTGTCATGTCCCCACGAGGGGGACATGTTATTGCCCAGAGTGATATGTCATGCAAGACATCGTGTATGTGCGCAATTGGGAGACCCTGTGGGACCCGTCCCTCACCCGGGCCATCTCTCCATGCTCCCTGCCCCGGACATCTGGTGGGTGCCAGGTATCTGGGTGTCTGGACTGGCTTTGTTTGCTGTAGGGCTATCACATTCTGGCGGGCAACGACATCTATAGCATGGTGTGACAGGGGGCTGTGTGCCCCAGCAGATCCAGGGCTGCATAGGGCATGGTGGGTCTGTCGCAGTTGCCCCTGGGCGATGTGGCAAATGCCATTCTGATGCGTGTGTCTCAGCTGCATGGGTGTGAGGCGGGAGACTCCTGCTAGGTCAATGCATGTATGCATCCCCTTTCTGTTAGCGTGTGTCTGTTGTCAGACAGATGCCTGTGTGTGAGTCAGCACACGCCTGTCAGGGGTATACACTAATATGTTGTGCATGGGAATGTGGGGGATGTAGCCCATGTATGACAGACAATGCTGAACACACTGATCAGTGATGCCTCCTCAAGTGTGATGCCAACAAGATATTGCTATGTGTGGTGGCTTCCACCCGCAAAGATATCCTTGGTAGCACACACAACAGGATACCTGCTGTCAGTGTTAGACATGCGGTAACACGGGGCAGGGGTGTCAACAGTTGGACCTGTCCTGGACTCCCCAGAGATGTGTGCAGACCTAACTGTATACAGAATGGTTTTGTCTGTGCAGGCTGTGGCACGGTTATCCATACCAATCGTTGACAACACAAACATTGGAACATAGGAACATGAGATATGCCATACTGGGTCAGACCAAGGACCATCAGGCACAGTATCCTGTTTCCAAAGGTGGCCAATCTCGGCCATACGTACCTAGCAGTTTCCCCAAGGGACAAAGGTCCCACAATGCTTGTATTGGATCAAGCACTGATATCCTGGTTACCTTCCCAATGATGGTTTACGGACCATACCCCAGAAACCTGTCCAGACATGTTACAAACACAGCTACACTAACAGCCTTTACTACATCCTCCGTTAACAGATCCCAGAGTTTGGGTACACCTTGTGTGACAGACCACTTCCTGTCATCAGTCGTAAATAGTTTACCCTGTAGCTCCGGTGCATGTCCCCCAGTCCCGATATATTCTGATATGGTACACAATTGATCTACGTCTACCCATTCCACACCGTCCATGGATCTAGAGACCCAGAGCATATCTCCCCTCAGCTGTCTCTTTCCCAGGTTGATGAGCACAAACCTTTTTGGCCTCCCCTCCTGGGAGTGGACTCACATCCCCCTTGCTATATTGGTGGCTCATATCTGACCCTCATCTGTATTTGCTAGATCCCATTTTAGGGTACGGAGACCAGAGTTGCACACAATATTGAGGGGGCGTTATCACCATCGAACGATATAGAGGCATGACACCATCTCTATTTGTTTTCCACATTCCTTTCCTTATCATACCTACCACTCTATGTGATCTTTTGGCTGCCGCTGCACATTGGGCCGAGGGTATGTACATCGTATCTGCAATGACGCCTACATCATCTCCCTGTGTGGTGTTGGCTAAGGTTGAACCCTGCATCATGACACCATAGTTTGGTTTGGTCCTCCCCAGGTGCATAACCTTGCACGTCACCACATTAAACCTCACCTGTCATTCTGATCGCCAGTCCTCCAGTTGATCAGGGTCCTCTTGCATGTGTCCGCAATCCCTGTGGGTTTCTACAACGTGGAATAGTTCTGGGTCATGTCCAACTCTGAGAACCTTACTCGTCACAACACCTTCCAGGTCATTTCTGAATATCTCATAAACAGCAGTGGACACAGCACAGATCTGTGTGGTACACCACTATTCACCACTCCCCATTGGGGGAATTGGCCATTTAGCCCTACCCCCTGCTTCATATCTTCCAACCAGTTCCTGAACCACAATAGTACACTACCTCCCATCCCAGGACTCTCTTGCTTTGCAGGGGGGCTCTCATGAGGGACCTTGTCAGAGGTTTCCTGACAGTCCAGTTACACAGCAGCAACCGACTCACCTTTGTGCACCTGCGTATTCACTCCCTCCAGATAACCTAACAGAGCAGTGGGACAGAATCCTCATGGTCCAGAGACATGTTGGCTGTCACCCATCAGGTCGTGACTATATACCTGCTGAGTACAGTGATACATTATGATGGTGTGTACCATTTGTCACGGCACTGACGTCAGGCTCACTGGTCTGTGTATTCCCAGATAACCCCCCGAACCCTTTTAAGGATCCATAACCATAACCATGACCATGACCAGGTACATAACCATACCCATAGCCAACACCGTATGGATCAACTTTCCTCTGCATGTTAGCCTCCCAACTCCTACACATGGACCCCAGGTTCATTGCATCAGGGCACACATTCCTGTAGGTACGGCTCACATGCTAGCAGTCACCCAGCTGATCACCCACCTGGCTTGCTTCCCACTGCGTGGCTATGGGTCAGACCCAGGGGCACCCATGGGTGGATATGAGGACTGGTTTGTGTGTCTGTGCGCTGGTAGGTATACGTTCCAAAATATGATGACATAAGGGGTGTGGAAATGGGGGAATTCATGTATCCACAGCTTTCACCCTGGGGCTCCCCCCCCCCCCCCCGGCAGCAGTCATGTTTCCCCATCAGGGCCTGACACTGAGGAATTCCCCAATGGAGAAGATCATGCTACATATGTAGTTCCCAGCTGTCGTCCAGGGGTGTAGGCAGGGCATAGGTCAGTGTATCCACCTGTGCTCCCATTGCTGTGAGGGTTCCTCGCTAGATGGCCTGGCCATTATGTTCAACAGTTCCCATGTCCAGCCGCCCAACACGGTTCCAGGGACACTGGGACTCTCTGCACATACCATCTGGCATGTGTCCCAGGGTCCCTTCGACGTGCAGATGCTGCTGTCAGGGGTACCATCTGGGGACCCCTAGCTCTGCAGCACCACCTCCCTGACCCACACCACTCCACTGATGTGGACCTGCCCTCTGATTTTGTCACCGTACACGTACCTCCCCTGTGTCGGCGCCACCTCACAGTGCATCTGCACTTCATCCCTCGAAGAATCACATGCCGAATCGGTCTGTGCACTGTGGCCTTTGCATCTGATGATGTAGCTGGGGATCAGGATCATACTCCCTGAGATGATAGTCCACTCTAGATGGCACTCCATGTGGCCTCTGCCTTGGTGTGTGCTACACCCCAGCACTGCACAGCTGTGAAGACTCAGGCCCTGCCCTTTGTGATGTGTACGTGGGGTACACCTCATAGCCCTCTTGCATGGACACACGTTACCACACACCAGCTCCCTTTCTGTCTCTGGGTACCCTGGTGCATTCTGGGAGCGGTCGTGTGTCATCGCAGGTACCTGCTGTCACATGCCATACAGGACTGACAGTTTGCTTGTCCAGGGTCACTAACCCTTTCAGGGGCTCCCTCCTGACCTATGATACGCTTGCTTGTCACCGGGTTCACACAACGCTGCAGTTATGTAGGCATATGACTGTGTCCATTGGCCCTCAACTGCTGTGCTGTTTGTCACCTGACCATCTGCCACCCAATGCCATACCCCTGTGTCTCTCACGCCAATATGCAACATACATAAACCTCACCGGTAGCAGCTGTTGGTGTACAATGAGACAAACAGCACAATGCCATCACACATTGAACATTTACATACACCTTGTGTATGTGACCACCTCATGGCACCCACCTTCAGCATTGCGTGCTCCACCTGCGCCATGGCTGCGCAACTCTGACATCAGGACATCCATCGTGTGGCTGGAAGGGGCCTGCAGCTGTTGTGGTGGGGGACCCATAGCCTGGCTGGCAACAGGCTGCTGCATGTCTCCGGCCGTCCCAGCTGCTGGTCCGCTGGTCCTGGGGGGTGAGGGCTGTGGGCCAGTTGCATCTGTGCTTGTGGCTGTTTGCTGCACCTCTGTGTCCTCCCAGGCCTGAGGCACATCCTCCTCCGGCTCATCCACGTCCTCCCCCTGCTCGTCCTCATGCGCCCCCATGCTGCTGTAGTCACCTGTGATGTGAGCAGTAGAGGAGGGCTCAGATATGTATCTACGCAACAACAGTATATCCGCTAGTGCTGTGGTTAACACATACATGTGGGGATGTTGGCATGCATACTGCTTACACACTCCCCTGCTTCCTTCACCAACCCATACATTACAGCCATGTCCCCTCACCTGTGGTACATGTGGGTGCAGTATCCCTGTCCGTGTGTCCTGATTGGCAGTAAGGTGCTCATGGACACAGGCCCCTTCCTGCCCCCATCCCATGTCTCCCTCCCTATGCGCCTCTCATTTCACCGTTTGCCCTTGGTTTCCCTGTGCTACCACCACCCGCCTCTGCCACCCCCTTTCAGAGTGTGCAGGGCCAGTATATTGGGCATGCGCCCATGGCGGATAGAGTTTGGCGGGGTGCGTGACATTCAGGGCTGTGGGCTGTGATGCTGTGCAGTAGACACCTCTGGCACCGTCATGCGGCTGTCCACACACATGCAGGACTGGGCAGCTCATATGTTACCTATACATGCCTTCCTGCACGTCCACACATGACTACAGGGTACAGCAAACACTGTTGTGGGGGTGGGGGTGCGTCTGATTGGCGTTACCAGATATGTGACAAGTGCGGTTAGGGCTGGGATGGGGAACATGTGCAAACTGTGTCCTGCATCCTGGCACCACAGCAGGGTTTGTGTTTGGACAGCATACACACATGCCCTATCGGGGATAGGTACAGGGTGTGGCGCGTGTGACACATAAGGGGTGTGTGTTTGCATGGGGCTACGTGGTCTGCGGTGCTGATCACAGGTATGTCCTGCGAGCTACCTGTTAGCGGTGTGTGTTGTTGGGACAATGACAACAATATACATGGCAGTGTGCTCAAATGTCATGCTATGCGTCACAACATTACCTGGGCATGACATCACTCTGCTAGATTGGCACATCAGTCCCAGTCCTATCGCTGTGCGACCTTCAACAATTACGCAGTCACGGGATGGAGCGGATGCTCCATGGTACACAGCGGACTGTGGGGATACCCACATCCCATTACAGAAACCCGGGAGACACTGGCGCTGCTACCATGCAAATGTTGCCCTGACAACAGTCATCACCCACCCATCTGCTAGCCGCACGGCATTCTCTGTGTCAATGACATGGTAACACTCTGATACCATGTGGAGATCTCACAATGGTCCACAACAACATTTGTAGCTAGTTTGGACCCTGTCTAGGGGGCCATCCTCAGGGCCCCGAGCTGAGATACACCCTCAGGACTTTGCGACTCACCTACAATCTCAGTTGTGCCTTATCAACAGTCCCTCTGTGACAACCACTACACCTGTGCAGGATATCCCTGGCGCTATCTCGCCATTCTGTTTACCTTACGACAAAGGACCTGAGGGCACCATAGCAACCCAATTCATCTCCACATCCCAGTCCGCTCCATGCCATGCCTCCTGGGTCAAGGGCCTTCGCAGTCACATCGGCCCAGTGATCAACAACATCATGTCCCTTTCCTCTTCACCTGGATCATTACCTGCAGTGCTTCAGCATACCTCAGCTATACCCCTGTTGACAGACTGCAATCTGTACCCTCTAAAGGTGGGTTCCTGCTCACCCATCTCTGGCATACCTATACTTGCTGAGATGATTGTGGACGTGGACCAACGACAGCTACAGGGACATATTGACTGTGCTGCACCACTGGACCCCGCCAACATCGCCCCAGGGAGCTCCATGTAGTCGACACCCTCCTCACCCTACTCTACAGCTAGATGATATATGGCATAGATGATCCCCGACTGGGTTGCCACCTCCCAAATCTGGACATCCCCACAGCGTGTCAATCAGTGACTGACAACCCCCTTGTGGCGGGTATAATTGTGCGGGGCATCACTGCAACAGCGGTTGAATGGTGCAGGTCCGATCTATACCGAAGATGGCAGCATGTCGGCTCAGGGGTCAGAATATCTGAACCCTCCCACCAGCATCAGGGTCTTAACCAATGCTCATCACATTCTATCCCCCTATTGAACATCTACATGCAACCTATCTGTGGGGTCATACATCCATTTAGTGTTGTCTACATACCTTATGGCGATTACATTGTTCTCTACACACCCATCTCCAATGCACATATGTCTCTCTCCCCTCCATACCCTGCCGCAATGCATATTTAGGGTGTCTTTTCTCTTGAAACCTCCATATGTAACCTATGACAACGGAGGTCCTCTTGATCATGCGCAATCCCAACATCATCCCACCACATCATCTCAAGACTAGGGGAGATGTACTGCAATCTGAGCCCTCCTCACGTTACCAGTATTTCATTCTGTACCTACGCCGCAATATGATATCACACACATAAAACACAGTCAGACCTGTATACTATATGATCCACTCTTTGACACACCTACGCTCCATGTTGGAACCAGACTGTTTGCTGACAACATACCATGCACTGATGATCCCACACGTCAATGACGTGACCATCATTCGTCAGGTTCCTCACTAATGCACCTTATACCCGTTACAGCTGCCAATGACTGACACAGCAAGGTTACCTCTTGGGGATGCCGTGGATAACCATGTTTCCCTGTGCTGATGAACTTACATTGGCTAGCTATTCTGACCAGCATTTCCTTTATTAACATACCTTACACGTTTAACGACACTAATCGGCTCTACGCTGCATCCTTGTCATCCCCTACTCACTGTACTACACCAGAGAGAGCGACAGCATCCGCGACTATCACCTCCCTAGAGCTACAGACGGCCATCACAAGCTGTGCTTCCCCTGCAAACGACAGGACCTTTCACCTTTGTGCCCCTAGGTGCTGGAATTCAGCACCCCCTTGCATCTGGCCTATCAGCAGCTTATCGCACTTCAGGTAGGCCCTCACATTCTATCTCTCAGAGCTCTTCCCTATAGATTCATCAACACCTGTGGTCCTCAGCGAGCCCACCCACGTACACAATTGCATGATGTGTCAGGGACCTGCTTGCGCTGATAATATATATCTGACGGTGGTATATGTACCTGGCACCTTTTCGTGGTAACATGTACCTAATCAGTTATGGTACATCTGTGGAAACCCTGTACATTGTTTGCCTTGGTATCCACGTTCCGTACCTTGTCATCTGTGAGCTCATGCATGTTGATTGTACTGGGATTAGGGTCCCTGTTAGACACGCTGATGCTGAATAGTGCGGTGTATGAGGGGATATAGATATGTAACTTACTACATAGATATACAGGGTGTACACTCCGGGGGACATTGCGATGGTCACCTGTGGAGGGTGTAGACTACTTACACCTCTGATCAACACACATGTGGTGTGGCAGACCTGCTTATCTATGACTCACACCTGCAACGCTTCTGCAGAGGCATATTCAGATTACCCTCTCGCATCAACGACCTGTAACATTTGCTGATCACCTCATGGGTTAGGGTATGTTCCTAGCCGGCCTTAGACCTCTACCTTTCCTGCTGCACCTGCACAGGTCTCCTATCATTGACCACCGTTGTATAACATGTATTTTGTTAGGTTGGACAGTGAGTATCTGGCTGCTGCTACTATGGATCTACACAGTCGCAGCAGTCAGTTTGAGCATTGTCAGTGCTGATAGATCACATGTCATCCGACATTGGTTAATGATTAGCCTGATGTTCCGTGGACAGACTGTGCTGACAAGGACATCGGACAGGAAAACACTATATTATCCTGTCAATAGAGAGGTACATGCTACAGGTCAGTGATGCGTGAGGGCATTCTGCCTATTCATCTTCCATGGCGTTGCATGTGTGAGTGTACGACCTGCATATCTGCCGCACCTGGTCTGTGTTGATCAGAGGTAGAGGTGGTCTAGACCGTCATCCAGTGAGTCCACCATGTATTTCTCGAGGGTATTCTCTGTATATCTATTTTATATCTCCCTGTGATTGGAACCCACTAATCGTGACAAAAAACATTCATACTGGTCACAACAGGGAGATGTGTGCCACATGCATGTGTGGCCTGTGCTCAGACCTCACCCAGGCTGTGTGCTGCGACACAATGCATCGGGGATACCCGTGGGGCCAGGATACTGGGCACCGTCCATCACAAACATGGGTGTCAGCCATCTTTCCGCACGGTAATTCCTTTGTGGTGACACACAATGAGTGCGAGGGGGGCCATCACAAGAGGGACAGGGTGCACAGTGGCAGATTGGACTGCAGGACGGCAAGGTATGTTCAGTGTCCATGCAGACATGTTCACCAGAACAGGCGCTGACATCGCAGCTGGGGTTTTCAAGGGCCCTGACAGAAGGTACAGCAGCACAGATGGGACTGTCGTGTCAGAGGGGACTCTCACAGCAGTGATCACATCAGGTACTGGCTCACAGGGATTTGCAGGTCGATATGAGGGGGGGGGGCATGCTCTGGATGCATTGTGTGGACCTACACACTCAGTTATGAGTGTGCTGTGGACTCGGGGGGGGGGGATGTCATGGCCAGTGGGGCCGGGGAAGGTGTCTGTGCATAGCTAACAGCAGTGCCCTGTCACGGTTATTGCAGGAGGTACAGAGCCCCTTGACATGCAACCTGTCTGACAGTGTGGGACTGATGGACCTCTGTGATGCTGTGATTGCGTCATTGCATACATATGTTCCAGACTGGGCTGGTGACATCATAGGGTTGACGTTGGGTGAGATGTTAGGTCTGTGGGCATCTTCTCTGGGTTCTATCCTGTATGTGCTTTGCTCATGTATTGGCCCGGGGCATGGATTCCCTACATGTGACAGCTGAGGTGAGGCTTGGGTGATGGAAGGGGTGAGCTATGCCGCACAGTGCATGTTGTGTAGATATCTGGGGGACAGTGTTTGCTGGTCTGCCTATCTACACACTGTGTACGGCAGCGGTATACAGTTTGCAGCTGTGAGCTCTGTTCGTGTCAGCTTACAGGTTCAGTCACACCTGGGTGTTGTTACAGTGAGCCATGTTGGTTTGTCCAGTACATGGCCTGTCCAACCCTGACACCTATTTTGATTGACAGGCGTACACTGTGGGGACTACCTCTTAGCCATTGCGTACTAAGAGTTTGAAAGGTGCACATGCCTAGCTGATAGACCTGCTTCATATTGGCAGTTACATACTGACCTACGCATAGACTGTTGCCTGGACATTGTTACACAACAAATTGTCAGACGTACCTGCCAGCGGGTGTGCGGTGTCCAGGAGCTCAGGAAGGCCACATGTGTAAATATCCCCCAGTCTTGCTGCAAGCTCACGCTCGAGGGGCGATAGTGGGCAGATGAGGGGGCCCCCACCACCTGTCCCCATGGCATGCTGGTGTTCGGCCACCATCACGTGCCGTACACCTCTTTTTATATCTGAAAATCGTTTTTTCAGACTATCCGTGTCCCTTAGTGGGCCACCACCCCAGCCACTGCTAGCCTCACATCCTCCCACACAGCATTGCGGTTCCCCACGCTTGTTTGGCTACTGAGGCGGCCAAAGAGGACATCATAGTTCTCCAGGACCAGGCTCAGGAGGATGTGGTTCTCTGGGTCACTAAATTTCAGCGCCCTCCTCCGCTGAGTAGCTGGCACAGGTGGGCGCTTTCTTTTGCCAGTGTGTCGTTGCATTTCCACATCTTTTGCCCCCGATGGGCCTGCACGGGCCTCAGGCACCAGTGGCACCGCCCCACCCGCCTCTGCAGTGCACTGCTGTTCTGCATCCCCACCAGCCTCCTCAACATTCACCCCCTCTCTCCCCCTCTCCCCCCCTCTCTCCATTACCTTCTCCGCTCACCACTCCCCACCCAGCCCAGGACACCACACACCACCCTACACACTGCAGACTAGCCCACCCCACCCCACACAATCCGCCCTACCCTGCACAGTACACAACAATGCACACAGAACTGACACGGACACAGTGATACACCATATACACTACGGCACGTTACAGACACACAGCCTCCTCTCCCCCTACAACACCCTCTACCTCTGCACTAACACTCACGCCTCTGTCTCTCCACAGTCCCTCAGTAGGTCTGACAACACCCTCGTCGTTTACCTGTGGTTCAGTGTGTTTTATACCATGTTACCCTCGCTGTTTGCTGTTGCGCATGCGCTGTTCCTTCTTTTTTTGCGCGCCGCGGATGTGTGCGTGGGCGCCGCGGATCTGCGTCAGAGCTGGGCATGGCCGTGTATGGCTGCGGCGCACATAGACGCACATGCGTGCATCACGCTTACACGGTCCGGCACGGCGAAAACGGAAGTGTATCCTCATTTCTTTCCTTTGCGCATGCGCTGTTGCTGTTCGTCTTCTTTTCCCGGCGCCTCAGATGTACGCATGCGCTGTCGTCTTTGCGCGCCGCGGATCTGCGTCAGAGCTGGGCATGGCCGTGTATGGCTGCGGCGCACATAGACGCACATGCGTGCATCACGCTTACACGGTCCGCAGCGGCGAAAACGGACGCCAGGGCTCAATGGGATGCACATGCGCGTGACGCACATCCGCGGTGCGCACCGACGCACAACGGCACAGGCGCACATCACCACACCGGAAATACATCTATATATCCTCAGGCAGCGATTGTACACATTGAGGGTTGTATTGTAGGCGAGGTGTACGTTTGGAGAGGCTGACATATTGATCAGGGCTAGGATATCTGTGTAGTTCATTCTCTATTGTGTTGTACTGTGTGTATTGTGTTGTGTATTGCATCCGTTTGTTCCGTTTGTCAGTCGGTGTTTGTGAGTTGGTCACTGTTGTGGGTGCTTTGTGTGTGTGTTGTAGTGTGTTTGTGTGTAGGCCAGCGGGGGGAGGTGATGGCTGGGATATATGTTTCTTCTGCATGTGCCCTGGAAGGTGAGCAGATGCTGCGGTTGCCGGACAGGGGGGATGGTGTCCATGGGGCTGAGGCAGAGGGCATGGGTGTAGTCCCGCAGCAAATCAGATCTACAGCTGTGGAGGAGGGCCAAGCAGCTGGTGTACGTGCACAGCGCAGGAGACGTGCCGAGGTGCAGGCTCGGCAGCCTCGCCTCTACAGGCCCAGGGCCCAGCTCCAGGACATGCGTGAGGACCAGGTCATCTCCCTGTACAGGCTGAGCACAAGGGCTATTAGGGAGCTCTATGAGGATCTAAGACCTGACCTTGAGCCCCTGACTAATCGGTCACATGCCATACCGGGTTTAGTTAAGCTCCTTGCTGCTTTACGTTTCTTTGCCTCTGGCTGTTTCCAACACTCAGTGGGCGCAGTGGGTGGCATGAGCCGGCCCTCGTTCTCCCAATGTCTCCACCAGGTACTGCGTGCCATGGTCAGCCGGGTGGGGAATTACATAGCCCTTCCCCACACTAGGCAACATTGGGCGACCCTGAACCAGGCTTTTGCGGCTGTAGCTGGGATACCACACGTGATGGGAGCTATTGATTGCACACATGTTGCCCTGGTCCCGCCTAGAGACAGGGAGGTGGTGTTCCGCAACCGCAAACACTACCATTCCCTGAATGTTCAGGTTGTATGTGATGCTAATCTTCATATTCTGAATGTGGTCCCACGGTTTCCAGGGTCCACCCATGACTCCTATATCCTGCATCACTCAGCACTATTTCGCCAGTTTGAGGAGGGACTGTATGGGGGACTGCATCCTGCTGGGTGAGTATGTCGACATATATGATGTCGTCTGTAGGATATATCATTTTCTCATTCAACATCTATTATATATTTAAGTATATACTCTCTGTGTTTTAGGCAGCTGAGCTGACGTTCAGCAGACATTATGAACGGGGTGGAGATGTTGAGCTGCATGCAACATGATGTGACATGTCACATCTGGTTTGACACAATACCTGGGGGTGACATGCTGATGTTGTAGGGGGACATATGCACATGTTCAGATGCATGTACATGGGTGTGCATATCAACATGTGTGTGTATTTCACTGGGCCACAAGGTGGGTTTGGTGGGTTTGTTGTTGCCCATCTCACCCACCTGTCCATTCGTGCCTTTTGAGGTAACTGTGTTATGTCATGTACGTTTACTGTGATGCACAATCCAGACACCTATCGCTTATCATGTGTGTGTGTGAGGGCCACACCCCTACACAGTACTGGGGTTCTTGAACATTGTTTGGGGAATGACATGGGTTGCTCGATGTTTGGGTGTTCGGCACATATGATGGATGTTCATGACCTTGGCAACATTGGGTACACATTTCCATAGGTCGGGTGATGCATTGGGCATGGCCCATAACATGTGTGCATACACACGTGTGGTGTGTGCATTACGTTGGGCCACTGCAGATGGGCGGTAGTTCGGCACCATTGTATCTCATTAAACCTGATGTGTCTCTCTGCCTTTGAGAGTTGTGTCAGCAAGGCCAGGGGCGGACTTGTGAGCGGGCAGAGAGGTGTGGGTGCCCCATACACAGGTACCTTGCCAGTCTCATTATTTGTGATAGTGCAGGGCTAATTTGGGCTACAGTGTGCAGATCTGTGGAGCACAGCTTAACAGGGATGTGAAACATGATAGTGACATTGGACAGGGTGTCCACTGAGATGGTTGGTGGTCAGCAGTCCACAGCATATGGCTGCAGCAGACTGCTCTCTGTCGGTATGTTGTCCTTAGTGGACACAGTGTTGTGAGTTGTTATTTTGGTTGATGTTGTCGAAGCCCAGGTCACATGTTCTGGGTGTGCGCCTACATTGCCCATACAACATTATTGTGGTTATATACTTGCTAACATATAACGTTTAACCATGTTTTCTGTGTGCTGGTGGTTTAGGCTGCCATAGGTGGTTTCAGAGATGCGGACATTGACTGCAGACCAGGACGCATGTGCCACACATAGCAGATCTTTGTTTGCAAAACTGGGACATTGGTGTTATTTGCCATGTCTGTCCAGACTACAGGGGCCCTTCATGACATTGTCTATCACCATAGGTCGTCTTCTGTCAAATGTATATTTGTGCTGTCATATGGTTCTGTCAGGATGTGTCATGCATTTGTCTCTCCAGGTCCATACCTGTGTGAATTTGTGGTGGTATGCGCTCATGCATTCACATGCATTATTCTCTTTTTGCAGGTGATGCAGGGTATGGATGTCGCCCCTGGCTGCTAACCCCTGTGCGGTCAACCACGGACACGTGCAGAGCGGAGGTACAATGAGGCCCACGCCTCCAGCCGCTCTGTCATAGAGCGCACCTTTGGCGTTTTGAAAAGTCGCTTCAGGTGTCTGGATAGGACACGGTGGGGCCTTACAATATGGGGCAATGACTGTTGCAGAGATAATCGTTGCCTGTTGCATCCTGCACAACATTGCTCTCAGGCATAATATTACTGCAGAGATTAATGAGGATCTGGCGGAGGATCCACCGTGCCCCCCTGTACGTGCCAGTGGTGACACACAGGCAGGCACAGCGGTCAGGCAGAGGTTGATTGCTGAGATATTCAGTGGTATGTATTGCACATCCTCACACATATATGTGCTGTTGTGTGCATGTGAGATTTATAACGGGTGATGTGTCTGAACAGATAGCATTCAGATCCATGACTGCATTGTCCTTATGCTGAACATTTCACAGTAACATATGGCCATGGGTGTGCGATGGACAATGTGGACAGGGCACAACAGTGGTTTTTGTGTTTTCGGGGTTTGTGTGTTGAGACACCTTTATGAGCTTTTGGGGGTCACAGTACCAGTTAGTGTCTGTGTGTGATAGCAACTGCTGTGCAAACACACTGATGGTCGTCTTATTTGTGTGTGTGGGGCACGGGGTCGGGCATATGATCCGGGGTTCAATGGGGTGTAGAGGGCAACATTTGTGGAGAGCTCTCATGCGGCCACCTTGCTTATGTACTATAATCAGGGTGTGTTTGGTGTGTGTCTGTCATGCTATTATGGGCTGGCTATGTCTGTATGTATATTATGTGTCATGCAACATAACCAACATAGCACAGTACACATGCGCATGACTGCATGCCCATGATGGGATTGATTACATGTGACAGGTGTTGCTACCACACCAAAACGTACCATACAGTATACCGATTAATGTAGCACATACATGGCTAGGGTTCGGCATGTGGACATGGGCAGTGTGCAAGCCCGGGGTCCATATCATTGTTTTACTCATATCTAGTGAGGTGTCATTCATTGCAGTATTTGCAATGTATCCAACCATACAGAGTGTGCAGCGGGTCAGATGATCAACGGGTGCATTACACGACACTACTGCGGTGCGGCATGTGTTTATTGTTTGGTAGGTTAGCGGTTTTGCAAATAAAGGGTGGCATATGTGGGTGATACTATCTCACCATCTGCCTCATGGCTCTGGTACATGCTGTAAGTCTGTCTGGTTAGCACAGTACACAGCCACAAATGCCTTGTGTACACTGGCAAGGGATGTTATGGCCACATTACACACACAGACCTATTTGGGAGATATGTGGTGCAGGTGCACCTATCGCCTATCCATGGATTAACATTCTCCCTGATACCCAGTGGGATGACATGACGCCATCATGGTCTGCTGAGAGAGACAGACATGGGGGTGTTGTGTGGCACACATGGTGATGACATTGCCATGTATTTAGGCACATGATCTGCACACAGATATACGTAATCATTGATGTAGAGGATTTACACTGCATAATATTACTTTGCACAATGGTTACAGGGGGTGGTACAGCATATTACCAGGTGTCTCAGGTATTTACACTTGCATAACACACAACATTAGGGCAGTCATGCACACAGAGAGGGGGTAATGTTGTCAACCTGGCCAACACAGACTGATAGTGTGACCTTGTGATGTGTTTCACACATGGTGTTTGCAGACACCTCCTTAGACAGGTGTGTGGAACAACCGAGGGGGGTGGGGGGAAATGAGTTGTAGGGGGACTTTTCATTGGTATCATATGTCTACATGCTGCCTCTCCCATGTGGTATATCAGTACAGTGTGAGGGTGAACAGTCAGTCGGGGGGGTCGGGTTGTGGGGTCTGCCAGCTGGTGACATTGCGGTGTACTGTGGGTTTCACAGATGGGAAATAACATATAATTTGTGGTGCTTGGTTTCCCTCTCCACAGGACCCGCTTCATGAGGATGATGTTCCAATGTAACCATTGACACATGAGGGCCCATTGTCCAGGTGGCTGTGGTCCAGGGTAGGTGGATCTACAGCTACATTGTGTGTATATGGGTTCATTTGGACAACATGTCGACTGTCATGTGTCATTTTAGGAAGCTGGTTTTGTACACCTCTCCCCTGACAGCCTACATTAACCATGTCTTTGTGTTGTTAACCATCTCCCAATGTGTTTGTGTACAGTATGTTAGCAGGTGCACCTTTTCAGTCAGATGTAAAGCAGAGTTATATATGTTTTTGGTTGTCGTGTTTTACAGATACTGACTTTGCTATCTACACCATCATAGTTTGATCAGACATTCAACAGGATATCTGTGCATGTGACTTGGCCATGATGTGCACAGGTTTGCACTTGTGCACATACAGGCCATGTATTTCAGCTGTTCCACTGACCAACGTATACTGGGTGTGTGGGTGCACTTATGTTTTGAATATGTCGTCCGGCATTGGCCAGGCATGGTACATTATCATGTGCTGTCCATGGGTGTGGGCACCTGCGGGGCATTGTGGGGTGTGCTACCTCTACTGTTGTGCTGCTCATCTTGTCATGATGGTCCACATGTGTTGTGAGCTGTGAGCAGCAATGTGTCTTGTATTTTGGGAGACAGGTGTTGAGCACCATTTATTTCTCTCATATGTAGGCATGATGTGGAGATGCATCAACAGTTGGTGTACATGGTACATCGACATGTCTGGCTGACATTGTCTCCCTTCGCTGTGACCTGATGTGGCTATGCAGTACTTTGAGGAATTGATGATGGACGCATGATGCACACATAGGTTTGTTTTAACTTTGCTAAATCGGTATTACATGTGGCTGTACCTGTCCTGGGGTTTATGATCTTCACATGGACATGTATGTTGCATCTCTGTAGACACAAACAGATGCATATGATGTGTAGCTGTGAGATGCCGGTGTGACCTGTGATTGTACATAACCATATCCATGGGACAGCCATGCCTGCATTTACATGTACTGTTGGCTGTCATCTACATTATATTTGATATGCATCTCCTGTAATTTTGTGACCTTTCATCCCTTTAGTCTGTATTTTGGGCATTGTGAATCTTGGCAATCTGTTCTGTTTTGGCAAGGTGTCTAACAATACCATACTTATCCTCTCGTGACACAGGGCAGAAGACATAACAGCAACATTTCCTACAGGGCATCTTACCTCAACATCCAACGCCTGTTGTGGGACTGACCTTTCAACGTATTCTTTCTGGGGAGATGTGCCATTGGCTGTTTGACCTATATGGGTGGGACACAGGCCTGTGATGGACATTGTTGCTATTGGACCACTGGTTTACCCATGAGAGACCTGTACAACACACAGTGTGTGGCATGCTGTGGCTGTGTGTCCTGCTGATTACTGGGACACAGATGGACATTCATGGACTGTGTCATATTGGACAGTGGCACTTTACTGTGCATGGCCAGGTTTGCATGGTTGGTTTTGCAATGATCTTTTGTATGTCAGGGACACCTTGCTTTTGGGACACTGTGCGCATCAGGGACTGACATGAGCTATGTATTTCTGACATGCCTACACAGTTGGTTAGTGTATAGGTGTGTCCCATGTGTGTGACATGGCACACATGATATGTTCATTAGTGGGTTTCAACATCATCATACAGCCATGTTTTTTGGCATGGGGGCACACATGGAGGGATCCAATTGTCTATGTCCACCTGCCCCACACCTAAACAAGGGGCAGGGTCTGCCACATACAAACTTTCATGCCAACCACCATCCGTGAGAGATGTGTGGGTGGGGCAGGGGTGATTAGATCATGTGTGGCATCACTGTACCATGTTTGCCTGCAGCTGGTGCCTGTGCTTCTCAATGACTATATTTGTGAGACACTGCATGCGGACCTCTGTGCTTTGTGTGGTTCACTGTAGGCTGTCTGCCCATCATTTGCATATGGACATGCTAGGTTACTGTATATGTTTACTGTACAGACGTGACACTCTGCATTGGATGGCCATGCCTTGCATTGCACATTTGCAGAATCCTGTTTTCCCCCCTGCATTGACAACAGTCTCATTAGCCCATTATATTTGTGTGTGCCATTGTGGGTATCCATCGCCCTCCTACACTTCAGCATTGCATGGACCATGCTTAGGTAGCCGAACACTGTCCACCAAACAAACAATGCAAGGGAAATACTGCACGGTGTTATGTCTGCACCTTTCGGGGAGTAGTGTTTTTTGTATTCTCTCTGTGTTCATGTGTCCCTGCTACCTGATAGCATGCAGTCATTCAGCTCTAGATGATATGTGTGATGTACACTGTGCTGCAGCGGACCCTCTGGCCGATGGGAAAAACATTTTTAAATGTTGAGCAAAACAGGTTTCAGATGCAATATCCTGAGGGCCCACATAGAGGGAGCAGGAGAGCCAGCCTGGATGCAGAGGAACCACGCCCTCTATGGGCAGGACTTGGAATCAGTCAGTCCCGATTTCAGCAGGGACAGAGCTGAATCAAAGAGAAAATGAGCAGGCCGAAGTGCAGAACAAGGAACCACTTGGAGAGCAGGCCAAGAAGCAACTTGGAGAGCAGGCCGAAGAGGAGGCCAAGAAGCAACTTGGACAGTCAGGCCGAGGAGTAGGCCAAGGACCAGGCCAGAGACAACTCCAAGGAGCAGCACTTCAGAGAGCAGTCAAGGAAGGAGGTGCTCTCCCATCCAGCTGGGGAGAAACGCCCTATCCAGGGAGAAGGGCTAAGCCACAATCTGATGGAAAGACATCGAGCTGAGAGGGATACTCGAGACGAGGAAAGGTAGTTTTAAAGATTTCTATAGATGTAACCCGAGAGAGGGGTGGGAAAATCAGAGGCCTGGTGAACAGGGAACAGCTGAGAAGGCGCGGCCACCAGCTAACTGCCACGGGAGTGGAAGCAAGGGCCGAGGACATCAGCTGCAGCCCTGCCTCAAAGACGTTTCTCCACACTCTGGAGAAAGAGAGACACAGTGGGACTACTTGAGCCAGCAGGAATTAGAAGATAATCAGGCTAGGCCTCAAGCCTTCCCTGGAAGAGACTACAGAAAGCTCAAAGGAAACACAGTTATTGCCTGTGATTGTTTGCACTAAACCTAGCACAGTGAGGAGCAGAGGAGAGGATTTTATCTGTATAATAATGACACTTTTAGGCAGCAAGTAAAAGATGATTTCCCCAGGAAGAAAACTGTTGGTGCTAACGGTTGGGACAAGAGAGCTTTTACAACCAGTCAGATGAACAGCCAGGGTTCTGTCCTATAGCCATGAACCAACGGCCCAAGCTGACAAGCAAGCATTGGGACACGGTTTGGCACACTTTCAGGAAGCCCCAACTCCGCCCCATTGATGCTTCTGATTCGGAGCTCTCAGACATGGAATGGCAGACAGTGGAATCTGGGGGTCAGGTGGCAGGGGAACCCATTGAATGCATTTATTGTACAGTAGGAAGACTATAATCTGTTTGATGTTAAAGAATGTATGAAGTGAATACAGGATGCCTTATGATTTAAGTTACTGTGAAGTATTAACAGTTGTTACTTTGACCATTTTGTGTGAGTGGATCCTGATGCAAGGATTAATACGGCCCTGTTACTTTCTTAACCGCATATTTGGACCATATTGCGCAAAGGAGAAATAAATGCCTTTTGTTGTTTCCTACACTTGGCTGTGACGTTACTTTATTGGGACGTTGGCAACGAGGTTGGCCCAAAGGTCCGCTACCTTATGACCCTCGCAACTGGCCAACCCTGATCCCCCTAATCTTATGCGCTCCCCAGCCTCCGGTGGAAACTACACCGCCACCAGAGGGGGCTGCGGGGGACAACACTGACTCCTTTCTGATGTGCCAGTCAGCCATTATGTGGTGAGGACTTCGATCAATGACTTGTATGAGGGTGTTTTGTAACCTTGACAACATTGTGTTGCCAGCATATGTTTTTCTCTCATGTTGGGTGGCCACCTGTGTTGCATGAGGGTTCTATGTTGGGGGGGGGGGTGACATGTGATGTGTTTGGGGTCCTACGCTCTTACAACGCCTAGCACTTACATGCCGCTCATATGTGAGCTCACACATTGTGGTCCAGGCATGTAGATGCTCGGGGATGTGGCTCCTGGTACCCAGTGCATATCATGGCACCTGGTACACATTAGGATCTCATTGCCACTCAATTGTGCTCAGACACATGACCTGTATGCTGGCCGGGCATGTTTGTTGCCCTGCTGATTGTGTTCCCATCTTTCAACGGGCGGCCGTGTAGTTTGCACTTATGATTACACTGTGTAACCAGTCCCTGGTGAGGAGTGATCCACTGGTCCAAGATATGTCTTTTAACAGCCATTTGTTTATTTTGCTGCTGGTCCCGGTATCACACACATGGCAAACTCCATTGCCTTGCCCCTAGGAATAAGTCCGACTCCTTCTGCCCTTGGCCTCCGTGGTTCCCTTGCACAATGGCCTCACAGTTACTTTCCAAGGGCCCACATGCTCTGGTTCTTGTGGCTGCGGCCTGGTTGCCTTGTGTGCAAGACAGTTGTCTGACCTCCTCAGGCTGCTCCTCCTCTCATCGTGCACCTTTACAATGGTGTCCACTGCGTTGCTTGCAAGGCCCAGGTCCACCTGTGCTCACAACAGTGTACGATGGCAGCTGTGCATGTGGCTGTCCCTTTTAATGCACCACGCAGGTTGACGGGTTCACATACAGGCAGACCTTCTGTCTTTGGAATATTCTGTCGTCCTTGGGCTCCGTGTGGTCTTTGTGGGTGTGGTTGGTGGCACGTGTTTTCCAATTCGGTTTACCAGGTAGCACACAACATCCTTAGT